>JACAVU010000001.1:5205587-5541444 GCA_014183005.1 Castanea mollissima | reverse complement strand
AGTCATTTGCAAGTAGCTGGATGTTCTTGGTGATTGAATCATATTGGCAGAGATTAAGTTGAAATAATTTCAGAGGAGTATTTTGGATCATTGGTGGCGATCATAGGGTGTAGAAGATGGAGAAGAAGTGAGAATGTTGGCGTGGTATAGCATGTAGAGCTATTAGGCTAGCCTCCCATTTTTAAGAACTTCTGGTGAAGTTATATCCGAAGAATATACTTTGGATCACGGAGAGAACATGTGGAAAAGTGGTTGAATGCACATGTGTTATTATATCACCTAGGGTAAGTTGAAGTAATTTCAGAATTTTATGGATTTTGGGTCTGCTGGTGGTGTTGGTGAAGAAGATGGAGATGAAACAAAGTGAGTGGGTGAAACATACAACACTATGGTGTTGGCCTTGTACGTTGGGGACTTTCTGGTGTAGATGTTTCTGGGAAGTACACATTGGGATGCGGGATTGACTAAATGATGAATGAGGTCTGTCAGCAAGTATGAATGCGTATGTGTGACTGGACCATGTTGACGGACATTATGTTGAAGTAATTTCAGAAGTATATTTTTTGAAATTCTTCAAGCTGATCTTAAGTTGGAGTAATTCTAGAAAGTGTGTTTTGAGGTACTAGCAACGATGACATTTAGGCCCCACGCTGGTGGAAACATGGAATGAGGCTTTGGCGACCATTTACCGACACTAAAGGCTAATTTCTGATGAGCTGGTACCATGGAGGTCATCGTAAATGTTGGATGGGAGACAATTTGTGGGATACCCCAACACCTTTCACCACCTTCATCTAATGCCACTTGTTGGGAAAGCACAACAAAGTGAAAGGTGGAGCTAACTTGTGATTTTTGGTTTTAGAAACCAGCCAAGTTGCTGTTTGTTTCGAACTGTTGGTTCTAATGGGAGACCAAGTAGTTGGAGAGAGACTACGGGAGCACTGATTTTAGGAACAGGTGTCTTTGCTAGGCTTAGATTTCCTGGCCAACTATGTCCAAGGAAGCATGAAGCAACGATACTAGCCTTGTTATGAGTAATTTTATGGACAATTGTGGTCGTTAAGGGGAGAAGCAAAATTTTTTTGGATCTCAAAACTACAATGATGTTGTGAAGAGGGTTTCTACTGAACCATGAGAGGGTTGATTTCAAATTGATCATGAAACAATTTTGGTTGCTAGGTGTTAAGAATGATGAGGCCATAACGAGAAACGACTGTGAGAAGGAGGAATTGCAAATTTGAAAGAAGCAAATCTTCATTTCATGATTTAGTGTGTTTTTTTTCTTCTTGATGAGTTTTTGATGAATCTGACCCTTTTATTTATAGCGGAAAGATGAAGAACAGTAGCTGGGCAGTTGAGAATGGCGGATGAGACTTTTTGGTGAGAATGGTGGACGAAATCGGTAGGCACCAAATGGGAATGATAGGTTGGAGGCTGGTAGGCACCGAACTGGAATGGTAGGTTGGAGCAGTGACCCAATGCAATTTCAAGTTTGAGACACACTTGTGAGAGTTCATCTGCTCTTTGAAAGGGAAGCTTTGATGAAGTTTGGAGAATAATCTTGAGGGAATCCAAACCAAATGGATGGCTCTCAAATTCTAATCTTGAGAGCTTAAATTTTGGACACCGCTAGTACTTCGGAGAAGTGGGTCAAATTGGTGGTCTCCAAGTCTTGAACGGATTTCAAAATCAGAATCTTTGCGAAAATCAAGTTTCGCTTAGACATTTTGATTCTTAGTCAAAGTTTACATTAAAGTCAACAGCTGTAGAATCACACTATCTGAGCACTTTGGATTCTTAAATGAAGAAATAAACCCCAAAATTGGAATGTACGTAAAAAACAGAGCAAGACAGGTCATTTCTGAAAATTTTGACTTCTGGTCAAGATTTTAGGCGGAAGTAAACTTTCGGGAAATTGGACGTTTGCACAATTTCTGAGTTTCAAATGAAGAAATAGATCCAAAAATCAGAATGTACTCGAAAAATTGAGTGGGATAGGTCCGTTTTGATTTTTTGATTTTTTTTAGGAGGTTCGGATTTGGGTTGGGACAAATGGGTCAAACCGGTTTAGATCTGGACAGGCGGGTTAAACTAGGTCTAGTGATGTCATCGGTGACGTCATACAATTGAGGCATGTGTCAGAGATTGGCACGTGTAAGCGCATGGCCCGTGGGAGCGTGTGATTTGGTGAAGGTGGCACGTGATATTGAGGCCGTGAATGCAAGTTCTTTTGGCAGCACGTGGAGGCGCGTGACATGGCATCTGAACCTAATTTTTTTTAGATTTAGTAGATCTAAGGCCATTGAAGAACCCTGTATGATCAATTTTGTGAAAGTGTGCATAGATTTGCACAGTTTTGAGGGACTAAGCCGTTGGTCATCGTAAGTTTATGGTGGCACGTGGCAGCGTGTGGTCACTCCGTTATTAATGATCTTTCTGGGTTTTGTAAATCGAGGGCCGTTGGATTGAGTGGTAGCATTTTTTTTGTGAAACGAAGTTTGGGCTTGCACGAATGTGAAGGAGTAAACCGCGATCTCTAGGGCTTTTGGTGGCACGTGGAGGCGCATGATTTCCTCGGTGAGAGTGACATTTTTTGGGTTTTGTTGATTTTTGTTGGTTTAAGACCTCTGTGGATTCAGTTTTGTGAAATGAGGTTAGGATTTTCACGAGTCTGAAAGAGAAGTTCGTTGGCATTGTTGGACCTGTTCTAGTCTATTTTGGGGGTGGCCGTTCTGACAACATCTGGCAATTTAGGCAGGAAATAGGTTTAGGGTAACTACTGAGTGCCTCTACTATTCTCAAGGGTTGGTGGCACAATTTCTTTGAACAATATGGTACCCTTTGCTGGCCTAGATCTTCCTTCAAGGACTAGTGCAACAGTTTCTTCTAGATGATGTGTTATTCTTTGCAGACCTATAAGCCCTCTCTGAGTTTTAGTGAGGTAATTTCTTCTTGACAACATGCTTCTTCCATGGGAACTTACCCCTTTCTTTTTCAAGGTTTGGTGGAGTATTTTTTTTTGAAAGTATGAACTACACCTCTTTTTCCTTTCGTCCACAACTTTTTTCCTTTGTCCATTAGCTTCCAAAGACCCCTTTTCTTTTTTTTCTTTTTTTTAAAATATATATATATATATATATATATATATATATATATATTTATGCTTTGTTTGTACTAACCGTTAAAAAAAAAAGAGGCTATCATGATGCTTTTTTTTTAAAGATTCAAAGATTGGTCAAGAACTGGCCTTCTTCATTTGTAAGGAGAAAGATGACAAGGATGCAAAAGCTATGACTTTGATTGTTCGTCCGCCCATAATTGGAAGATTTTCTGAGAGATGGGGCCATTACTCTTATCCTTTTAATTTGCCAAAATGGTCACAGGTCGTTCCCCCCGATGACGGCTCTAACTTGGAGACAATTATCTTGCTTGCTTCGCATCACAAAGATGTTGCCAAATCAAAGTCGTATAACACTTTAGGACGAGAAATAAATGCAAAATGCGCCAATTGGGATTTTTCCTTTAGCGTGAATGGAGGGTTTTCCTATTTCTCCCTTTATTAGGATTGGCTAGAAGATGTGCTTGGCTGGTGTAAACACCTCCTTGATGCGACCCACCTTTACAATGCTATCTTTGCCTCCTTGTTCACGAATGATTATAATGAGAATCTCATGAAGGCATTTTGTGAGTGTTGGTCCTTCGACCAATACCCTCCATACCTCAGTTGGAGAGATTTCCATCACACCATGGGATCTTTCCATTGTTTGTGGACTTCCTTGCACAGGTGCATTTTATGACGAAGTGGTACCCAATGCGCAAGAGCTGGAGGGAACCAACGACCAAGGATGGCCTTATCTGCCGTATAGTTGTTGCTACCTTTTTATGGCGTACCATCACCTTCAAAATTGGCTGAAGAGACAAGGGAAAGTAAGTGTTCGCGATTGGATTACTTTTTGGTATAGAGGAATTGGGAGGTACTCAGCTCCTAGGAAACCAGCAAGACGGATGACCATTCCCAAGTGTAGTCAGAATCCCTTTGGCATGATAAATGAGCATGGACCATGGTCTGATAAAGAGCATGGGGTTTTTACGAATCTTCAAGTTGAGGGTGACTTAAAGGAAGAGAATTATTTATTGAAACTTCTTTCCTGTTGGCTGTGCATATTTGTCTTTCCTATCAAGGATCTGAATAGCATTCGTCCAGGCACTTTCAAGATTGCTAGTTCCATGGCTAATGGTCGTTCCTTTGGCCTTGCTGCTCTAGTATTGACTAGTATTTATCGCGGTCTTAACACTATTTCTTCTTCTCCTACTTCGAGCCAGTCTAGAGCTAGCTTTGCCATCCATTATATTTATGCATGGGTAGCTCATTTTTTGAGGAGCAATCGTATCACCAATGACAAACTATCAGATCCTTTGATGACCAAGTATTCTGGAGTAGGTTATGCTTCTCTGTTTAGCGAATTCTTCGCAGGAAAGCATATACGAACCACCACCGACTTCCTTTGGCGCGGGACTGCTTTCAAGAAAAGCTACGACCAAAAATTCATCGACAACAATCATTTATCAATCCAGAAGTCTGACTACTTTATGAGCCTTCGCTCGGGATACTTGTCGCCTTGATGTGAAGACCAATGCATTGTAGAAGCGTATAGTACTTATAGATTCAATCGACGCTTTGAATTTCACCAACACATTCCAGGTGATCTGAAGGAGGAAATCCATACAAGCTCTTTGAAAGATCTATACCAATTCTACCAATCTTTCACTTGCTGTAACACGGATTCCAAGGTACTTGTTCCGGCTTTTGCCACAAACTTTGGAAGTCGAGTTAGACATGGCTACAAACAATGGTGGGAAGGAGTTTGAGGAGATGATTTTACTAAAGGAACAGGTCTCCTGGCTAACATTGCCTCCGTCTATGTTAAATCAATAACATCCAACAAGTCTCAGAAGGGAAAAAAGGAATTGCAAGACCCATACATTCCACAACCTCTGTTAAAGTTTACACGACATCCTCTCGAAGATGACTGTTATTCAAAAGAATCATTTGGCAATATCGAAGCTACTCGAAGTCAAGGCACCAAAGGTTCGTTTGTTGTACCAGTTAAGGATGCCATTAAAACTTCTGAAGAGGAGGTGTGTAATGACTTTGGCCGCAATTGGACAAATTTAAAGAGTCCAATGAAGGGCATTAATGAGGGGACTTCCATTGATCGTGCGCATCTCTTTACAAATAGTAAGTCTTCTATCTCAAAGCCAGCTGCAAAGAGTTTGGACCTCAAGAGGCGCAAACTTGCTAATGTTGGCCCATCATCCAAATTTCTGACTAAAATAGAAGGGACATCTCTCTCATCCTCGCAAGCCACCAACCCTTCGGTCGTCTCTACATTTCAGGCCATGGCACATATTTCTTCTGTTTGTAGGAAAAGGGCCTCTATGTTAGGAAATGTTAAACAAGCTTTTGAATCTTTCTGTGGACAACATTCTCCCGCAATCTGAAATAAATGAAATCTATAATGGGATTGAAAGTCTCGGAGTGGACCCTGGACACTTGCGTGAGCATGTTGACAAGTATTGCGAGGGGGTTGCAGACTATTTAAAGATGAAAGAGTCTTTGAATAAACGACCAAGTCTTGTTAACTTAATTTAACATGAGGTTGAAATTGAACTCCTCCTTTCTAAAGCATTGCATAAGAAAGTATCTTTGAAGACCGAGCTTGATACCATTAGATCGAGGATGGTTGACCTGCGAACCGAGCTTGTCCAATTAGAAAAATCACTGTCTTAAATTGAAGTCCATCAAGTTGACCAAGACGACGTTGTGCAAGCCTTAGAAGAACAGCTTGAAGAAGTTAAATCCACTCTTGTTCTTAAAGACCAGGACAAGGAGGCCTTAGAGAAGATAGGAGCCCTTTTGGAAGATAATTGTTCTAGCTTGAAAGACTTGAAATGGATGTTGTAATCTTTTTATTTAATTCCCTTCATGTGTGTCCTTATGCTTTCCCTCTGTACTATTTTCCTTTTGTTAATCAATAAAGAAGACCTCATTCTCTGCTCCTTTTTTTTTTTTTTTTTTTTTTTTTACAATTTGATGAAACCCCATTTTTTTTAGGGCGTGACTGAACTTAGCGAAAGATGTTAGGTTGCCTACGTACCCTCGAGAGGGATCAAGTCATCACGTAGTTCAAAAGATTTTTTTTAATGATTTTTTTTTAATAAAAAGGAAGGGCTCACGTGTGTAATCCTTGCCCCACACCTCACGACATTTCATGAGTACCAATTACGCAATAGTGGGTATCACCATTAATCGAACCTGAGACCTCAGCTCAAGGGTGACAATGGCATCTAGCCACTAAGCCACACTCACAAATGGTGATATAGAGTGGGATTAATTTCTCTTTATTTGTACGCTTTCAAAGGTAATAGGAAGACATCATGTACCCTTGGAGCGCTGCAGTGGGCAGTTTAAACTCTTACTGAGGAGCAATTCCTGATTTTCAAGCATAGAAGCATTGAGGAACTTCCCATTGATGGGGCCGATCCTTACACCCTCCTGATCAATCAACTTGTAAGCTCCATTGGTGTAGACTTCTTGCATAACATAAGGTCCATCCCATTTTGAAGTGAACTTATTGCTTGTACGATGAGTTGTGATGATAGATCTTCGAACGGTGAGGATTAAGTCACCCACTTGGAATGATCGTAGTTTAACTCTTTTATTGAATGCGCTTAATAGACGAGCTTGATAGCACTCAAGGCGTTGTTGGGCCTCGAGCCTTTTCTCATCTAGTGTCTTTAGCTCTTGTAATCTGAACTTGGCATTTTCCTCTTCAGTTAACCCTTCTTGAACGGCGATTAGTAGTGATGGGATCTGGCGTTCTAAGGGGAGGACAGCTTCCACTCCATAAACAAGAGAATATGGGGTTGCTTGAGTAGGCTTTCGAAATGTTATTCGATATGCCCATAATGCTTGTTTGATTTTTTCATGCCAGTCTCACTTAGTCTTGGATACCACTTTCTTTAACAAACTGTTAAGAGTTTTGTTAAAGGCTTCAGCTAATCCATTCGCTGGGGCATTGTACATAGAGGAGTTGTACTGTTTAAATGCAAATTTCTCGCATAGCTCTGTCATCAGCCTATTGTAAAACGGTTTGCCATTATCAGTTATGATATATCGAGGAAACCATACCGATAGATCAAGTGAGTTCAAATGAAATTGACCACCGTTTCCTTCTTCACTTCCCTAAGAGGCACAACTTCTACCCATTTTGAGAAGTACTTAGTTGCAGCCAAGATGTACAAATGGCCACCGGATGGTTTTGGTAATGGTTCTATTGCAGTAAGCCCCCATGCATTAAAAGGCCAAGAAGCTATAGCTGGGTGTAGAGGTTTTGGTGGCTGATAGATGAAGTTTGCATGATGTTGGCAAGCCTCGCACCTTTTAGCATACTCCATGGAATCTTGCACCATCGTGGGCCAATAGTAACCCATCCGTTTGATCCTGTAGTGTAACTTAGGACCCAACTGATGTGCGCCACATATTCTAGAATAAGCCTCTTCTAAGGCTTGTTTAGCCTCATTCTCTCCTAAGCAACGGAGAAACAATCCATCAAATGAACGGTGGAAGAGAGTGTCCTTATAGTAAATGAATTGAGCAGCCTTTCGCCGAACTTCAGTCTTGTGGCATTTATCATCCAGGAGTCTTCCATGTTGAAGGTATTCCATGATCACTTGTCGCTAATCTTCTTTTTCAACAAAGCATACAAAAATTATGTTGGCTTGCTCTTCTTCCTCTTATTTTTCAACCATGAGAGGTACCACCCACCTTTAGGAAATAGCAACCTTCGTTGTCTCTTCTTGGGATAATGCTCAGGTGGTAGCTAAATTAGCTAAAGCATCGGCTTGTTTATTTTCCTTCCTTGGTATATGCTCTAATGTGATGGCCTCAAAAATCGCTAGCAACTTCTTCACGTATTTGCAATAGGGGATGAGGTCTTCTTTCTTGACGTCATATTGCTCCAAGATTTGGCTGATAATTAATTTGGAATCCCCAAAGATCTCAAGTTGCGATATGCCCATCTCAATGGCCATTTGTAGGCCAATAATTAATGCTTGATATTCGACTACGTTGTTAGAGCAAATTCCGCTTAATGAGAACGAGTATAGAAGTATTTGTCATTGTGGAGAAACAAACACTACACTTGCCCCCGCTCCTTCTCGACGTGTAGCCCTATTCAATGTAGAACACGTCTTCATCCGGGAAATCATCGAAGAACTTCCAATTAGAGGGAACTGGGTGATCAGCTAAGAAATTTGCCAATGCCTGTCCTTTAACGGCTTTTTGTGGAACGTATGCAAGGTCATATTGTTGTAGTAGGACTGCCCATCGAGCTATATGACTTGAAACCACTGGCTTGGAGAGGACATATATGATCGGGTCTACCTTTGCTATCAAATGGACTGTATATGCTTGCATGTAGTGTTTCAATTTGTCTATGGCAAAGAAAAGAGCAAGACACGTCTTTTCAATAGGAGAATAATTTAATTTAGCCCCATTAAGAGGTCGACTTAAATAATAAAGAGCTCTTTCCTTCCTTTCCTCATTTTCTTGCACCATAAGAGCACCTAAAGACCTTTCTTGTGCTGCAATGTACAAAACTAGAGGCTTTCTTGGGATAGGAGCACCTAAAACTGTAGGATTAAGCATCTTTTGATGCTTGTAAAAGTGTTGCTACAAGCCTTATCCCATTTGAAGTGTACATCCTTCTTCATCAACCTATTGAAAGGTTGACATCGACCAGCCAAGTTTGAGATAAATTGTCGTATGTAGGCAAGTCTTCCCTACAAGCCCCTAAGTTCTCGCAGATTCTTGGGCTCTGGCATTTTCTGGATTGCTTCAATTTTCAATTGGTCGATTTCAATGCCGCGATGCCTCATAATGAAACCAAGGAACTTCCCCAATGTTACGCCAAAAGCGCATTTAAGGGGGGTTCATTTTAAGCTGATACTTTCTTAGGCGGTTGAACACGGATCGTAGATCTGCCAGATGGTCTTCCCTCCTTTTTTTTTTTTTTTTTTTTAAATTTTTTTTTAAACCACCAGATTATCGACGTAACACTCCACGTATTTATGAAGTACATTATCAAAGATGTTTTGCATGGCCCGTTGATAAGTAGCACCCACGTTCTTTAGTCCGAAAGACATTACTTTGTAGCAGTAAATGCCCTTAGGAGTACAAAAAGCTGTAAGCTCTTCATCCTTAGGATTCATTTGAATTTGGTTGTAACCTAAAGAACCATCCATGAAAGATAAAGCTTCATGACCAGTATTGGCGTCAACCATGACCTCAGTGATAGGCAATGGAAAATCATCCTTGGGACATACATTGTTCAAATCATGGAAGTCAACGCACATCATGATTTGTCCATTCTTTTTTTTTTTTTTTGACAGGGACAATGTTAGTGATCTATTCTGAGTACTGTACTTCACGAATGAAGCCCGCCTCAATTAGCTTATTGACCTCGGTTTCTACTTGAGGAATAAGCTCCGGCCAAAAGCGTCTTTGGGCTTGTTTGACTGGGCACACACCTTTCTTCATTGCCAAATGGTGTAGAGCAATGCTTGGATTGAGTGCAGACATTTCTTTGTAACTTCAAGCAAACACATCTTTATATTCTACTAGGAGCTTAAGGTATCCTTCTTCTTCTTCAGGGGTAAGAATCGCACTGATGAATGTTGGTCGGGGCTCTTCGGCTGTTCCTAAATTAATCTCTTTAAGTTCATCAACTGTAGCCTGTCCTCCGTCTGCCAAAGCTAGAGGAGCTTCATCGACTTCTTCATTGGTTGCTTCAACATCTGAAAGTGTACCTTCTTCTACTGTAATATGAAACGAAGGTAATACTTCTTCAATTCGCTCATTGCGGACAACTGATTGTCTTGTGTGTACAACTGTTCGCCTTTTGACTTTAAGAGATCCTTCGATGTTGATGTCTAGGGTAGAGTTACATTTCATGCATGAAGGAATGCTACTGCGGATCCCATCATTAGCTTTCTCCTCCCCTTGAACCTCAAAGTTTATAGAATTTTGAGAGCGGCTATTGACAAGCCCTTTTATTGCCCCCAATCGATCAAAGACTGATCTACAAGCAAGAGTGTCCCGATTTTGTATTAAGCAAGTTGTATTTAATTTGTCGACCACTGTAATTCGTGATGATGGGGCATCGAAGCGATCAAATACTGAGACATGCAATGCAAAGTGATCTTTCCTTCGATTCAAACTTTCGTCGACTTCCACTGTTATGCATTGGGAACTTGAAGCATTGCTTCTTTTCTTGATCCATATCTGAGCTGGTTGTTCTGGAGTATAACCTAATTCGGTCTTTGGGATGGGAATTTCATGTCCTTTAAGCTGCATTCTCCTTTGTGTTTTGCTAAGGCCGTGCACCTTCTCTCCGGTGACTTCTAGAATCAGGTTCCCTAGGTCCCCTTGTTTTGAGAAATCATAGCCTGCTTTGGTTAAAAGCCTATATGCCTTTAGGTCGAACCCTTATTTTGTTCATTCACTTGGTAGAATACCGTGTTCCGTCCAACTTTGCGAAGACCTTATGAATCCATTTAATGGTTTCGAGGGTAAAGGGTTTGTGAATGAAGTTAAAGGCATAGCATGATTTTCCTTCAATTTGGCTACATCCTCTATCGTGAGCTTTGTAGGAGGCCTTCCCTTGTTTATTGTAGATTGAAGGCATTCCATGAACGACGATTGTCCTTTCTTGCGGCGTGATAATGGTACATAATGAAGAAATGGAGGATTGTCAAAAGGCGCTGAAATCTTTGCTCCCCCTGAATTACTAGTAGATCCCTTAGAATGATTATCTCCTGGACCTTCTTTTGGGGAAAGAATGTCCTTTCCAATGATAAATCTAACATGCTTCTTTTCATTCTGCTTGCTCTCTGTGGGCGGGATCTCAACTGGGAGAATTAGGAACGTCATTTTCTACATAGAATTTTGCGTCAGCAAAGTGAGTTTCGGTCTCAGTAAAAGGTTTTAAGTCGGCATTGACCTTTTTTACTCCACCTTGAATGTACTTGAAACATTAGTGAAAAGTTGATGGCACTATTCGTTCTCATGGATCCATGGACGTCCTAACAATATGTTGTAGGCTGTCTTGGCATCAATAACATGGAACAAAACATTGCTTGTCAATTCTCCAATGATTAGTTCCCAGTGTATCATACGGATTGCGTGTTGTCCTCCCTGGTTAAAACCTTGAATGACCAAACGACTATGCGATAACTCCTTCATAGTAAGACCAAGTCATCTCATCGTTATTTTTGGTAGTATATTAACAACTGAACCTCCATCAATGAGAATACGATTGATCTTTTGTTCACGTGCATAACCAGAGACAAAGTGGACTATTGTGGGGCTTAGAGCCTAAAAAAAGATCCTCGTTAGTGAAATTTATGTCTGGGGAGCAGGCATAACATTCTTGGGTTTGTTGAAGCATGTTGGCATAAGGAGTGTACATCTCTAGTTTTTCAAGAGCTTGGGTGAGCACCTCCTTTGGTGAGGTGGAGGATTGTAAGGGTTCAACTTCATCATCTTGAGATTGGAGTTTCTCCAAAGTCTCATCTGGTCCATCATCATTGATATCCTTCTCTTCATCATGAATTTCATAGCAAGAGGCTATGTGAACGGCTTTTGCTAAGTCATTTTGAAAGAATCTTTTGGGGAAGAATTCTTCTAATGTGATGAGATTTCGAAGCTTTTGGGTTTGTGCCGAATCGTCATGTATTTTTATGCCCAATCTTTCTCGCCTTTTATCGTTCCTTCCTCTTGATTGAAGCTGAATCAAGTTTTGTGCTCTTTTGGACTCTTGGGTGATCAAATGAAGAGGGAATTCTCGTATTTTCTTCCATCTTCTACGAGTAACCATTGTCCAACCTTTCTCCTCATCCATCGTCGACCTTTTATCATCATTTGAGATATAGTCAAATGCTTCTTGTGAGAGCTGAACTTGAATAGGTTCCAGAGAACCAAACTGGATGAGTGTGGTATTCGCACCCAGCTTAGTAGTCAGAGATATGCAACTAAGTGACCTGCAAGCGAATGTTGCAAGGTTCGACTCAGCAACATCATCAAAATCCAAGTCGATTTTCCTTTCCTTGGCTAACTTCATGATGAGTTCTTTAAGAACAAAGCATTTCTGGATTGGATGACTTATGATGCAATGATACTTACAATAGTTTGGGTCATCAACTTTCCCTATCTCTTCTGGTCGTTTGCATTCCGGCAATTCAATTAATTTAAGCTTGAGGAGTTGCTCCAGCATTTCGGGCATATCAGCATCTGGGAAAGGATACGCCTTTTGTTCCCATTCCTTGAAAGATGAGTGACGCATTTCACGTCGTTGGCCTCCTTCAGGCCTTTTCTCATTAGCCTTCATTTTTCTTGTTGAAATTTTGACTGGGGCAGAGTTGATATTCATTGAGTCTTTGACGTTACTTTTCACATTCCTATCACTCTTCCTTATTTCCCTTCTTTCTTTCCTTTCCTCAGGCACAGGAGGCTTCGTATTTCCATGGCTAGCAATGCTCAACTCAATGTCATGCGCACGAGTTGCTAACTCTTCAAATGTTCGGGGCTTTATCCATTGCAGGATGTAAAGAAGTCCCCAGTGCATGCCCTAGATGCACATTTCTACAACAGATATTTTAGAAAGTCTATCCTTACAATCTAGACTCAAAGAACGCCATCGATTGATATAGTCAACAACGGGCTCGTCTTTCCACTGCTTAGTATTGGTAAGCTCTATCATGCTTACCGTGCGACGTGTGCTGTAGAACCGGTTGAGAAACTCCCTTTCAAGTTTTATCGATTGACTCGGGCTCTAGGTTTGTATTCCAATCAAAGGCATTCCCCTTTAGTGAACAGACAAACTACTTTACAAGGAGACTTCCTTGAGTTCTTGCATTCTTACAAGTTTCTATGAAGTGAGCAATGTGTTGTTTTGGATTGCCTTTCCCATCAAATTGTAAGAACTTAGGAGGTTGATACCCATTTGGCATTCTCATGTCGTCTATGTGTTTTGTATAGGGTTTTGAATATATGAGGGAACTAGTGGAAGAACCCCCATATTGTGCTCGAATGGTATTCATTATCATGTCTAGCAGTTGTTGGACAGATAATGAGGCTATTGAGGTGGAATATCCATGTTGAGAAGTGCCTTCAACTCCTTTTCCCTTGTCAACCTTGGTGTTTTCTCCTTTCAAGGTGAAGGTAGGCGGGTGCTTAGGGCCAAGACTTGATTCACCCGAATCTTGTACCTCCAGTTTGTTCATCAAGGTTGCAATTTTGACATCTTATCCTCTAGTGCTTTTGTAAGAAGGATGACCCTTTGTTTCATATCAGCCATCTTTTCTTCCATGGTAGAGGTGTTAGTCATCATCATTGGCATAACTTCTAGATGTGACAGAAAAAATGGTGAAACAGGATGAGCCAAAGTTATTTCATTCCTTAAGCTTCTCGGGTGAAGAGTTTATAGAAAAGGTCTTTGTTGTGGATGATTCATTATTGATCTCCAAATCAAATGAATCCTTGGCAATAGCTTCCCTATTGGCAAGAAAGTCTAGAGAGATGACAGTATGAAGTTTGCTTTCTTTGGTTGGTTGGGGTTGAAGTAGGTCCAAAGCCTTGGATCGACTGCGATTGATTAGGCTGACATAATCATCGACAATGGAAGCATCAACCACTGATTTTTGGACATTCTTGTTAAAGGCCATTGAAGCTGGTAGCAAATCAAATTTCTTTTCTTTTGAAGGAGAAAGAGATGAGAGGCAGAGATGTCTCATTGAGCGTGCCAGAATTTGTAGACGACTAAATTTCTTAGTTCGAAATAAATCAAACAAGTAAAATAGTTTTACAAATGCGAATTTGTATTGATGAATGTGTGGTACAATTCTCTGAAATTACAAAAGAGTGATCCTTTTATTCGATCTCCTTGAAAGATTTGTTGATTGGAATTATGGTAATGTGATTTTGATCCGAACACAAAATATCATTCAATTTGGCTGAGGAATAGATTGAAGATCTTCGAAATGGAATTACAATGAATCTCTAGCTATGAGCTTGTTAGAAATCTTTTAGTCTTCACGTTCTTCGTGTGTTCTTCGTCTTCGAAAGGTTTGTAGTGGAAGTTCTTTGGGGCTTTAGAGGCTTGAATCCGTAGAACTTCGTTGATTTGTGGTTTGTTGAGGCTTCTAGAGGCTTTTGAGCTTGATTCTGATGACCTTTGAGATCTAGGCGGGTAGTTTGGATGATTTTGCTTCGAATGTTCTTCGTATTCGAAGTTGAAGTTCTTGAAGTTCCTAGAGGCTTCAAGGCTTGATTCCAACAGAGCTTCAATACTTCTGAATCTTCTTTAATGCTGCTTGTGCTCTAGATGGCTTGTTGTGTCCAAATGCCTTAGGAAGGTTTCTATTTATAGGAGTTTGGGGGTAGGTGAGCAATAAGTGGCAGAGTCTGATTGGTGACATATGTCACAGCATGATTGGTCTGCTTGGGTCATCGCTTACACATGTCGGATCATTTGGGTTATTGCTTACATGCGCCTGCTCGCTTGTGTCATCGCTTACATGCGCCTACGTGTGATTAGCATTTTGCATGTTTTTCATGTTTTTACCTTAATGAAATTTGGCAAATTTCTAGTAACAGTACATGATGCTTTGTAATTAGCTATCTTATTTTTTTATAAAAAGGTAGAAAGAATTCCACTTACTCAAGATAACAGTAGAATTAGCACTAGAAAAAACCAAGAAAAACACCATGAGTAGAGCGAAAGAGGAAAAGCACTTCATCTTGAAAAAGAAAAATACACCTCCTGTGTGTTTCTTTTTCCTTTTTTTTTTTTTTTGTTGAGAAAAAATGTTGGATGCTTTTAACCTCAAGAATCTCATTTTTATAAGCCAATCCTAATTTATGCCATATAAGTAATATGGAATATTAATTTTGCCACCACCGAGCACTCTTGGTGCGATGGTCACTCTATAAGTATAAATGCTTGTGGAGTCTAGGGGGTAAGGGTTACGGTTCAAGTCTCCTGAAGAGAGCTTCACATATATATACATTTAGATTAGGCTAGAGTAAAAATTTTATCTTGTGTCATAAAAAAAGAAGAAGAAAATTTTGCCAGATTAGGCAAATCAATAAACGAGATTTAATTAATAATTATCATGTCGATATGTATGCCATTACATTGGAATCTAGACCTAATTGCCATTATATTGGAATCTAGACCTAATTTTAAAATTTGAATGAATCAAATGCATTTCTTTAGTATGGTATTTATGTTTATATTTTAATTCTTCTTTATGACCATTAATTTTTTAATAATTTGTCATTTGCTTATTAATTTTTTTAGAATAATGTTACAACTACAAATTATTTTACAACATTTTTACAAATTGTTGAAGTGATCAACTTCTTATTGGTTTTTATTAGGCCTATCAGTAATATTACTTTTTCATTTACCAAAAACTGCTCACCACATTCTCAAAAAAAAAAAAAAAAAAAAAAAAAAAAAAAAAAAAACTCACCACATTAGCGGTTTGTAAAAATTTTTGTAAAAAAATTTGTATCTCTAGCATTACTTATTTTTCTATACATCCCCCTTCCAACGTCTATTCAATATTTTTCTTGAAAATGCATTAGCTGACTAATAATTAAAAAACAAAACTTCCAAAAGAATATTAAACTAATGATTTCCTTCAATAATGTCATTTGGTAATTATCATTAAATGCATAATAACTAATAACTACAAAAACAAAACTACCAAAAATATTCCTGTGACAATTCACGAACTACCACCAAATAAAGAACTTTCAAAGGGAGAGATGACATATTAAACCAATAATTCAAAAAAAATCAAATGCATTTATATTTTAGTAATATGTTGATGTGTCATGTCTTTATTTACATCAAGTTCTTATAGAATTTAATCTCTTGATAATATATAATATATAGGAGGTTAGATTTTGTAAGCATGTCTTTCTTGAATTTTTATTTTTTTAGTAAGGTTGTGTTGTAAAACTCATGTTTTACCCCTCCAATCTCAACATACTACATTTTTTTTATCACATATTTAAAAATAAGCATAACCACACTCAATCAATTCTAATATCCAGAAAAATTCCAACCAAATTAGGAGTTTATTGAGATGTTATTATGTGTGGTAGGATGTATTAAATTTTAAGTAAAATGCTGATGTGATAATCCCTTATTGTATGGTGTAAAACATGAGTTTTACATCTCATCCTTACTAAATTCAGACTCTATATATAAATCAATAACACCTTGATGCTTAAAAAAAAAAAAACCTACTTACATTGATAATAAACACAATTATTGTGCATAAAAATAATTATAAAAAATGAAAATGTTAACAAATACTCTAAAAACATTTCTTAGTGAACCATTTTAAGAAATTTGTTATGAGAAAAGAAAAAAAAAATGTTTTGACAACTTTTTCTATTTCACATAAAGAGAGATGCTACGTCCACGACATTTTTATAACAAATTACGGGTAGTTAGTTGTTATTGATTCAAATTTAAATTGAATACTAAGATAAATTTTTTGCCCTAACAATAACAACTAGTAACAACCTGTCACTTAGGATTTTTTGTAAAAATATTGTAAAAATATTATGGACATATCATTTTTCTTCACATAAAAGTAGTGTCAGAACTTTCCTAAAATGATTTTTTAACAATTGCTTTAAGAACACCAATTAACAAGACTCTTATAATAATATCAACATTAAAATTTAAAAAGAATTTGAAATTAGCTTCAGTGGTATTAGAGCATTGAAGCTAATTTGGAATTCTTTTTATGTACACAACTGTGCTGTTTTAGGCTTTCGCTTCTGGTTCTCATCCAGCCCCGGCCCATCCCCAATTATCCAGCTCCATCCTCGTGTTTTAAGTAGTAAACTTGCGCTTGGTAACATATTGAAAGAAAAAAAAGGCAATTAAAAAATTCCAAAGGGAAACTTGAAAAGCTTTTGGATGAGCCAGCGGGAATCATTAAAAAAAAAAAAAAAATGTAAGCAGGCCTGCTCTCAATATGAAAAGGTTAATTATTGTTAGACGTCGACCACTGCATACCTTTGATGCGATGGTCACTCCACAAGTATAAGTGCTTGTGGAGTGTGGAGGGTAAGGGCCGGGGTTTGAGTCTCCTGGAGGGAGCTTCACACACATATAGACTTAGATTAAGCTAGAATAGAATTCTATTTTGTATCAAAAAGAATTATTGTTAGACGTCACAGCTAATTGCAAGCTGTCTTGTAAAATCGTGTTTTGATTTAGTTATAATTGTGAAATGATGTTTTGAAAACATGATTTCAGTTTACACATATGTCAAGATACTTTCTATTTTTTTCAAAGATAATATCATAATATACTTTCTATTTTTTTTTTCTTTGTTTATTATGGAAACCTTCCTAATTCATCTTGATTGACTATTGTTACACAACTCATACAAACATGATTTCAGCTTGCATATATGTACACACTATGTGCGCACTATGTGCGAGGGTCACTTCTTATCGAAGATAATATTATAATATACTCTTTTTTCTTTTTTTCTTTCTTTATTATGAAACCTTCCTAATTCATCTTGATTGACTATGATTTCACAACTCATACCAATGTGCACACCAACCCCTCAACCTCATCCTCCAGACTCTTTGCGATTGAATAGTTTATTTATTCACAAATACCCGTGACAAATGCAAATTGATAAGATTTCAAGCCATTGATCCCCCCTAAGTCAGTACAAATTTGGGCCAAAAGAATTAATACAATATGGCCTAAACTGGGCCCAAAGTATTAAAGTGCGCGAGCAAAAGACACGGGCTATGAGATTTAAAAATAACGTTAGGAATTTATAAAAATGTACAAATTTATACTACAACTTGTCCACGAGTTATGAATAGTGAAAGTGTGTTCCCACATGGCCTACTATTACATATCCATTAATCACAATTCATTATGTAGCGAGTTATAGTACAAAGTTATGCACTTTTATATGTCTCTAGTTTAAAGGTCTCTTTAAATCTCTATCAACTCTTCTATAACAATTATTTTTTTTGGTTGGTAATTAAATTTCATTTTAAATAATATATTTTAAGGGTGATTTCAAATTAAAACATATAATTTCAAAAGTTCCGATTTAAAACTGTTACAAATTTAGACCTTACAGACTTATAATGGTCTCGTTGCTTTCAAACTAAATCCTAAAATTTTAAATTATATCAATTTTAACCTTAAATATTTTGATATTGATTTTGGGGTTTGATTTAGGTTGAAATTGGATTGTGGCCACGTCTCTCCTTAGCTTTTGGTTTAGCTTATAGCGTGTTAATGTGATTACAGTGCAGCCTCATGGGAGAGACTGGGTGATGCCATTTTTGTATCTCTTATTTTGTAAGGGACCTTATGGCATGGGTAGTCTAAGGAACTCCCAGTGGACATTACTATATGTATTTATAAATAAATTAATCTCTGTTTTAATCAATACATATAAAAAGAACCTATCTCCCTTTCAACAAAAAAAATCACATTCATTAAAACATATAAAATAAAATAAAAAGTAAGAGAGGGAAAACATGCACCAAACCTGACAAATTGTAATCCATTTATATATAAATCTGATCAAAAGTATAAGATAGAATCAAACCTGAATTTTATTTTATTTTGTTTTTTTAAATTGAAAACCAAATTGAAATATTTTTTCTTTGAGAAGTAAACCAAATTTAAATACGTTCAATACATAGCGTAAATATTTCTCTTTATCCAGGGGCGAAAAGTCTTGTGTCATTGGAGGTACCATATTGGCTTCAGCTTTCAAATTAATAACACTCTGTGCATTTATATTTGGACGAGTTTGGCCCATTGCATGAGCAACAAATTTCTTTTTTTTGATGCTTGCTTTCCCTGTTGTGCTGCCTTCTCTCCTTCCTGCCTTTTTTGTCCTTGGTTTTGGGCTCAAATTTTTTTTTGATGAATTGAATGAAGGCTCAAATGATTTGGATGATTTACCATCATCATAAAAACAGCACCACTAAGAGTTAGACTGACCACTATTATCGTTCTTGTTGTTGCTGTTGACACTATTCTGCACAAAACCAACAGTAGCATTTGGTCAACCAATCAAACAAAGGACATTGGTGGTATAAAAGAGATTAGATTAACATGGTTGGAGAGGCATTACTTGATCGAGCTCCATGCAAAATTGATTTAAAAAAAAAAAAGAAAAAAAAAAGGGGTCCAAAAGTACTTTGAGGGGATTAGAAACTCTTTAAGCTGATATTGTCAATTTCAATGATAAAAAAAATTAGGCCTTTGAATTGAAAACCTTCCTAAGGTTAAAGTTGAAATTTGAAGCTATAAAGAAAAACGATATGTAATTTATTGTTCGAGTTTTATAAATCCAAATTAAAACTTTAAAACATTATTCACTATAATTTGTTTTTGAAGGGCTCAGAAATTAGTACTATAAGGGTTAACTCTCTTGTACTTTAAGGGTTCTTTTGACAATTTCGCTAAAGAGCTTTAAGGAGTTTTTTAAGATTGAAAACAATTTTTAAGTCTGAAGGAAAATTTTGAAATTTTTAAGAAAGTTTCTACAATTTATTGTTCATGTTTTATAAATCCAGAATTTTAATATGCTATATTCACACTATTTTTCCAAATCAATATAGATGATCTCCTCAAATTTAAGCTCTATTAAAAAAAAAAAAAAACTCAAACTATAGTGATTTCACATGTGTGCTTTGTTTTCAAAAAAAAGGTTAGTGATCTATGTAAATTACGTATACAAATAATAAACAGAAGCACAAATACTCACCGAGTTTTCGCCACAACAATTCCCTTGATCACCACAACAACAACAACAAGAATCACATGAGCCACCGTCATCATCACTCATCTTGAAAGGACCTAGTTAAAGCTTCAAGAAAAATTCACACCGGGGAGAGCTTCAAGACTTCAATCTTATATAAATCAACACGTACAGCTATGGCTTTTTTAAGTTTTCTCTTTACGAGTTCTCTTTACCATGTCGGTGATAAAATATTAGCACAATGCGAGTCCATATCAGGTTTAACAAAAATAAAAATTAATTTAAAGAAAAAAAAATTGAACTAAAAATCTAATAAATAAGAGATGTGTATAAAAATAATTACCCCTGAATAAATGAGAGACATGTATTGAATTTTTATATGTCATGGTATCATTTTTTTCCACGAATAAATGGGAGACATGTATTGGATTTTTATATAGTGATTATCATTTAATTAATACAAATTTTTTTTTAGACGATTGATGTCCACTTTTCCCTATTCTCAATATCATCACTAATGATTAGTCTACACTTTTTTCATTCAAAATTTTAAAACAATATATATATATATATTTTGGAGATAGACTCTCAATCCTTGCTACACTCATTTCTCTCTCTTGATTCCCTTAACATCCCACAAAAATTTTACCAAAATTCTTTGGGGATGGTGACACAATATCTCCCATTTGAGAAAGGTACATTTCATTTAATATTATTGTAGAGAAATACAATTGTTTTGTTGAAAAAAAAGGGAGAGCTTCTGAACATACTCTATGCACGTGTTCTGAAGCTAGTTAATGATTATAATAAAATATTAAAATTATTTAAAATACATAGTGATACTTCTTTCAAATTTCATAAAACTTTTTATAATAGAGTGTTTTTTTTAACATTTTTTATGGGATATAATAGAGTTTTAGTCGAGTAAGTTTTTAAATTTCATGAAATTTTAGTGATAGAGTTTTGATAAAAGAATTGTTGGAAAAGTATAATTTACTTTCCATTAAAGTGAAGACCAAATCAAGACATTGATAAGAAGATCATGAGATCGATCAATAAATCAAGGGATTGATTATTAGAGAAAATTATGGGATTGAGACAATCAATATCCAATTCAAATTTTAAACATCATTTACTTTTCCTTTTTTTATTATTTAATAAAAGGAATTGCTGCTTTCATTACTATATAAAAATCAGAATTATCATATACAAGCAAGAAACGCAGAGTAAAAACAAGCTAGATAAAAAGCAAGAGATATTAGCCCGGAATCAATCTATCAGCCAGCAATTCAGTACGAGCACTAGGTGAGTCTTCATCATGCCATAGCACCCTGTCTTCAATATAACGAGCATATTGGGCAATAGCATGGGAGAGTAATTCTTAAGTATACCCATAGCATAGAGAATTGTGCTATCTCCTCTCATATTCGTGGTGAATCCCACCATAAATTTAATAAATTGACTCTACTATGAATGTGAGAAGAAGGAGTGCTATTTATCCATGCTCCGGAAGTACTTAAAAATTTACTAGTATGGGATACCTTATTTGCTTGCCTTTTGGTATAGGAAACTTTAGCTTGCTCCAGTTGCCTTATTTCTATCAAAACACTCTAAACAATTGCACCCGAACTAAAAATTCTATTATAAATATGAATTCTATTGTAATGTACAATCAAGAAAATTGCATGAAAAAATGTAACCTTTAAGCTCTTGTCCCATGGACGTAGATTATAAAGCCAAACCATGTAAAGTCATAAACTCTCATGTTTTTTCTCTTCTTTGTCCCATTAACTATGAAGACATTGTATCCAAAAAAAAAAAAAAAAAAAACTATGAAGACATAAATTGAAATAATTAGAAAAGTTCACTCTTTCAATTAAAAAGTTCTTTAAATTTTGTTTGAGAAGAAAGAACCCACAGCTTATTATTCATGGACTAGTAAATTAGTCAAAATTGAAGAGTAAATCTGGTAGTACAGACTCCATCTAGACTTCTAAAGGGAAAGAAATCCTTGCTTTCTAGGCTAAGGCATGTGCAACTGCATTGCATTGCTTAACAATATGAGAGAAAGAAAAGTTTTGTAAAGAGATTGCATAAGACAAAGTGTATTTTACAAGGTTACCAACATGGGATTGATCCATACCACCACTACGTAGAGAATTTATAAAGTCTTTGAATCTCCTTTGAAGGAAGAATGGTGGAAACCTGTATCAAGGGTGAATTCAACTACTCATATAACTAAATATAAATTATTTTACAATTTGTTACAATGACAAACATG
Organism: Castanea mollissima; assembly: GCA_014183005.1. Taxonomy (NCBI): domain Eukaryota; kingdom Viridiplantae; phylum Streptophyta; class Magnoliopsida; order Fagales; family Fagaceae; genus Castanea; species Castanea mollissima. Next base: position 5,519,258 of record JACAVU010000001.1, on the reverse strand, counting down.
AAACTGCAATGAAGATATCATTGCGATAATCTTATATCAATTATTTTACAATCTAGTACAATGACAAACATGAAACAATTATCTATCATAACTAAGATATCATTGCAATAACTTGACCTGAATGATTTTTGTCAATTATTTGAAATTTATTGCAATAAGATGTGTGAAGTAATGGTCCATTGCTACTAGATATTCAAAGCAACAAATTGTTTATTGCAACAAAAAATATATCATTTTATCAAAGTTGTCATCAAAATATCTAGAGTTTATTGAAATGAAATTTTGTTGCACAAACCTATTACCTTAAATTTTAAAGGCCATATTCTACAACACTTCGTTCATCCTTACATGATTCATTTTCCCACACCCCTCTCAAGCAATACATGTTGATAATGTCACGTAATATTGTATGCCCTTTATCACATGCATCTCTAAACTAATTAGCATCATGAATAAAATCTTTAACTCTCCAACGTTCCAACAAATAATATATAAAAATCTCATAGTTTTCAAGATATTATGCACTGTGCATAATTATTTATTTATTTATTTTTATTATCACAATCTAAATCTTCATAACAAAACATTAAAAACTCAATCAATTCATCCATGCCTTGGACTTTGACATTAGGCAATCTCTGCAAACTTCGTAATCCATCACTCCATATATGGATGCTATCTTTTCTTCTGAAGGTGCTTGCTACCCGGATCATCAAGAGTGGCAAACCGCACACTCATGAACAACTAGCTTGGCTATTGGTTAAATTCCTTGAAGATTTACATTTCAACCGACTTTTTCCATGCATCAGACATTTGTTTCAATTTAATCAACCCATCACTTTCCATATCAAAACAAATGTCACGAAATCTAGTCGCTAACACCACCTTACTATCCTTTTGGTTGTCATGGATCAAGAATATCCCAAACTTCATCCAAAACAAGTAAAAACCTTTTGCATTTCAGCTCCTTAGATATTCTCTAGGAAATTCCATCAAGGTTAATGATGCATTCCATATTCAATTTTAGCTGATCTATAATTACACGCTGCAACTTTTCTAAATTCCATTCAAAAAATTATTAGGTACTCCCGGAGTACCATAAATACATATTCTTCCATCTCACACAAATGGCGGGTCCCATCATGAATTTAATTAGTGAGACCTACCATTCATGTGAGTGGAGAGAGTACGCATTTATGATACTTCGAGAGTACACAATAATTTCCCATTCCATTCCTTTGATACATGGACGGACCCATATGACAATATCTCAAACATTTTAGCAACATTTTCATTGTTATTTAAGTTTGCATTACTGTTGTTTTCTTGATTATTGCCATTTCCCAAAGTCAAATTCTTCTAACGCTACTATCTCTTAAGAGTTTCAATATTTCTTCAACAAAACAGTGGAGTGATGGCTTATCTTCTGTTTTGAGTGTGCATAGTTCTCACACACTAGCGATTTCTCAACCACTACTCCTAGATCAAAATTTCCCTCTAGCTAGAGCTTTTGTGGGAGTCCAAATCTTCTGTCTCACTTTTCTTACTTCACTCTATACTCCACCAATAAAAACTTGCCACGTGTTCACCGAATTAATTAAATACTATTATTATTGACTTATTAGTGCTACCTTTATTAATTAATAATAGTATTTAATTAATTCGGTGAACATGTGGTAAGTTTTTATTGGTGAAGTATAGAGTGGAGCAGGAAAAGTGGGACAGAAGATTTGGACTCCTTTTGTGGTTCATTAAACTTCCCTACAATGCTTTTCTTAAGTTTGACACGTGAAAAATAATGAAATTGCCTCAATTTTTTCCCTTTTTGCTTTGTTCTTTCTTCACTACACCAAAATAAATTTATTACATCAAGTGCTAATACCAAAACAAAAAAAAAGTATATTGGTATTAGGTACAATATTATATCACTACAACAAATTTGGCCTATGATGACGAAATCTAGTAAGGAAAACAAATTTTGTCACCAAATAGCAACATTCAGTGAGAAAATAAAATACTCGTCACCAAATATTAAAAAATACATAAAAATGGCGATGAAATCATGTTCTCATCATAGAAAATATTACAATTGGTGACAAAACTTCCTTTCGTCACTATAGGCGGTGGAAAAAACTGGTGCCATTGAAATTTTTAGGGGTGGATGTCCATGGTGATGAAATATTTCGTCACCCAAAGTGAGATCTAGGGTGACGAAAATATTCATTTCCAAATATTAACAATAGGTGACGAAACACTAATTTCGTCACCCAATATAAAATATTTATTGTCATTGGTGACGAAATGCTTTTTCATCACCTATAAATTCCAAACAAGTAAAATAACAATCCAAAATGTTGAGTGCAAAAAACAAAATTTGATGCCGCTAAACATTTGAAATAAACATATATAGTGACGAAATCTAATTTCGTCACCATTGATTGCTACTAGGAGCACATAGTTACAAAACCTATTTTCCTTACCTAAAGCAATATGAGAGATATATAGCGACAGTAACACCCCAACCTATATATAAAAAAAAAGTTCATATTTTTAGACCCACATAATCCCCACCACATACTCACAAATCTCTCTCTCCCTCTCTCTTGGCCAGTCACACAATCACACCCCTCTCTTTCTCTTCTCTTTTTCTTTCCTTCATACAAGCATAAACACACTCATATATATATATATATATACACACACACAAGCATACGGCGTGAGGCCCACCATCATTGGGCCCAGTTTAAGGAAGGCCCATGAACAATACCACCCTTGGGCTTATCCTGTCATGATCGGCCCATGAGTGGCCCAAAAACATTAGCCCATTGATCGTGATCTTGGTATCCAGATACACCTTGGGAACCCCATGATCGAACGGTGTGCCAGCGATGTTCCAGATGCCCTGGGAGATTGCGCTACCGACCAAGTTTTGGTGGCTAGCACCAGTTCCATGAGACAACTCCCATTCCCAACGAAATTTATTCCTTGACAGGAATAATTTATTTGGGCCCCACCTGCACGAGTGGAGTCAAAATGTAATCATAGTTCCACTGCTATCCTCAAGCTATAAATAGCAAAAGAAACAATGAAAGAGGGGTTAGACATTTTGGTAGCGAAAATAGAGAGAATAACTGAGTAGGCAATAGAGTGGAGGGTGAGAAGGAGGCAAGTTCGTGTCTGAGTGTATTCTGTTCTTAAGTCTGCCTCGGAATTACCCATAGTAGGATACTCAATACCCATTGTACAAGTAAATTGTGAGCCCAAAACATTAGGTTCAACTGGGTGAGGTGTTTGAGCAACACTATATATATATATATTGGCCATTGAGTACATTCATTGAGTACTTACATAATCTTAACCAGTCAATAAAAAATATTGTCTTATTTAATATATAATCATATTAAAAAAATGAATGTAAAAATGTTAGATAAATATGGTATATAGATATAAGATTAAAAAAAAACTATGTACAGAAAAATTCTTCAGCAATCAAATATAAGATGTATATATATAATATGAGATAGTATGATACAAACTACAAAGAGTTCCCTCAAAAAAAAAAAAACCACTAAAAAGAGCGTGCATGATCCCCTTAACATAGCACGCTATCTACCTAAAAGTGCACCTCTTAAAAAGAAGTGCACCCATTAGTTATTCCTAACTCTATTTGTGGCCACCAATCCTATGCCTAAATCTAAGGAAAAAAAAAAAAAAAGATTCACTTTGCAGATAGTAAGGCTATAACAAAATAAAAACAATTTAAGGCACCATTAAACCTCAAAAAGAAAAAAAAAAAAAAAAAGTCACTTAAACCAAAAGATCTTGCTTCAATTTAGGGCAACTCCACTCTTTTTCAAGATTCTTTGTTTGTTGAACAATTGAAGAAGATGATGATTGGTAATCTGGTGAGTGGCGAGGAAACTCTGAGAGCATTTGAACTACTTCTCTCATTGTTGGGCGTTCAACACTTTTTTCTTGGATACATAGCATTGCAATGAAGAACAAGTGCATTGCCTCATCTTTGGGCACCGTTGTTAGCCTAGGATCAACAATGCACAGAACCTCTTCCTTGCGACAATTGGTTACCCTTCTGGCCCATTGTACTATATCCACACCTTCCCCAAAATCACCAACTGGACGACGGCCCGTGAGAAGCTCGAGGAGAACAACCCCAAAACTATAAACATCACTTTTTTCATCTACCCTCAATGTGTATGCGTACTCTGCAACATAGAATAAACACCATATAAATTTCAATTACATGCATAATAAACATACAAGACAAAGCATATCACAATATATATTATAATTATGTAAGTGGTAAATTGTGAATAGTAATAAAAAAAGAAAAATAAAAAAGAGATTAGGCTATGACAAAAAGAGATTGAACTTGTTCAAAGAGAAGCAAAAGAGACCAAAAGGTCCAAAAGCACCAATACCACTTTGCTTACTCAAAAATCTTTTTTTTTTTTTTAAATGCTTGTTATATATGTGTGTAAATGTGTGTGTCGGCTTGGCGTGTAAAAAATAGACGTGCATGATGTCGGTTAGCTTTCACGCCACTCAACGCCCTGTTACGTTAAACATCACTGTCAGAAACTCAATATAGCAGCCACTGCCACTACTCTCAAATTGTTGCTGTCGTTGGGGTGTGTGTTTTTGAATGTGTGTATATGTGTTTTTGTGTCAGAGATAGATATGTCCGAATTCAGATGTCGACACAGAAAACTATGCGGGCCCCCACAATCCTCTCTTGTTTGTACAGTCTAAAAGTAAAAGGGGCACAAGTAAGTGTGTTGTTGAAAATTGTGGTTACCGAAAAAATTCTATGAATCTTCCTTGATTGTCACCCTTTGTAGCTTAAAACTCGGGGTTGTTTAAGTTTTTGACCTGTTACTTTAGTCTAGATCATAAAGCTAGAGTCTAGAATGGCTTTATCACCATTGGTTTTCTAAGGATTCAAGAAGACCGTTGGATGTAGGGGATCATTTGATACTAGGAATCTCATACAAAACATTCATTAAAAGTAGAGAGTTGAAACTATCAACTAGGAACTCTTTGTAGGTTTGTGTACCTAGTTGTTATTATTACTCCTACAAGATTTTGTTTTGCTTAGAGCAATTTTGATCTCATGCAAAGATATAATGCAATTTCCAAGTTTAGTGGCTATAGGTCTAGTATGTTATAAAATCTATCTTAGGTAAAGAAATCAAAATACTGTGAGGGTGATTAAAATAAGAAGATATTTTATGCATTTTTTTTTATAGTTTATAGTTTTGAAACTCTCAATTTATAAAAAATAAAATGAATAAATTCGATGCATAAGATAAGTACTAGTCCAAATTAGATAACAAGAGTAATACCCCTCTTTCCTTTCTAATTTAAATTAAAAAAAAAAATAGAAAACAAAAATTGAGGTAAAGTTAAGTTGAATGAAAACTTTATATCTCACCAAGCTTTACACATAATGCCATGATTACATCGACATTATTGTTCATAATTATGATGACTGGTGAGGCCCAAACAAAGGTGGGGGGAAAGGAAAAGGAAAACATGTACACAAATAGTTTTTTTATAGAACTCTGCCTATGTGCATATTCTAGGGATACCCTAGTGCTATGTGCTAGTTCTAACATCAGGAAGTTTATAAGCCAGTGACAGTACTAGTAACCTACAATCTACAGTCTTCAACAACAGATGGCTGTGAATGACCATACAAGGACAAACCAATGGCAGTGACTAATAACATGGCCATTTAACTAACTTAACTAACAAAGAAACTACCAACCAAACTCTATAGTACTACAATACTACACGAAAACAGAACATGTTTTAACAAAGTAGAGGGCACATACCAGGAGCAATGTAGCCATAAGACCCTGCAATTGTTGACATGCATTCTGATACACCACCGTCAATCAAGAACTTGGCTAGCCCGAAATCAGCAACATGTGCTTCAAAATTGGAATCCAACAAGATGTTGTTGGATTTCACATCTCGGTGAAGAATCAATGGTGAACAATCATGGTGAAGGTAGCATAGGCCTTTAGCTGATTCAATAGCAATTTTGTACCTCAAATTCCAACTCAAGAATGCGCCCTTTTTCCCGTGCAGTGCTTCGCCAAGGCTACCATTTCTCATGTACTCATAAACGAGGAGGTTGGTCTCCTTATTAGAACAGAATGCTAGCAGTCTCACAATGTTTCGATGCCTAATGTTGCCCAATGTTTGAATTTCAGCTCGAAAGCCACGGTCATGGCTGTTTGTGCCAAATCGAAGAAGCTTTTTGACTGCAATTTCAACCCCATTTGGCATTTTTCCATGGTAAACAACCCCAGCTCCACCTCTTCCAATAACATTGCCATCTTTCACACATTCAAGGATGTCAAAGACCTTGAACTCAAGCTTTTGGAAAGCAGTCATTTTCCATGAATCTGGGCCATTTCTTTGAATGACTTGGCCTTGATTATGGCAGCAACAGCAAATGTTAGAGAGCAAATCAAAAGGCCAGCGCGAAGACTAGCTTGAAATATGCAGAGGATTTTCTGGGTGTGGTTGTGATTGTGGTGAAATTGCAAGGATTGTTAAGTAGAGGACCACAAAGTTGAGGATTACCCGCGAAAGATGAGGCGTTAAAGAAAGCGAATTGGCCAGATTCAGGTAGCTTACCGGAGAAATCATTGAAGGAGAAATCGGCATTCGTGAGGCTTTTCATGGTTCCAATGAATCTTGGAATTGTTTGGTTCAAGTGGTTTCTGGATAAGTTCAAGTAATTGAGTATAGGCATATTGGAAATTTCTGGTGGGATTGAGGCAGAGAGGTTGTTCTGGCTCATGTCAAGGTATGTCAAGTGGTAACAGTTTCCAATTTCAGGTGGGATTGGACCGGAGAGTGAATTTTGACTCAAATCAAGTTTTACTACTTGAGTGAGTTCTCCTATAGAAGGTGGGATTGGACCAGAGAATTGGTTACCACTAAGGGAAAGGATTTGGATGGAAGAGAAATTTGAAAATGAATAAGGTAAAGGACCAGATAGGAGATTGTTTGATAAATCAAGTTTGCCTAACTTGATTGGTTTTGAAGAAGTATTGGCATTTTCTGACAACGTTCCTGATAGGTAATTGTTTTGCAACTCTACTAAGTTTAGTTGAGGCAAGTATAGGAAGCCATTTGGGATGCTACCATTCAAGTAATTGTGTGCCAACCTAACTCTAATAAGACTTGAACATGTTCCAAATCCTTGAGGAATAGGACCAAAGAGGAAGTTTTGCAAGAGAATTAGTATTGTAAGTTGATTTGACAAACACAGGTTCCAAGGGATTGTACCAGTGAGCTTATTTGTAGACAAATCCAGCTCTTGAAGCTTTCCATTTTGGCCCAGATTCTCGGGAATCACACCAGTGAAGTTGTTCCTCCACAGGTAAAGAGTTTCCAAATTGGGAAAATCGGCGATGTAGTCTGGTATAGAGCCGTGTAAGTTGTTCATGAAGAGGTTCAAGAGCTTGAGCTGTTTGAGATTGATGAACTCAGATGGGATTTCACCAGTGAGTGCATTGTTGGAGAGATCAAGCTTCACCAGGTTTGTCAAATTGCCTAATTGCTTTGGAATTGAACCTGAAAGCAGATTGCCATACAAGTAGAGAGTGTCAAGAGCCTTCAAGCTCCCCAAATCACTTGGAATTGTTCCATCTAATTCACAAGTAGAAATATCCATGTGAAATAGATTTACCAACTTTCCAAACTCCACAGGAATGCCGCCTTCAAAAACATTGTAATAGCCCAAGTAAATCTCTCTCAAGTTAGTGAGATTGCCTAACTGACCAGGGATTTTTCCATGAAGACCATTTCCAGCTAGAGAAAGATACTCCAAGCTGACTAGATTTCCATAGCTTTCTGGGATTTTACCATAGAAATAATTGCCACCAAGATCCAAGTATCTGAGCTTCTTCAAGCTCAAAATCCCAAGTGGAAGAAAGGCAGTGAAGTCGTTGTTATAGGCATCAAACACTTCCAAGTTGGCGATGCTCAAGTAGTTCCAATGCAAGTCACCACTGAAATGGTTGTTTGAGATGTTTAGCCATTGAAGATTGCTCAAATTTGCAATCTCAATGATACCTGTGAAGTTATTTCCAGCAAGAGAGAGGTTGGTAAGCCTGTCAAGTTTGGAAATTTGAGGTGACACAGAACCACACAGATTCAAATCTGTTAAGTCCACTGAGACAACACGTCCTCTTGAGCATTGAATTCCAGCCCAAGAACAAACTGAGCTAGGACTTGAAGAATTCCAAGTACTTAGAATGGAGTCAGAGAATTCAAAACCTTTTCTAAGTTTGACTAAGACATGAAAATCACTAACTAAAGAAGAAGCAGCACAAGAAGAAGAGATACTAAGAAGAGAGAAAAGTGTCAAAACAATGAAAGGGACCATGTTTGTTTTCTCAGAATATGTTCAAGAAAATTGAGTTTGGAAGTATTTGAAGCAAAGAGGAGAGGTTTTAAGCACTTGGGCAATAATGGATTTTATTGAAAAGGAAGGGAAAGTGAGAGGAATCTGAGAAGCTTCAAGTGAGCATGGGCTTAAGGAATCAAACATCTTCACAGAAAGAGTCTTCAAATACAAGGAAGAAGCTAAGCCTCTCCTTTTCTTTCTTCTCTTTTCTTTTCCTTTACCTTTCTTTGAGAGCAGAAGATTGAAATTCTGCTAGAAATGGTATGTGTTTGTTATCTGTATTTCTCTTTGTTAAGCTTCTTTATGCAAAGCTAAAGAAAAAGAAAGGGAGAGAAGAAGGTTTGTTGAAAATTTCTTTTGAAATAAAAAAGAATAAAATAAAAAAGCCGTTGGATAACAGAAATTTAAAGTTTAGATTAGAGGGAGAAAAAGTAAAGCTTGATGCTGTCTTTCTTTATTCATATGACAAAAATGCCCTTTAGCTTTAATAAAAGGATGCTCTTTATTGCTTTGAATGAGAGAGGTAATGGAATTGCACCTTTCAATCATTCAAAATGGTTCAATTGTCCTGGTGCTTTGGTGGAATGACTGTCATACAGTCCTTATTTTCCAATCAACAAATGATGCAGAATTGGGAAAGATAAATAAAATCAATCAATGTTGCCACTATTATAATGTAGTCATGTTTATTGCTCTAGAATGTGACTCAAATCTCAAATTCTATGTTGGATATTGGTTCTTTTGTTGACAATTTATGTGGTGGAAGCCTTTTTTCTGCTAAATGTATGGTGCAAAAAACTGGACACCTTAACCAATAGAGTTGTTTTCTCTATCGTGGCAAAATTTTATCAATATAAAGCATGCTTGCAACTCTTCTCTTGTATTCTTCTGCTGATACAGAAGCTACAGTACCCACTTTATATTTGAGACAATGAATTTGAAGCAGAGCATGGTTTCAATGACGAGAATTATTCTTTTTATGGTCTGAATAGAGTTTGCAAGATGGCTTGCTCGTTATATTTCCCACTCTGCATATATCATCCAAGAGAACTTAAGAATCATGGTAAATTGTTTAGATAACTTTAGTAGAATAATTAAACGTCATATTGAAGAGAAGATTTTGCATAAGTAACAGAACAGCTAACATCTGTACTCTTTGCCATGACATTAAAAAACTCTAATATGCATGAAAAGCATATGAGCACCTTGATCATGCATGGTGGACCTGGTGGACCCATAAAAAGCTTTATGACTATCCTCTGTGGTCATGACACGCTGTCCAAATCATACGTGTCGTTCATTATCTGGTCAGTTCATTTGAAGACATACCATTGTGTATTTTGATGCAACAGTGATACAAACACAACAAATTTCACAAAGTCTTTATAACTTAGTGAATTGATAAATTGTAATTAGTGTGATATCACTTTTGTATAAGACCACCACATATATCACTTTTTATTGTATACCAATCAAAATATGCCACCTCAATCCTTATGAAAAAGTTGTGAAATTTATTGTGTCATTAGACTTATAGATTTTGTGGTATATAGTTCATATTCACATATAAATTTTCGATACTAAGAAACCAAAAGATCATAGGAAGGGTTATTTTAAACAAATACTGAGTTGGAAACATGTGCCTGCAACAAACAGATGTTGTAAGAAGTAAAAGATGATGATTATTAATATATCATTACCATGTTGAAAAACCAATAAATAATTATGTTGGATGAATAGGTTGCATGGAAGAAGGAACTAGTGGAAGCTTTCTTTCTTGAACTTTATTCCTTCTCCTTCGCCTACAGTGATGGGACCAAGTCTCTATGTAATGTGGTATTTGAGAGCTTTATTAGAAGATGGAATAGTCTTAAAGGGAGGGCTGAAAAGTAAAAGCCGAGATAATTTGCTTTTGATCTTCCTCTTCAAAAGAAAAGCAAAAGAAAAATCCATGATCCCTCTTCCTCACATGGAAAAGAGTGCTCTTGTATTAACTTGAACTCATTCATAACCTTTCTCTCTCCCTCAAAAGAAAAATCTATAACCCCTTATTCATAGGAAAGAGTGCTATTGTATTAACTTGATCACTGCTCTCTCTTTCATGTGGGCTTTGTCATAGAATAATGGTTGGCTCCACATATGTTCGATGCTCTCATGGCAAGTGATTTAGGCAAGGGTGCTCTTTTGAGGTGTCTCTATCTGTAATATTGATGAGCAGGCCTGCCCTTTGAAGGGTCACTGTCTATTGGCTTGGCTCTATCATGCGCTGAAACCCCCTAAATGTGGTCACATTATGTTTAGCTCACTAATACCATACTTGGGAGTTATATGTATGTTACAGGTAAAATCCAAGAGGGAACATCTCAATTTCACTTTTGTCTAAATCTTTCATGCCCCATCAAACCAAGTCACCTTACCCTACTTTGTAGTAATGTATTATTAAACTTTCATTTAAAATATCAAGGATAATTAAGCTCAAAAAGAGGGTGCATTGATTGGTAATCCTAAGATTTGCATATGAAAAGAAAAGACATACATTGTTGTCACAAACGTCTTGCATTTTGTTGGTTTTTGTTAACAAAGTGCTGACTGCATAATAATCCAAAAAACCACAGGTCCATTGTAATATTGCTAGCATCATATTGTGGTGAAAATATGGTATTAGATATACTTTTAATTCTGGCCAAAGAAATAGAGATAATATATTGTAAACAATAGTGTATATCTGCTAGGAGGTTGTTTATTTATTTATCCTTTCAAATAAATTTTCTTTTTGCTGAGTTTCCATTCTGAAATTTCTAAGCCTGATACAAGGTAAGAAAGGCTTTATGATAGATAATCCAAATAGCTTTTAAAGATCATATCTAGTGCACAAAATCCCATTTTTGCGAGGCCAAAGAGAGGTGATTAGTAAGCAATCTTTAACCCCAATTCAAAGAGCTTTGCAATTCAAAAAAATCATGATAATAAAGTCAGTAATTATAGTCATTGAAGACTTGAATACTGAGAAAAACTATTAAGAACTTAAATGGTCTGAAATATTCTGCATTAATATATTGAAGTAGTAAAGTAACCAAAATAGCCTGTGCTCTGTGAGAGCAGCACTTGGTATCTAAATTGACTTCCATCAAAGCAACCACCCCCTTTGATTCCAGATCAAAAGATCATATTATCCAATTAAGAAGATTATACAAGGATGGTGGGGAAGAAATTCTGTAAAAAATTAAAAAAGAAGAAGAAGAACAATTGCTGACTTTCTATTGCACTAACACCATAGTGTGCAAAAAGAGAGAACCAGATTCATTATCTTTCTCTCTTGAGGAATTAAAGAGTTAAAGCAGCTTTGGATGTCAATGTCATGCACAAGCTGTGCCATTCTTTCCTTGACATGGTATTATTGATCAAAGGTGAAAGAATATACATTTCCTCTTCCCAATTTTCTGACTTCAGAACTATTAAATCAAGATTGCACCTTTTTCAATTTAAAAAGCAGGGAATTCAACCATTTCGGTCGAATATTTGGTGAAAGTAATCAAAGTATACTAAATATAATTAAGTCTAACCTTTTCCTTTTTCCCAGCTTCCTATTTTTGTTCAAAGTTTAATAAATTTCCCATAATAGTTATATGATAACGTGGTGAAATTGATTTGACTGCATGGGAGCCAGGCAGTATACATACCGTTGGAAAAGTATAGAAAGACTACTTATGTTTTTTTATACAATAAGTCTACTCACACAACAATTTTCACAATCTTGTTCTCAATAGCTAAGGTTGTGATATTTTGATTTATGCTAATAAAGGGATAGCATTGCTCCAATTACAATTGTCACATCAACAATTGTTAAAAAGATTGTTAAAAATTATTGTCCCTAACATTACTGAAATTGAACTAACCAATATGTTAGTGTACAAGTCTAACAGGCTCTCTAAGCCCACTGTATTATACTTACGCTACACTCATATTACTTGTATAATACTCATATGTTTGACTATATAAAGACACTTCTTTTTACATTTTTATTCATATCAATATACCAAGAATTCCTTCTCAATTCCAAACACAATATAAACATCATTACATTGAAAGTTTTGATGGGATCGATTTGGTGTATTAGTATTGGTATGATCACATCCTTGTAACATCAACAGTTAAGTGCGTGTAATTGACCTACATTTAGTATAATATGAAAAATATTGCAAGTAACCGTACCCTTCTTCCCTATCAATTATGTGGTGGTGTATTATTGCAGTGATATCGAAATGTGTCCAGAAAAGAGCTGCTACTGTCATCTTCAAAGACATAGAAGTAAATAAAAGGTTGCCGAATACGATTTGCCCTTTCATCATATGGATGTATATATATGCATGTGGTACAAGATTGTCAGCCAGTCTTTTTTTGTACTATACTGTCCATTCAAGAAGTTTCCACTCACAAAATGATATATATCATAAGCTCTAAACAAAAAATACCACACATGCATGAGAAATGCATGACGCGTGGGGGCCACGCTCCATTCATAGTGAAGGATATGCATTACAACTATACAAGTCAGCTGGGTCCAAACTCTTCATTGTACCCATGGAGATTCTCTGACCACATACTGGAGACAAATGGATCCTCTATGTGACAATTATTTGTAGGATTTTGTCGCTACAAATACAACTTGGGCTATATTGTTTGGTAGTATTTTTGGTGCCTTCGCTTTGGTGCTTAGAAGTTAGCTTTCAAAGAAACTATCAAAGAGCACCTAAATTCTGATGTTTGCAAGATGACTTTTAGAACCCATAGTTATGAACCCTTAGAGAGTTTGGGTTATTTGAGCTATATAACTTGAATAAGATCTAATCAAAGCTTTGTCATTACACAAGTTTACTTAATTCTTTGAAAACCATACTTGACATGGATATATAGGCCGAGCACAGTAGGATCTACTCTCCTAGCTTGGTATGTTGAACCTGGTGTTTAGTGTGTTAGAGGTAAGGCACATGGAACCACATGTGGCTTTCAATTATTTAAACCACAAGTACTCAACAAATATCTAACACCCATGTGTCCATCGTAAGTTAAGCCAGTAATTAATGCATACATCTAGGTCAAATGCCAACGATTACAAACCATTAATAACCACTCATCAATGTAGCTCCTGTACCGGAGAAAGTAATGGGCATTACAACCTTAAAAAAGAGGTTACCCTAAAGCGAAAGGGTACAAACTTTACCAATTTCATTTATTCACTACAGAGTGTATCGGAGTATTGGTGGCTAGACATTACATCAGTGTTTTAGACTTTCTTTCTTTATAACATCGGTGTTCTATACTTTCTTTCTTTATTGATGTTTATGTAAGTGTGTAAATTTGTTTTGTGAGGTTTGATTAATTAGCTGCATTTGTAATCCATATCGTTGATAGTAGATTTTGGTTGGCATTTTCCATTGACATAAGCATGGAGTTAGCCGAACTACCTTAAATGTTATTGTCTTGTATGATTTTTCTCTAATTTTTTATTTGCATGAATACACTTTGCAGTCCTACTAATCCCAAATCACAACAAAAACTTATCTTTATTGGTTAGCATGGCAACTTGCTAAAAATCTGGTCCTTCCAATAATTTGTGGAGAAACATATAAAGGGCTCTTGGCAAAATAACTTTTATTTTTAGTGATTAAATGACAAAGAACTATGGCGGGGCTTTACTCTTGTAATTCTTGAGAAAATTCTTTTATTAATTGCGTATAGATTTTTTATATAGAATAAATTGCATATAGAATTAGAGCTTAATAACTTTTACCATCATGTCCAAATCATTGGTATAATGAAAAGTAAAAAAGGAAAATCAACGAGCACTCAGCTGAAAATCTTGAATTTCAAAGCTCATTGCTTTATTTTTTCCCCCCTTCTTTCATCATTAAGTTAATTAGTCCTGATTATATAATATATAGTTAGTAATTTATTTTTTGAAAAAGAACTAAATTCATATATACAGACTACAATATGCCTTTTTAGCAGATTTTTAGACTATACTTTGTTGTGGTAAATCCTTTTTTTTTTTTTTGGAGAAACTTGATGTGGTAAATCTGTTGCATTGAATAACAACTTAATACTAATGGGCACAATGAATTAAGCTTTCTTCTCAAAAATAAAAAAACCTGAGATAGAACCTCAATACTCTTAAAAATTAATCAAGCATAAACTCAAAATTGAAATTCATTCAGCTATGCTTGAAGAGGCCAAGAACAAGTTGAATTCAACTCATCAAAAATCAATTATTATTCTAATTTATATACCTAGTCAATTGCATGTTTTATATTGGTAAAAGTATGACAAAACCGTGATATAAAAAATTTTAATAAAGTGGTCCAAACTAAAATATAAAAAAGGAAAGGCACTCACATAAATTGGCGCCACCCTAATCTAATTAAGGGTATTAGACAACATTATTATATCTCAAATGAAGTCCATATGGGGATGAAAAGAACATTATGATTCTTTGACTAGGTATGAAAGCCAAGCAGGAGCCCAGCAAGAAAGGCACCCACATTATAAATCATATATGGGAGCCACACAAATCCAAGCCATTCACGCTTGAATCCTTTGAAGTTTGAAAACCTTTGGTAAATGCCCCAAAGAGCTTTCCTTCAATAATCAAAAGATGGCTGCCTTATGTTTACTTAAAGGCCAAAGGTAGCATCTTTGGAAGGTGGCTATGGTCCTTATTCTCATGCATTCGTTAATAAAGATAAGATCAAAAACTGAAAAACAAAAGGGAATTATAAAAGGAAAAGAAAAAAGAGGAGGAGAGAGGTGAGAACCTAGATTGGTTCCTAAGTAAAGCAACTTCAGCTTGCCCCCACCACAATTATGAATAAGGCTTCATCCATTTCCTGCTTCACTCAATTAGTTAGTACACACACAAAAAAACTTACATACTTTGTGAGTATTCTCTCTCATTATAAGGAGTGTGTTGTTAGCTTTACATGGATTCAAAGCATTCTAGAGTCTTGAAACAGGCTTGCACTCCATGCCTTGAAAATGAGTATTAGGTATGTTCTACATTGTTAAAGAATGATCTAATGTTGGCTTTTTAAGAGGAGGACGAACTTTAAGGATATTTAATTTGTCTCACATTAAGGAGCAGATTGGTAATCCTAAGAACTTGGAACCTTACACATTCTGATCTTTAGGGCATTATTGATAAATTTTATGATTTTTTTTCTCATGTTCTTAACTACCAAAAAATAGAATTAAATGACATAAATTTCAGTCATATATGATTAGACTTTCTCTCCCATGTTCATAACCACAAAAAAATATGAAGTAAATGACATACAAATTTCAGCCTTATATGGCAGGATTTCTCCCAAAATGTTTATCATGTTTCGCCACTTAATAATTTTCTATTACTTATAGATGTTTTTACAATTTCATTGTTGAATTATATTATCTCCTTATACTTACGTACTTGTATGATATCAAGACAAAATGATAAAAAAATCTCTATTTATTTTATCTATATAATGTTAGAGTTTAGAGTTTTTTACAAAATAGTTTTTTGAATTTCTAAATTATATACAAAACATGAGTTTATAAATCACAAAGTAAATAACATCTGCTTAACACAAAATTTGATATACATGTTAAGAACATAAAGGCAACATGTAATCAAATAATGAAATTTTAAAATATTAATTCAATAAAAAAAAATTATTGAGCGATGTAATAACATTAACAAAAAAAAGTTACAGAAAATGTAACAAAAAGTTCAACCTAAACGCCTATTTCTGTGAAGATATTAATCATGGGAACTCAAACATAAGTGTACTATCGGTCTAACACCAACAATCCACCATGCACTTACTATGCCAAACACCACCAATCCACCATGCATTTACTATGCCAAAAGTTGCACCTTTAACATAAAAGTGAGTGTTTCACTCTTTGCAATAAGGTTGAAGTACTTATCCCCTTGATTTAAGTGTGCACAAACTACTCAGCAAACCGACGTAGACTGCAGACACAAAAATGGAAGCACTCCTCCCTAGTCTTGATAGCAGTAGTGTCAAGTAGCTCTCATTGAAATCACACACAAAAAAATAAAGCTCCAAATCATGCTGCCCTTTACTATTTTCTTCCTTTGGATTTTGGGGCACTTCCATGCCCTGTACTACACCACTTTTGTAAGTTAATTATCAGTCCAAAGCACCATAACTGTTACATGAGAAAAAAGTCATGAGGTCTCTCTCTGAACCAACCTTTTCCTTTTTCTGGGTTCACTAAAAAAACATCACTTATCATACTCAATTATTGTTTTTTTTTTCTTTCCTTTTTATCATATGTATTTTAATTTAACAATACAGCCCAAAAGAATTTTGTTTTTTTTCCCCCTCAAATGGTTACAGAAAGAATCTAATCAAATAGAACTTTGACACATACACAAAAGTTTTAAGATACAACAATTTTTAAGGTATATACCCTTTTAGTTTTGGACAAGGTTTTCTTCTTTTTTTTTTTTTTTTTTTTTTTCCTGAGGTAAAAGCTTTTTAATCTCGTATGCAATATTATACTAAGTAATGTTATGGACACAACTTTTTTCATAATTGCTAACTTGGTTTATAATAGTTAGAGCAACATCACTTTTACTTAGGGTGTGTGAATTCCAGTTAGTTCAACCGATAAAATCTCTTTGATGGTTGAATAAAAGATCTAAGGTTCAATCTCTGTTTATGCCAAAAACAGACCGTTGTCTTGGTTTGATGATAAATAGCTATCATCAAGATCAGATGCTATAAATTGAACCTCCCTCAAAAAAAAAAAAAAAAAAAAAAAAAAAAAAAAACCTAAGTTCTATCAATTACATAATTTTTTATACACTAATTACAACATGTCAATAGTTGTGAAAAACGTAATATCCTTAAACTAATTGCATCATCTTACGTTTGTTTTCTTTTGAGATTTCATTTTACTATCATGCAAAGCATCAATCATGACTCAAATCAGTCCTAAGGCTAACGCCGAGGTTGGCAAGGCCCGCAACTACTGTTGACTAACAGCGAAAATGAATGGTGAAACAAACTTTGAGTTATCAAGCCATTATCAAGACAAAGAGCATGAAACAAGGAAATGTCAGAGCAAATCTTTGAAAAAACAAATCCAGAGATTTCATTATAATAATATGATAAAGAAACAAATGTTTAATTCTTTCTAAACTCCTTCTTTTGCACCCTTATTATAACAAGACCCCATCATCTATAGAAGAAAAAATGATTAGTTACTCGAGGAACATAGCAACATGGAACTACCCCTTTTAAATGAATGGTGGATTCCATCGTAAGTTTAATTAGTGGAATCTATTATTATGTTAATGAAACACTAGTGTTCCAAGAGTAATAAATTATTAATCACGTAAAACATGTTGCATGCAACTTTTTTTTTTTTTTTTTTTTTTAATTTAAGTTTCTATAGTTTTCTCATCTTTTAATGGTGGATTCCATTATGAGCTTAAAGAGTGGAATCTATTATTATTTGAACAAAACACTTGAATTTCGACAGTAGTAAATTATTATTCACATAAAACAAGGTGCGTGAAACCCATTGCTTTTTTATTTAAAAAAAAAAAAAAACTATTTTCTATAATTTTCTCACCTTCTCTATTTCCAATGTGTCTATTATAGTAACTAACTTGTAATTCTATGCATTAACCTGTTGATTTTTTAAAAATTTAAGTTTTTATAGTTTTCTCATCTTTTAATGGTGGATTCTATTATGAGCTTAATTAGTGGAATATATTATTATGTGAACGAAACAGTTGTATTTTGAGAATAGTAAATTATTATTCACATAAAACATGGTGTGTGCAACCCATTGCTTTTTTTAAAAAAATTATTTTTAAAAAAAAACTATTTTCTATAGTTTTCTCACATTCTCTATTTTCAATGTGTCTATTATAGTAACTAACTTGTAATCATATGCATATGCAACCTGTTGCTTTTTTAAAAATTTAAGTTTCTATAGTTTTCTCATCTTTTAATGGTGGATTCCATTATGAGTTTAATTAGTAGAATCTATTATTATGTGAACGAAATATTTGTACTTCGAAAGTAGTAAATTATTATTCACATAAAACAAAGTGCGTGCAACCCATTGCTTTTTAAAAAAATTTATTTAAAAAAAAAAAACTATTTTCTATAGTTTTCTCACCTTCTCTTTTTTTTTTTTTTGATAAGTAAAAAAAGAAAAAAAGAAAGAAAAAAAAGAAATCTATTATAGCAACTAGCTTGTAACCCTATGCATATGCATGAATACACTTAAGATATACAATAAGATGCATAGTATAATTCTTATATATATATATATATATATATATATATAATATATATATATATAAAATTTAAATACTATTGAAAACCATTCTTATATTTTTATTAACTCTTTAAAAAGTCTTGTAAGAGTATATTAAGTATAAAATGTAAACTTTCCATATTTATTTATTTATTACTTCTTAATTTTTGCCATTGTAAAACACTTTTAAATTTTTTTTTTATGATTCATTTATTCTAAATTCTTTGGTTTTTGTACTTAATAACTCACTTTGATTAATATTTATGATGTGGTCTCATATTTGGTTCTAAAATAAGGTAATAAAACTCTCTAAAAATAAATAATTTATGACACAAGACGCAAAATTGGACTTTAATTTAAAATTATAATTGAACTTTTTCCAAACTTTGCCTCTATATATATGGATGGGTAATTACATGCCACAATAAACTTTTTTTTTTTTAATCAAAATACTGTAACTTTCATTAAGAAGAAGATACAAATAATACATCTTGAGCCAATGCGGACTCAAGTATATTAGGATTTTTCTTTATCCAAGTTATATAAGTAACGAGTAAGACTTAGGTAGAGTACTTAGGCGTTGTTTCTTAGATTCTCCTTTTAAGATTCTGCCATGTGGATTTTTTCTCATGGGATGAAAATGTATTTTTTTAGTTAAGTAGTCATATGATTGAATCTTAAGAGTAAAACATAAGAAACAGCACATAAGGTATTATACCTAAGTTTTGTCCATAAGTAACAATCCTGTTAGCATATTGAGCCAAAATGTGTGCTGGTCAGTTACCTTGGCGCTTCACATGACATAGCTGGACTGTTCTAAATTCCCATTATTTCTGTTGAATTCCCATAGCTGGACGGTTCTAACAGCATCAAATACAATTCTCGAGTCGCACTCAAAAATTGCATCCCGAATGCATATGCCCACATCCCAAGCGAATTGAACACCATCTTCCATGCCCACATCCGAATGCCCACAATAAACACTTTATTGCAAAGGTTTCCTCCACTGCGGCAATAAAAATGCTTCTCATTTATTTAATTTTTTGATGATAGCGCTGTAACATCTACGATATCCAAAACCCGCTCAATTCAATCTCATCTTGTTGTGACCAAGTATTACAAATCTTTAACCCTGACTCACTTTAATTCTTATAGGTTTATTTATTTATTTTTTATTATACGAATTTATAAATGAAATTGTTATCTCAAAAGTACAAATTCACAAACATGGAACGATAAAACAAAAACAATTAACGTAAGTGGGGATCTTTAGATTTTTGGATCAAATACATGCAAGCAAGTATATAATTATAACCTCATCTATATGCAAATTAAAGCTAGCTTTACCTTTTGATTGATTTCCAATATTTTAAAATCTTACCTTTTGTTTCATCGTAAATACTTCCAAGACCAGTATCACATTGGAAGATTATCTAGGATAGAGCGCTTTTCTTTAAGCAATATTTTTCTAACTAAAGTTTCTCATGGAAAAAAAAATTAATAAATCTAGCAGGATCACCTTCTCAAAATACTTCAAAAAGAATTAAACCTCTTACATCTTTAAGTTTTATTTTTTGTCTTCATTTGGCTTGATAAGTTTTATAATTCTACCTTTATTTTTCTTTATTAACAATTCCAAGACCAATAATACTTTGGAGGATTATTCGAAGTTTGTACTAATTCGAGGTTTTTATAACAAAGTTCCTAAATTAATTGCATGTCACGTGCTGGAAGAACAGACAAAAACACCACCACTAAATCTGACATACAAATTAATGGAATTCCTACACCATACTATGTTTTCTTCCACAAACCTTTTTTTTTTCTCCAGTATTGTATATATATAACATACTTTTATCATAAGCCAACATCGAAATCCACTATCTACTATACAGAAACCAAACAATGTGCATGCAACGTATGCACCATTAGGTCCATTATAACTCAAATTCGGTCCTTTTTTTTTTTTTTTAGATTAATTTATCGAACTAAAGAATAATGGTTCATTGTCACTTTAATGACACTAAATTATGTTGTTTTCTTTTCGTTTTTTTGGATGAACCAAAAAATGACACCAAACTTTTATATTGAGGAGTTATGATGCATGCATGATTTCTACTTAGAATATTAGCACTATAAGAGTAATGGTGGGACATAATTTTTTTTTAGCTTCTTTGTGATTATAGTAATATCACTTTCATTTGAATTCACTGCTTACACTATTTACATTACACAATAATACAGAAGATTATGTTAATAATTGTGAAAAGAGTGGTGAAAAAAAAAATGTCCATTATTATCTTCTTGAAAAAGAAAGTTATAGTTTAATGTCATGAGGTACTATACTTCAACTTTATTTATTTTTTTTATTGATAAATTACACACATTTCTAATAAAATTTTGAACCCATAAAGCCACAACATGCCTCAACTATTTTATCTGCTACGTACCCTCATGTCCATCGTTCCAATTTTTCCTAGTTGTCCCTCTTCTATATTTGTTAGACATTCAAATCCTACCTAAATCGAGCCACATATTTTCTTATAGTACTAGGGGTCTCCAACGCACCTACCCAACCAGCCAAACTCGACCGTATTGACCCACCATCACCCAATCCGATTGCTTCGACAGTTGTACATGAGCCCGACCTCCAAAAACTAAACCCCAGCAGGTTGGTTGCGGGTTTCCTCCTCCAAAATCTATGAAACCTAACCTGACTGAAATACATCGATTTTAGCATTTTCTTAAGCTTCCCAACGACTTTTTCAATTTGATTTGATGGATTTAATTCAATGAGCAACACAACTAGATCCGGCGGAGATACACCAAATTTGGAAGAAATTCTTTAGATTCGGCAAGTTCTCCGCACGATTTGGTGGGAGATCTCCGCCAAATCTGGTTAGATCTCACAGGATCTTAGACAGATCTAGCGAGATCTTGTCGCTTTTTAGTATTTTCAGTGGTTTTCAGCTTCACCTAAAACCGATCACCACCCAATAGAAACCCGACACCTTTACAGGTCAATTGCGAGTCTAGAAACTCCCCACTCGATTCGATTGAGTCGGTTGCGGGTTGGGTACAAACCTGACCCAAACTGACTCATGGACAATCCTAGCTTATACTATACTCTTTAAATAGCAATAAAAGAGAGTGCATAATATATATTATGAAAATATCCTAGTGAGTTTTACTTAGCTAGGAATAATATCTTATTCTTGAATAAACAATGTGTTCAAATTCCACCTAAAAGAACAAATCACAATGGTATCTTGTTGTCGTGTACATCTTAAAAAATAATTATTAATTATTTTTTATCACCAAAAATAATTTGAATTAAAACTGAGTTGAGTACTTATTTAATGGTCACCAAATCACCCACAACGCAAGGGCCGATCGAGTAACCCATTGAGCTAATGGGTGGTCTAGCTTGATACTATTGAATCTCGTGGGACCGTGTGATAGGCCAAGAATATATTGACCCCTTATGATAAATTAACCGATTAATTAGCCAAGTTAATTAATTAATTTAATTAACATGCAAAACACGTGGTAACACAAACAAATTACCAACTAAGGTCACCATTCCCTAGAATCCATTATTATATAAAAAAAAACGATTACAAGTAAATGAATTCTAGTACCTTATACCAACTTACAGTTGAACCCTTACCCCAATACACAATTAGACTTATTCTATAGTAACAACCTCTCATTTTCAATGCATGGCTCCTAGTACATGACTAACCAATCAATACGCGGATCTTAGTACATGGCTTACTCACCAACTTGAGAAATATGTTAGCTACAAAGTTCTTCAGTTCATCAACACAATGAAGATTACGAAGCTCCTTGGTCACAAAACCCAACGGCATACAAACATGGCAACTTTTTTAAGAAAAAGATGAATTAGGGCAAATTCTGTCTTCGATCACAATTTGCATGAACAAAAACTTTGTCTCACACTTGCGCAACCTTTGACGGCCCTTAAAATAATCCTTATATATGTTTAGGGTTGTAAGAAAAGAAAGCCTAAACATGTACACATGGATTGGAGTGAAATCAGATTTGAAAAATTAATTTTCATAAATTTTGATAGATAGGGTATCTATCGAGCAGCTATCAAACATCGAGCTAAAGCAGCCTTTTGAACCTCGATAGATGCTATTTGTTGAGCTAGCTGTCAAGCTTTAAAATCCAGCACTTCTTTACTTGTTTCTTGGACAGATTTGCATGGTTTCAATACTTGGACTTGAACTCTTGTTCCTTGAAGTATATAACACATCTTAGTATCTATCCAATTACAAGTAAAATGTATTTTGTCAAAGGATTAACCAATTCTAAATGATATATGTTTCTAACATCATTCACGTATGTCCTAACACCGTGAATAGCCTAGTAGCTCAGTGGAGCAGGCCATGACTTGTTTTTCTACCCATATATAGATGCCCACTAGGCCTTCTCATTAGCCCAACCCATTGGACAGGCCTATTAGCTCGGCTCATTAACCCATAATTTTTAACAAAATAATTTGGGTGGGAGGAGGGGTCAAATTTGAGACGCGAGAGAGTAATACTAAATAAACCATGCATTTAACCATTATGATACTTAAAGTAATTCTGTTAAATTATATTTTCTAAATATATATTTTGCTAGTAGCTTGATAAATTTTGAATATGTTGGACCTTTTATACTAACTATTTAAAAAGAGTCAATGGCTCTAGCTATAGTACTCTTGGTTTATTCAACTTTTGTTTTATTAACAAGCAAAAAAGGTGAGTTTGGGTGAGAAAGAAAATTTTTTAATATTAACAAAATATTATTTCTATAATATTTTCACAATAAATCTTAAGTAGTAAGTTATTATTGACTATTCTTGGTGAGGAAAAAATCATTTTAATGGTGGGTTCAAATTAAAATCATTAATAACTTATTATTGAAGATTTGTTGTAAGCGTATTATAAAAATATTGTAAACGTAACACTTAGTATTTAAGACTATTACCTAAAAGCATTAAATTAAGGAGAATTGGTGAGTGCTCTTCTTCTTTTTCTTTCTTCTTTTTTTCCCTTCAAGTAAGTTTACAGCATAGAAGGTAGATACACAAAAAGTGGCAAATATTATACATATTTGCAAAAAATAAATGGTAAATATTGTACAAATTTTGCAAATGTGTACAGCATTTGCCAATTTTTGTGTGTCTACAATATAAATTTACATTGTAAGTATAATGTAAACATAAAAATATTTTAAAAATATTGTGACATATGTGTCAATACCTTTTGGGTCAAACTAAAATAAAATAATAAAACATCATACTGAAATCTAGCAAACCAAAAATAAAGGTATTGTATTGTAAAAATGTCATGACATATATTTTGTTGTTATCATAATATTTTCATAATTATTGAAGTGTAAGTTCCTTATAGGTCAAAATATGATATTAAAACATTAGACTAGGATCCACCACAGTTTAAAATAGAGATATTTTGAAAATTTTGTGATATTTTGTTGTGTTCCTAGATTTTTATTTTTATTTTTTTGGTTTAGTCAAATTTGGTAAGCCAAAATTCACTTTTTCAAGCACAATTTTCTTTGGTTGATTTTTTTTTACACACTGTTTAAAATTTAAAGTAAAAAGAAAAAGAAAAAAAAAGGGTCCTTTAAGTTTGGGGTAATTTTATTCCTCCCTAAACTTTAAAACTAAGGAAATACCCCTAACTATTACTCTCTTAGTTAAATCATTTTGAAATCTTAAGATTCTTAAATTGTTATATTGTAGAATGTCTAAAATACCTTTGCTAAATTTTAATATTCCAAAAATATTTTGTGTATTTTGAGTTTTATGTGGTAGTCATACTTGGAAAGTTGGAATGGTGATATGTGGTATTCTCTTTGTTACCTAAAGAATATTGGTTTTCCTAGGTTTAAATATTCTAGATTTATTTAAAATTTTATCAAATAAAAACTTCAATGAGACATGCCTCTTGTTATCTTCTTCTTTTTATATTTATCTTCTTGCTTAGTGTGCGTTTAGCATTGGCTTAAAAAGCCAGTTCTTTTTTTACTATTCGTTTATTTTTAGTATTATTTATGGATTTCATTGTACTATTTCAACTACCTTTTAGCTTTATCTATTCCTGAATTCCACTTTCAGCAAAAAAATTTCAGTTTTAGCTAAATAAACTGTTTCCAAACGGATACTTAAAAGTGTGTTCATTAAAAATTAAGCTAAATATCGTGGTTGGAATCATAAAATGTAAGATAATAGAAGATGAAGAATGAATAATTTTTTTTTTTTTTTTTTGAGAAAGAATAGCAAAATCTTTATTGTGGATAAATTGCAAGTATTTGATGAAGACTTTCAATTGTAGTATATGTCATCATTCATCACAAAGATTTAAATATTGTGACAATGTATTAGCAAAACCCAATTGCTTATTATCAGAAGAATATGATATTTCATTATCACTCTTATAAGTTTTTAGTGAATAGATACTGCATTTAGCAAATAAGTTCTAAGAAACTATCATAGCAAATAAATACTCATATATTAAAATAATTACTCTAAGTCTAAATATATGGTTTCAATCTTCTTTAAATAGAAGTTCTATCTTAATTTTCTCACTCAAAGTGGCAGCACGTGCCACCTAAACTAATGTTTATTAGAAGATAGAAAAAGAAAAAGAAAATATAAAAACACAATAAAAAAAATAAAGATAAGATAAAGATAAAGATAAAGATAAAGAGTAGGTGATTTGTGAGCTAGATCGATCACATAACGGTAACAAATATTTTTGTTTTCGCTACATAAAAGTGTGATAAATTATAGAGAAGACGACAAAACAATATCTTGACACTATAGGCCTTTTTTCTTTTTTTAATAAAAAAACTTTTTTTCATAGCATTAGAGGCAACAGCAGAATAATATTATGCTACTAACGTAATTAAAAAGTGGACTTTAATATTGAGTGGGTTGATTAGTGGATTTCTGTTTATTTTTTAGTTCTTAATGTACATAATGCCGATCGAGCTAGTGAACTCTATGATCCCTTTGGTCAAAAAGCTTTAATTAAATATGATACATACAAAGAAATATCGCTCAAATAAATATTTTCTTTTTGAGTTAAGATTCTTTTAATTATTTAGAGTATTCTTTTTTAAATTGTTTGTACTTAATGCCACCTCAACAAAATTAGTTAATTAAAAGGTCAAGTCATGTGTTCCAATAAGTTTAGGAACATTAATTTTTTTCATGACTATAAACACAGTTTGTTACGGTTGGTGCATAATAAAAGTTATTTTAATAATAAACTTAAATAAAAGTAATATTGTTCCGAATATAGCAAATTATGTTAATAATTATAGACATGGTTATGATGAAAATGTTGTGTTACTACTTGCTAGCATTACTCTTCTTGTCATTGGCATAGAGGGGAAGGGGTTTTAAAAAGTTTATCTATTACCTCATCTAGGAGAATCAAGCGAGATAATGGCTAGAAAAAGTTACCAAAATAAGGGAAGACAAGGTGAGAGAGTGGATACTCTAATATATCCAAGGTCTATGCCTAGTTAGCTAAAGATAGCTCATGATCATGTGTGTTCTTTGACATAATGGGATTGACCTTTGAGTGTGGGGTTTCAAAACCCTAGCAATGGTGGAAATCCAGGTCATATTCAAATTGGGTTTGTCCACTCCTTGTTTTTTAGATATCATTACTACTCATAGGTCATAGCCTATCAAAATTTTAATAAATATATTGATGCTCAAAGCATATATTCATTATTCACCTTTTATCATTATACTATCGATCCTAGTTGTAAGGCATCCATGGTCAGTACATGTCTAGTGCAACATGATATGGATTAATTGTACCAAATGTCTCAACATCCATCTTGATTTCTCCTTTGAAAGTTTTTGCTAGTGGGGCATCTCTCAATCAAAGCAATCTTTTGTATTTTGCATGTGG
Organism: Castanea mollissima; assembly: GCA_014183005.1. NCBI lineage: Eukaryota > Viridiplantae > Streptophyta > Magnoliopsida > Fagales > Fagaceae > Castanea > Castanea mollissima. Next base: position 5,492,504 of record JACAVU010000001.1, on the reverse strand, counting down.
AATGAAAATCCTTATTTAATTGGGGTCAATGATTCACATAATGTGCATGCTTGTTGACTCATGTGGAATTTTTTCACATGACTAACTTATTCATTATTCCAAATAAAGGTTTTCCAGCTTTGCTTGATGAATAAATGGATTATATATGACTCATGGATTCCAATTCACTCAAATATTCCATAAGGGATGCCTGTATTAAAAAGAAATCCATTGAGATTTTAACTTGATAATAGAAAATAATTATCAAGAAACATTCAAATTCTATTATATATAATAAAAAAAAATTATAAGCGCATCTCAGGACATTCACCATTTGAATCTGTGAACCTTTTACCTTTGAAAAAAAAATGATATGATTTGTTCACTTTTTTCAGTTTGATCATAATGTGCATGGTCATAAGCTCATAGCTTTCACTATTTATGTAGTCATTGAGTCATTTCTCGTGTGGGCTATAAGGGCGGCCTCATTGTTGCATGATCTGCAATGCACCAACAAAGGAAATCACGTCTAGTTCGGGGTGTCTAATCAATTTTGAAAAGACATATTGTGAATGATGTATAATAAAAGTAATGTCGGTGGTTGTCCCATATGAAGTATTATTGGTTTTACATGATAAAAGCATATTATATGACCGATAATACTTTTGTTGACTGTTGATTAAGACCAAATTTTTAATGGTAAAACAAAAAATTGTAGTAATTATAAAATTTTGAAATGAATAATGAACTTAAATTAATGTTCTAGAAACTTTTAATGAACAATATTTTAATCGAAATAGAGTTTTTGAACTTATATAAGCTTCGGTAAAAAAGTGTCATTTAAAGTGAACTATATTAATAATTTTATAAATTTATAGACCGCCATATGATAAAAAGAGTAAAAATGAGAAGAAGAAAAAAAGGTACACTCACTTTACATTACATAATATATTGTATTTTGAAATCTAATAAAGAACTGTTACAATTTTAAGAGTTTTATAACTCAATTATCACACTTAGTTCTTTTAAAGAAAATGTATGGGAATCAAATATTCCTAGCCCCACCTATCAATTTATCAAAAACAACCATCACAAGTTTTGGGCTGGTTCATGATAACCAAACGTTTAGTATCACTTATGTTATCACTCAGGCCCAATAAATTGAAATTTCTATTTGCAATTATAGTTTACTTTCAAGTTCCAACGGAAGAAAATAGCTTAATAAAGGGGAATATATATATATATATATATATATATATATATATATATATATATATAAGATGTGGTCCACTTGTTTCTAAAAAAAAGAAAAAAGAAAAAAAAAAGAAAGATGTGACCCACTTTCTGATGGGCTAATACTCGAACACACGTCAGCCCAAAAGCTTTTTCAGTTCATCATTCCTGGTGGAGTGTTTGGGATAAGAACAGTGGCTGGTGGGTGGTACATTTGGCCAGACAAATCTTTTTCTTCTTTCCATATATATCTTTTCAACTTTTATGTCTTTCATTCTTTTGCTAAGCTTTTACACATTTGTGATTGAATTCTATTACTTTCTTAACAAAAATCTTATCACATTTTCACCGACAAGTTAGCAAGTTTAGGTGCTAGTTTGCCATAAATCAAAATAAAAGAATAAGAAAAAATAATACTTGAATTCACATTTTAAAACAAACTTATTGTGAGAATCATGTGAAAATTTTGTGTGTTTCTAGACATTTTCATTGTGCTAAGATAAAAAGCACTAGTCTCTATATAATCACATTAACCCATATTCAAATTCAAATCTAGCTATGCTAAAAAAACTTTATAGTTCAATATACACTTCCATTTAAAGTTTAAATCTCCCTTCCTCAACTATCGAATATTTTATTTTTTGAGGGAGAACTATCGAATTATTAAAAAAAATACTTTGCTTAAAAGGAAAATTAATGTGTAATGCCCTTGCATACATACAAGCATATTTAAGAAAAACCATAATTAAATTCATATTAAAAATTTTCATGTCTAAGTTTAACGTATCAATGTTTATTTTTAAATTTTTGTCAATTCTGAAAAACCCATACAAAGATTCCATTTATATTATGCAAATTGCTCAATTGCTCACACATACTAAATAGTCACTGCATTTTTTTTAATAAATAATGAAAATTCAATCATGAGTATACTACAAAGTTGTAGTAGCACGTCAAATTTTTCATTAAAGTTTATAATTAAATTAATGATAAATTTGATTAAAAACGTGCATTAGTTTCAACTAAGGGGAAACTAATTTTATATTGGAGAGACACTTGTAATCTATACTTACTACTTTTTAAGAGGTTTTCTTCTGTTTGGAATTTTCATTTTTTTAGTTAAAAAATGCTCATATACTTTTATGTTTAAGTAAAGACAAAACTAAAGGATAATTAGATAAAAAATTAACTTTAACTCTCATTAAAACATTGTCTAAAAAATAGGTTCACTTTTCTGTTGATTTTTAAATTGCTTTATCCACTTATAAATTAGATTCTCAAATTAAAAATTATATATATAAAATAAAAACAAAGGTTTTTTTTTTTTTGCTACAAAATAAACATGTAATATTTGTTCATTTTTTGAAGCTAATCTCATGACACTCCTGGATGTATTAGTAGTTCTAAACGCTTAATATTAATAAGAAAATGTGTAAATCTCAAATTGGAATGAATGAAAATTATGACACTATAAAAAAATAACAATAAAAAGCATCATCGGACGTGCGAAGTGCATATGATGAAGTTAGTATCACTAAAGTGGATTTGAAATCTAAATAGGATACTTGGCATAGATTTAAAGTAAATTAACTTAATGTCCATTTAGAAATAGCTTATTTAGCTTTTTACTAAAAACATTTGGTTAAAAGTGTACAAAATATACTTGTACCTAGAAATAATTAAAAAAAAAAAAAAGGTTTTGAAAAGCTGTACATTAAAACTAAAAATTGAAATCGATGCCAAACAAGCTTAATGTTTTTTTTTTAAATTTAATTTAACTTAATTTTTTAACTTCCGGTACTACATAAAAATAAAACTTAAACGTTGAGAATTTGCCAAGTAGAATAGTAGATACGCTTTCTTTGTGCCACACAGATGATTCATTAAAGAAAGAATTCTCAACCCCACTAGAGCAACATCAAAACTATCAATTTAGGGCGGGGTAAAACCTAAAATATTAGAGTGTAAAATTTAATTGCACTATTACTTTAGGGGGTAAAATCTAAATTCTAAAACTTGGTGTAAAATTCAATCACTCTTAAATTTTAGAGGTGTAATTTGCAATAAACCTTTTTTTTTTTCTTTGAGAAGGAAAAATATCAAACTAATTCTACTGCAGTTGAAATTATATTTCCGATATTCAATGAAGTTTAAAATACTATTTTGATTTATTAAAATTTTGAAATTAAACAAATCATTATTTATTTTAAATTATTTTAATTATCTATCATAATTTTTTTATTAAAAAATTAGCTTCAATTATAAGACTCAATTAATTTTTTTGCTTTATTTGTATTAATTATTTTATTGTTCCATTTCAGCAGTATTTATGAAATCTTTTTCATTATTTTGAATATGATTTTAAATTAAATAATATTATCATATAGATTACACTTGTGTATGACCGACGGATTAAAAGCACATCCAATGCTCATAAAAAAAAAAAAAAAAAAAAAAAAAAAAAAAAAAAAAAAAGCAGATCCAATGGAGGTGGAAAATGTACATTGACGCATTGAGCCTTTAATTTCAATAAGTCCTTTCGAGTATCCTTGTTGTTTCTCAAAAAACAAAAAAAAAAAAAAAAAAACAAAAACAAAAAAGAAAAAAACAAAAGAAAAAAGAAAAGAAAAGAAAAGCCAGCCTTGTTTTGATAATTACAGGTGTATTCTACCTTTTCAGTCAAAAAACACATTACGGGTGTATTTGGGCCTACACTTTGCAGAATGATGCCTAGGTCTTGAAAGCTGGACCCAATGGTAAGCTGGTCCAAGCCTATAGGCCTTATGTTTTAGCATATAGGCCCAATGGTTCGTTGGACCCAAAAAAAAAAAAAAAAAGGTTCACTCTCAAATTAAATAAGAACAAAGGAGACATCACTTTTATGGTCCTCTCTCTCCAGTCCAAGCCTAGGTTTGATCAATTGAGTAGGATAAGCTTTAAGCTCTAAGATTTAAAAGCTATAACATGGGTTTTGAGTAAAGTAGAGCCTTGAGTTTATAACGGTATATATGCCCTATAAATTCTTAATATTTTTTTCCTTGTTAGACTCTTAATTATCTCTAGCAAATACGTTGAGTGGAAACTGTTTTTTCCAAGCCATGAGGGACTAGGGAAATGGTTCAGTTTCTTCAATAGAATGAATTGGTGATTGGTAAACAACTGTGCTCTCAATTTTGTTTGGGGAGAGTGATTCTCGAATTTGAGTGCAACCTGATTTTTTTTGGCGAAAGGCAATTGTCATCGTGCAAGTCACAAGCAGAAATAAATTAATAAATAAATTGGTGACGTAAAACAGTTCAATTTTTGTCAAGGGGAATGTTAACAAGCACCAAGAAGTGCAAAAAAGACACAAAATTTTGTCAAAAAAAGTCAAACAAGACACCAAATAATATCTACAAAACTGAAAAAATAACATAAACTGCAAAAAAAAAAAAAAAAAAAAGACAAAATTTGTCAGAAAAAAGTAAAAACTTTTGTGGTTAAGCATCTTGTACTGCCCGTTAACATAACTCTTTTTTCAATAGTATGAATCATCCTTGAACAATATGACTGTGTGGAACACTTGGTAGCAAGAATTGACATAGGCGGAGGTAGGGGGTTGCCAAGGGGGCCATGGCCCCCCCTAGCTTTTGAAATTCTTCATTAATTTTCTTTTATATTTGGTAATAAATTTAAAAATTACACAAAAATGTATTCATCTGCCCGGAGAAAATTTCTTGGCTCTGCCATAGTGATGGCTTTAAGTGGAAAAAAGGTCTGGTCTCTCAACGTCCCTCCCAAGGTTAGAACTTTCATATGGCATGCTTGCTTCAATATTCTCCCTACACAAGACAACCTGAGTAGAAGGAAAATAAGGATTGAGCCACAATGCGTGATTTGCTGCCAAGAGGCCGAAAGAACTGGTCATCTCCTATGGTCATGCCCGCCTAGCTAGAAATGTTTGGGCCCTTGCTCGTGGAAAACTGCAAAAACTTCCAAATATGACAAGATTTTTTCCCTACTCTTTCAACAGCTGAATGCAAAGCTAGAGTTGAAGGATATGGAGAGATGGGCAATGATAAGTTGGGTCATTTGGAATGCTAGAAACAAACTGCACTTTGAGAAAACCCAGGTTCCACCAAAAGTGATCTTCGATGGAGGAGTTGAATTTTTGGAGGAATATCAGAAGCTGATGATTGCACAGGGCGTGGCCCAAGCATTTTTTCCCATGTTTTGTTTTCGGACTGGGCTATGCCTATTGCCTTGGCCTTTTATTTGTGTACACTTTCTTCAATATTAATATACAATATCTCTTATCTCAACAAAAAAAAAAAAAACCTTTGGAATTATAACTTGTCTAGCAAAGCTAGCTTGATGATCATACTAAAAAAAAGCTTGTGTCATAAATCAAATGACACTCTCAAGGAGCCTTTTACTTGAGTTTCTTACTTGCATTAAGATACTTGGTTAAATAGATTCAAGGGCTGGACAGCCATAGAGCTTAAAAGAAGCAAACACAAAAAACAATTATTACAACGAAATATAACCGATTTCCAAGATAGTTCTTAAATTATATCTTTGAGATTACGCACACCATTTAGTGCTGCCGTAGGGTATAAATTAACAATAATTAAACTCAACAAAATTTTTAGTTACAACATGGTTTAGGCCATATCAAGATGACGCAAGTAATCCCTAAATCAAATGGCTATAAATCTTATTCAAGGGCTATCAAGAAAGCCATGAACATGATTCAGAGGCTAAGGATTTCTTTTTCACAACATAAGACATTCAATATTTTAAATATCAAGAGGTTGTGGTGCTGGGCTTATAATTGGGAAACAATAAACGTTACAAAAGAAAGCTTAACAACCATCCAATGTACAAGTTGTCACTTACATGCCGAATTAGTGAAACTAGAGTAGGAACAACAAGTAATTAAATTAGAATTAACTCAAGTATTGCATAAATAAATGCAAACACCATGGCTATAATGAGTTATAAATCATGAAGAGAATTCATAAACAAATTCTCAAACAAGAATTAGAATTCAATTCTAAATCATGTTCATGAAATGAAGTTTATGTAAATCAAAAAGTTACTCTAAAGTACTTGAAATTGAAGTTCTAGCTACTTAGTTAATTAAAAAAAAAATGTAGGTTTTAGTTAACTCAACTGATAAAATCTTTAACGATTGAATAAGAGATTTGTGGTTCAATCTCCGCCTACACCAAAAACCAATTAGTGTCTTGGTCTGATGATAAAGAGCATCATCGAAAGCGAACGTCATATAAGTTGAAACTCTCTAAAAAAAACGAGTTAATTAAAGTGTTAGCAATCAATATATATATATATATATATATAAAAGCAGAGACCTCATGCGAGAGAGCATGAGGTACTGCCAAGTGGCGCTTTCTATAGCTCTTTTATTTAATCCATCCATCTTTTTTGTTTTTTGTTTTTCTGGTTTTTGTTTTTTTTTTGTTTGCTTGTTTCAAGTTTTTACACCTCATCTATTATTACTCCTCCTCACTCCTCTAACGTTTAAACTTTCAAGTATACCATTAATTCAGCCCTACGTCTAACCCTTCATTTCTTGCCCCTTGCAATTATCCAAGTTACATTTTAGGCTTTACCATACTTCCAGCCCTGAGTCTTAACAAAAATCTCAACAATTTCTATAATTTTTTCATCTTTCTTACCTCTCCTTCACTCTGCAACATCACCACCATATCTTCATCACCATCGCCAAACAAATCTACTACTTCACCATCATCCCTTGAGCCAAACTGAAAAATTTTCATAGCAGAAACTAAAAACCCAAAACCCACCATTTAGCCAAACTGAAATCCTAAACCACCTACCACTGCCACCAGACAGCCCTAATCTCCACCATTGTCACCCATGCTGCCGCCAATTTGCAACTCAAACCCAGACTCACAACACCACCACCCAAAGCCGATGCTTTTAACTTGAGGAGGTGGACGGTGATCTAAAAAAGGGTGGGGAACTCTATGTTTTGTGGTTCAAAAGGTAAAGTTTATGGCCAATAAAGAAGTCTTAAATATTTGTTTTGGAAAATTTTCTTTCATTACCTTCTCGCATGTTTATGTTCTGTAATTTTTTGGGATTTCAATTTGGCTAATATGGTGGGTTTGTGAAATCTTTTCAATTATTTTTCTCAATAAGATGATAAGGTATTTACTAAAATCTATGTTAACAATGTGCAGTTCTTCATTGTTGATTTAAAAAAAAAAAACTAGTGCTTTTGCCTCTATGGTGTCAGTGGTGATATTGGGGAGAGAAGAAGAAGGTCATGTTCGAACTTAAAAACTGGAAATGGAATGAAATAAAACAATAATGAGAAAAAGTGTGGTTGACGTTCCTTTTTTAGAAGGCTTTTAGATGCAATAGTTGCACGTGTTACTCATCTCCCATTATAGACTTAAAGTGAGCCTCTCATCACATTTGAATATGGTAAATGTGAGTTCCTCCTAAGTTCTAAGATTAAGATCTTAACATGACATGTATGTACAAACATTCTACAGACTTTAGTATTCTGTACACCATGTACTAAATAGACAAGAAACAAGAAAAAAGAATTGTACTATTTTAGGGATCTAACCAATCCTTATATGTAGATTCAAAAGTCACAACACTTCATATTCAATTTTTTTTGAATGTTGTGCTCCACTTTATAATCCAGGCAGTGACATTCTTTAATGGCCCAATTCATTTGGATGTGGTGGCGATTTGTTTGTTGTGAAAGTTTCGGAGTTATGTGGTTGAGAAAGAGAGGAATTAAGAGATTCGAGGTATAACGTTTTACAATCACTTCTCTTCCTTTCTTTTTTACATTTCTCCTTTTTAAATTTTTTTTTCTTCTAAAATCTTTGGCTACACGTTTTTATAACTCAAAATCATGATGGATTGTGCTTCAAATAGGTACTCCTAAGGGAAATCTCTAGACTTTGTGAAGTTCAAACATGATGAATACGGGTTTGAAATTTTATTCTTTTCCCCCTTTTGAAAATTTATTCTAGAAAAGTGATTGCATTCTTGGGTAAACAAGAGGGAACACGAATAAAATGCTTTAACAAAAATTAACTAAATTGATTTATTATAAAATTTGTTTGTATAAATCAATAGAGGGTTGGGTTTTAATTATGTTGTTATCAATCTAACATTAGAGTTTTCAATTTCTACGAGTTGAGTTTTTTGTTGGAGTTACAGACAGATAAAAAAAGAGTTTTACGAAATCCCATGACAAAGGCAATGGCAAAGGATCCAATCATATCCAATGGCTCTCTCTCCACAATTTACACCTTTGCCAAAATTGCAAATGTATCATCAGGATTGGAATGTTCCTTTGAAGCCAGTTTTATTTTACCTTGTTGTTTCCTTTGGGGTGTTATTTTTAATGTTTTCTAACTAGAAGAAACTTTTCTTTTTTAATTAATAATAATTTATCATTTTAAGGCATGCAAAATTAATGAAGTTTTCTATGTATGATGAAGGATTGAAGATTTGAAAGCTTTAAGGGATCATCCAAATTTATATTTTGTAATTACTTTTTAACCATCGTGGTTTGTGACTTTCAAATAACTTCATATTGCAAATGGTCATGTTGATATTAGTTTGGGATACTTACAAAAAATAACAGAGTGTTTTCAAATCTAAACTTGGCAAATTTGGCACTAACTGCACTCACTAGAATTTTTAGTTTTAATTTTGAGCGTTAATAGGATTTGATAAAACATTGACATTGAAATAGGAGTGTTTTTTATATTTTAAATTTATTTTTTCTCATTATTTCAATTCAATAATTATAATAGATATATGTATGCAATTTATAATTGTTACTTTTTATGATGAACTTATTACTAATAAAGTCTTATAACAATTATGCTATAATACATGTACAACATTTTCTACAATCATCTTACATAAAACATTATAACGTTATCCGTGTATCGCACGGGTAATTTACTGGTTATGTAATAAAGCAAGACAAGCCAAGTGGTTATCAAACTACGAAATTGTAACTTACATGAAACCGAAAGTTATAATTTGTATAAGGTTAGGACAGATTGTGTTTGCTCTCAAGTTGAATATTTCGTTCTTTAATTTATTTTTTAACCAGGGGTTCCTATCTCCCATTTGTGTATAGCCGAAATGGGCCGATAATTCTCACCACTAGGAGCAATTAGGTGGTTAAATAACTGTTTTAAAAATCAGACCGAACCGGCCGGTCCAATTGGTTCAACCGAAAAATCAGTGTAGTTCGATCTGGTTAAATGTCTCAAAACTGGTCAACAACCAATCAAAAACTGAAAAAACCAGTCAAAAATAGGAAAAAACCGGTCAAAAACTGAAAATTTTGAAAAAAACGGTTTGATTCTCGGTTCGATTTTTAAAACCATGGTTAAATGGTTAATAGGAGGTGTAGCAAGCATGCAGGTGGCTACAAGGGATGCATAGTGAAATTAGGGTGCCATGAAGCAAGATGGTGGGTGTTAAGGTAGGGCAAGTATGAGGTGTTAAGGGTTGGGTACTTTATTTGCAAATGGTCCTCAATTTTCTGCCTAATTGTACCAAGTCCCTACTCATTAAAATTTTCTGCAATGACGCCCTTGTTTGTCTTCAACGTTATTTAAGTGTCCTCTCTTATTTTTAAATTTCCATTTACTTAAAATATTACCTTATTATCATTAATGAAATGATGCATGCACACTTAGTCATTAGGATTAGAGGTGCGGGATATCACAGTGGGGATGGGGAAATTATTGGGGCTCTTGACAAGAAATGTACTTTTTGTTTTTGCATGGTTTTAAAACCCGGATTGAGCCGTACGATTCGACCGGAAAAACTGTGACCCTCTCCTTGTTTCGGTTCTTTTACCCCTAAAAACCGTTTTAAGCACAAAAAAAAAAAAAAAAAAAAAGCAGAAAACCGTTTAAACCGCGGTTGAACCGCCCGAGTTTGAGAACCGTGAGCGGCTTTCACGGTTCACGGTCAGAGCTATTTTTATTTAAAAAATAAAAACATTACAGACTCACAAGACCAAATCACCATTGTTGAAGCTTCAACCATAACATTCGAGAACTCGCATCAATGTTCTGGATAGTTTCAGGCGAATATTTATTTTCGGCAGTGCTTCTGCGAAATTTTTTTGACATAAAAAAGAAGAAGAAGAGAAGAAGAAGAAGAGAAGAAGAAGAAGAAAGGAACAGCCACGGCATGCAATGCTCTGCTAGCAGGGACGGAGGGAGACTTGGACTAGGGGGGGCAATGGCCCCCCCTAATTTTTTATTTTTTTTAATTAATATATACATAGTCACCAATTTTAGTGATTTTGTTCTATAAAATCACACTTTGCTCCCTTTAATATTATCATTGATTCTTTTAGGAGTACTACTCTAGCCACAAAATTTTCTATAACATTTTTACAAACTGTTGTAGTAGTAACTTTTATCGGTTTGCATCTGGCCCATCACTTACATCGTATTTTTACTTACTAATAACCACTCACCACATTAATAATTTATAAAAAAAAGTTTGTAATTCTAGCATTTTCCTCCTTTTAAAGGCCAGTACTAAAATCTAAAGAAAAATAAACAAACCCAAAAAAATTATTCAACAACAAAAATTACCAATAGTAAAGCTATAAACAATTAAACTCAATCATCCAATTTTACCTAAAACAAGCAACCTGACCCTTTAAAAAACTTTAAACAAAATAATTTTGTCTATACCTAGATGCACACATAAAAAACACAAAAAAAAAAAAAAAAACCTTCATTAGCTGTTAAGCAACTGAGCTGGAAGCTAGAGCCACCGCGCGCAACTAACAATAAAATTGCCCCCCTAACTTCATGTTCTGGCTCCGTCCCTATCTGCCAGAGTTTTTGACAAAAAAAAACCATGATTGTTTCCGTGAGTGAGACTGAGAAGGAGCAGAGGAAGAGTTTTGTGAGGACTGAGGAGATTTGTGAAGAAGAAAGAGAGAAGAGTGCTCATAAAAAAGGAGAGAGTTCCCACTTCCCTGAAGAAACGTGTAGGCAGTAGACATTGGGAAAGGAAAAGAGGCATTGGGAAGGTAAATTTTTTAAATGAGTGGATGAGATAAATTTAAAATACTAGTAAAAAAAAAAAAAAAAAAAAAGAAAGAGATAAGGATGTATAATTATAAACGGTGAGGAGATAAATCAATCAATTAACGGTGGAGAAAAAAAAGGAAGAAAAAATAAAAGAAACAGTAAAAGGAAAAATGAGTTGTATTTAGCCAATTTGAAAAGTATTAAATTTATAATATTTTTACAATAAATTATATGTGATTAGTTGTTATTGATTCAAATTTAAATTTAGTACTGAGATTACTATTTTAGTCCGACAATAATAACGAGTAATAATCTGCCACTTAAAATTTGTTGTAAAAATATTGTGAACATATCATTTCTCTTTAAAAATATAAAAAATTAAAAAAAAATAAAATACCCACAATATTTTTAAAACATTTTTTTAATAATTTTTAAATAATAAATTGTTACTATTAATTATTATTGAAGTAAAAAAATATTTTTACTACGTGTACCACATACGGCAGATCACATAAGTATTGATATATTTATTTATTCATTTCTTTTTGATGAGATTGATATAGCACTACCACCACAGTGGCTTAAGCTTATCAACTGTCCTCTTTAATATTTTAATAATATTTTATATTAGATTTATAATTGATAACAATGGTTACTGTTTGGTTTGGTTAGTGATTTAAGTACATCAATTACGTTTTTTTTATAATCAGCAAATCTACCTTGACATTGTTATGCATTTAATTATATATTTGTTTATTTATTATGTTTCCTTCGAATTTAAGTTTTTTTTTATTTATCTTATGAAAGTTATGGTATAAAAAATATATTTGAAATATAGATTTTTTATTTATTTAGAGATTATTTTAGTCAAATTTTGTATTTATATTAATTTAATATATTTAAAATAAGTATTAAATTAATTATGACATCATCGTAGTTCGACCTCAGTTCGACCTCAAAAATCTTGAACCTCTCTCTTTTATGGTTCAATGAACGATCTGAGTTTCAAAACCTTAGTTTTTTTATAATTAATTAAAATGGGATGGGGGAATTGAGTCCAGACTCTAGATGCTTATATTGGAAATTTCAAGAGGTGACATTTTTTTAAAATTTTAATTTATAGCGTTCATTTCAGATCTTTTTATTATCAGACCAAAATGTCAATGGGTTTTTGGTGTAGTCATGAATATAACCTCAAATTTCTTATTCGACTATATAAAACTTAACCAATTGAGCTAACTAAAACTCACTTATAGAAGTTAAACAAAACTTTTACTAAGAAATCGACTAAATTGACACAACTGATTTAGGAAGAAAGGACCAAAAATGATAGTCTGCCTAAACAATAGTTGATATAAGAGTTTGATTAAGCATGAAACGTCAGTACTCACGAATGCATGTCGTCAACTTCATAAACCAAGAATTTCCGCTAGTTCCCATAAATAAATAAAATAAAAAAGAATTGCTGCTATGCTTTGCTTCCTAACGCACCTTGTCCATAGGCCATGGCATTGAAAAAAATTGATCAAAGTATTAAACCGGGGAACAAAAAGCGATGGAAACTTTTCTTTAAAAAAAAAAAAAAAAGCGGTGGAAACGTATTCACGATCACGAACACGGACATTGGCAATGCAATTAGTACGCCCACTATTTCTATCGATAAATAAAAAAAAATAAAAAAAATTACGCCCACTATTTCTATTAATAAATAAAAAAAAGTATCCCACAATGTTAAAGAAGTCAAACCTTTTTACGGTGCACGGTGCACGGTGCAACTGGTTGTTTGGGGGTGGTTTACACCACACCCTTAGTTGTTTGGGGGTGGTTTACACCACACCTAAGGGTGCGGTTTTCTCTCATGTTTGACCGCACCTCAATTATAAAGGGTTAAGAACTAGTTTATACATGGTGCAGTGCATCATATCGGTTCGATGTGGTTAGTTTGGTTATGTAAGCTACGCTTTGAAAAAAAAAAAAAAAATCTAAAATGACAATAGTATGATAATCAACTGAAATCACAACAAGAAAATCAAACAACAGGACAACTGTAGACATCACATTTGTACCCCTTATGACTCAGGCCCCTATTCTCCAATGATGCTCAAACTCTAAGGCCCAAGGCTAGTTTAGAGCCAAATTAGATATCAAATTGACTTGATGAGTGTTAAAATGGTAAATATAATCTTTTAAATGAGCAAAAATCTATTGACATGAGAGTTTGATTAAGCATGAAACGTTAGCACTCACAAATGCATGTTGTCAACTTCATAAACCAAGAATTGCCGCTATGCTTTGCTTCCTAACGCACCTTGTCCATAGGCCATGGCATTGAAAAATTTTGATTAAAGTATTAAACCAGGGAACAAAAAAGATGGAAACTTTTCTCAAAAAAAAAAAAGCGGTGGAAACGTACCCATGATCACAAACATAGACATTGGCAATTAGGGATGGCAATGGGGTGGGGCGGGGCGGGGCTGAAGGACGGGGTCTTTGTTCTCGCCCTGTATGGTTTTGTCTTGCCTTATTCCCACCCCGTCCTACATGGCGGGAAAAATTTTCTCACCCCATCCCTGCCCCTTAGGGCTCTGCGAAGTCTCGCCCCACCCCGTAAAACTCTACTTTTTGTTAATTTACCCTACAACTAGAACAATTTTTTTAATGAAACCTATTTCATAAATAAAAATATACTTGAAATTACAACTAAATTTATCCCATCAAATCAAATCAATTTTTACAAAAAATTGAATAATATATCCAAGTGTTTAACAAGACAATTATAAAAATTAAATAAATAAAAAATCTTATAGTATAACACATAACAAAATAAAGGTAGAGAACCACATTAGGTTGAATAAAATAAGCTAATTTTGATATGGTTGTTTAAATAGTAGAGTTTTAGGGTATGAAAAATTTACAATTATAACTCTTAGCAACGCAGCGCAGCTGGGGGCAGGGATGGAGAGGGGCGGGGTGGGGTGGGTCTAAAAAGTCTAAACCCATCCCCGCCCCTCCCGTGGTGCAGGGCTAAAATCTTGCTCCATCCCCACTCCACCACCTATGCGGGGTGGGAAAAACCCGCGCAGGACGAAGCAGGGAGGGCGGGTTAAACGGGGCAGGGAAAATTTCCATCCTTATTGGCAATGCAATTACTACGCCCACTATTTCTATCGATAAAAAAAATTAAAAAATAGTACGCCCACTATTTCTAGCAATAAAATAAAAAATAAAAAAAGTACACCCACTATTTCTTTCAATAAAAAAAATAGTATCCCCACTAAGTTAAAGAAGTCAAACCTATTCACGGTGCGCGGTGTAGCTGGATGTTGGGGGTGGTTTACACCACACTTAAGAGTGCGGTTTTCCCTCATGTTTGACCGCACCTCGACTGTAAAGTTAAGAACCAGTATATATATGGTGCGGTGCACCATATTGGTTAGGTGTGGTTAGTTTGGTTATGTAAGCTAAGCTTTGAAAAAAAAAAAAAAAACTAGAAAGACAATAGTTTACTCTGTAAGTGCAAATGGTCCCTCAAATTTTCAAAATGAACGATATAAGTCCTTTTGTTTATTTTCATTAGCGATATTGCTTACGTGGCTAACAGAATAATGACTTGGCATTTTTTAATGTTGTGGCATTTCTCTTTATTAAAAAAATTACAAAATTAACATTTACACATAAGAAGCAAAGAAGACCCGTTCCAAATTCAAATCCTAATCCTAACCCAGTTCCAAATCAAAACTCAATTTGCAATTTGCAATCTGACATGAGATTCACAAACCCATGAGAGAGAGGGATTGAACAAACCCAAGCCTAGCCCGTGCCCTCCTTGGAGACAGTGGCATCCTGCCTCATGCTGCGCTTTCTTCTCCAAGCAACAGTCACTGCCATGGTGACCTCCCTCCTCTCACATAGCCTCACCGGTCCTTCCCCCTCCCATCTCAGGTATTACACTTTTTCCTATGGTTGTGCAACCCAATTCCATTTTAGATTTGGTACCTTACCTCACCTTTGATTAGGTCCATGTACGTTTTTATTTATTTTTTGTGTTTCTATCTATTGTTAGATTGAGAATATGAAATTCAATAGTAGGAGAAACAAATTTGGTTATGATGGATAAATTTAATTTCACAAAAACAAAATAAAGGCGTAAATGCACTTTTAGTCCCTATATTTTGACGTT
This sequence comes from Castanea mollissima, assembly GCA_014183005.1. Lineage (NCBI taxonomy): Eukaryota > Viridiplantae > Streptophyta > Magnoliopsida > Fagales > Fagaceae > Castanea > Castanea mollissima. The sequence continues at coordinate 5,477,033 of JACAVU010000001.1, read as the reverse complement.
TTTCCATTTTAGTCCCTACATTTTAATTTTACCACTTTTAGTCCCTAATTCAATTAACGCGGTCTATTTTGGTCCTTTCCATTAGTCAATCGACGGAAATAGCTGAGGTGGCTGCCAGATGAATTAAAATATTATAAAAAATGCCACATCACCATGACATGTCAGCATATAAATTAAAAAAAAAATTAATTTATTAATTTTAACTAAATAATAAAAATAAAAATAGAATTAATAATTAAAAGTCATGATTGTTCTTTTGTTCTTCATTTTACAGAGCCTTCTCTCTCTCTCACACCCGAGCCTCCATGGCCCAGTGCCTTGAACTCATCACTCCGATCACCAGCACCACCACTATGGTGGTCTTCTCCATCTCCGAACCAACTATCTCAACCTCGAAATCTCCGATCTGAACTATCTCTGTCCCAGACCACCATGGCGAAGCCTCTCAAGCTCATCACCGCCGCCACCATCGGTGGTGGTTTCACATCTCAGCCTCAAATTCTCTCTAAAACCGAAACCTATAAGCTCTCTTGCTCTGGATCGGTCTCACCCTCTCTTTGATCTAAACGAGGCACAGCCTCCTAGCTCCGTCGTGAAGCCCAACCGCCACCACCACGACGATGGTGGTTCCTAACCTGTCATCCTTTATCTCTCTAAACCTGAGCCAAACACTTCATATTTATCTGATCTCTCTCTAGAACCTAGAACTCAACTTCTCGATCTACTGCCTAGGACAACGCGTGGAATTGTGGAGGTTAAAGGCTTCACGGATTTGCCAAGAATCGTGGCCGTGGCGACGCGTGAGATCACATGTGGTGGCGCGTGAGCTCGTGATCAACGCAGGTATGACAAAGGGTAAGGTACTGGGATTTTTGTGCTCATGTTCTGTGTTTGTGAGGATTTGTGAACATGTATCAGAGAGTGTATCCACACATATGAAATAGAGGTTTTCAGATTTACCTTTCGTTTTTGTGATTTTTGGTTGATATGTTTCTCTATCTGGCTGGCTGATTTGTTGCTTCCCTTTTGTGATTTAGCCTTTTGTGATTGCTCCGGTTGATGTTTGGCTACAACTTGTTCTTCATATTCTTCAGATCGAATCTCTGGATGCGTTGCTCGCGGAGGAGCTGAGCGCAATGAGGAAGAAGATGGAGAGGCTGAGGTCGGACAGAGAGAGAACGGAGAAGATGCTGAGAAAGAGGGAGTTGATGTTGGAGATGAAGATTTCTTTGTTTTTGTGTTTTGAATTCATTTAATTTTTGAGATATTTTGTTTAATTTTTTGATATTTTGTTAACTGAGTTTATGGGTTTGATTTGCTGAGAATTCAGTGTTGATCGTGTTAGAATTTGGGGAAGAACATGAGAAGATCTTGATTTGTGGTAGATCTGATGGTGCTGGGTTTGATGATCTCTAAGGTGTTGAATTTGGGCTTTTTCTTCTTGTTTTCATTTATGTCCTAGTGATTTGGGTTTGAGTTATTAGGTTGCTGGGTTTGTGATGGGTTTGAGTTCTTAGTTGCTGGGTTTGATTTGGGAAGAATATGAACAATCTTAATTCATGTGAATTTTAGTTATTAATTATGTTTTATTTTTATTATTTAGTTAAAATTAATAAATTAATTTTTTAAATTTATATGCTGATGTTGTGGGGAGTAAAAAGGTCCTAACAGGTATATGGGCCTTTGGGCCACTCTAAGTAAGGCCGAACTACCCTTGATTTGTAAATCTTGTAGTGCCGCGGGCCTGCTCATGTGCCGAGGACCCGAGGACCAATCCGAGGTTGATTTTACTCTCAGATGGGCATAGAAGAATCAGTAACGTTATCATAACAGCACATAACGACATGATGGAGACCACGGTTAAGGGGGTGAACCCCTGGATGTCCTAGAAGCTCCGGTGTTTGAAAAGTACTAAAGGCTGCTGCCTCCACATTAAAGACCCTTCACCTACTACCTTAGCCGCATTAATGAGGAAGTGACATCTGAACAGTGGAAGGGAAACTTCTGGTTACTATTCAAAGGCACTGAGAAAAGAAATATCTAGGCTAAGGGGAGATAGGGCAACACGTGTATTAGGGATTAAAAAGATGAGTATTTAAGGGGAGACCCGAACAGAAAAAGGGGTCTCTCTTTTTGTAATCAAAAAAAAGAAAGAAAACAAAGATAATATAAGAACAATCCTCGGCTTACGTCCGAGGAGGTTGAGTTGCAATATTCCTTGTTATTTTTACGTATTGACAATCTTTGACTTGCCCTAGAACCCTTAAACTCTTCTAACCTGGGTTTCAAGCCCACACTCTACAAATTCGTATTGTTTAAGGCTCATTGGGCCTGAGCCCATAACTGTTCTTGGGGCCAGGTGCAATTGTGCACTTACAATTGGCGCCGTCTGTGGGAAATCTAGTCTAGAAAAGGTAGGGATATCATGGCAGGCTTAGGTGGTCACCATGCAGAGTCTCAGGGATCGCAACCGGAAGATCATTTCGAGCGTCTGGACGTCGAAGGGATCGTGAAGGGAGCGTCCATTCAGACTACCCAAGGGGTAGCCATGCTTCACGTGGGGCTAGCAGCACTCATGATGATGGTTCTAGAGCCATGCAGGACGAGATTATCTTTTGAAGAGGAAGCTGCGTCGCGCCAGACGTAGGTCTTCACCGTCCTTGTCCAGTCCTTCTTCTGATGAAGATGGGGAAGGCCGCTACAGCACAGGGACGCACTCATCCCCCAGCTCAGCGTCCTCTGGTGGGGAGGACGATCAGCCAACCCGCAAGCGCAAAAGGGTTCCTTCTAGGGGCCTAGGCAACGATGCTATGAGCAGGGCGTTGCACCAGCTCTCCAAATCTCCGTTTTCGCGGAGGATTGAGAAGGGGAGACTTCCCAGGAGATTCACTCAGCCCACCTTTACCATCTACAATGGCCGGACTGATCCGGTGGAGCACGTGAGCCACTTCAACCAGAGAATGGCCATACACTCTCACAACGAGACGCTGATGTGCAAAGTCTTCCCCTCTAGCTTGGGACCTGTGGCCATGAGGTGGTTCAACGGCCTCAAGTCACGGTCCGTAGGTTCATTTGGGGAGTTGACTAGGTCATTTGCCTCACGATTTATTACCTGTAGCAGAGTCCCTCGGCCATTGGACTCGCTGTTATCCATGACCATGAAAGAGGGAGAGACGCTAAAAACATACTCTGATCGTTACTGGGAGATGTTTAACGAGATAGATGGCGACTTTGATGAAGTGGCGTTGAATACATTTAAGGTAGGTCTTCCTACAGACCACGACTTGAGAAAGTCTCTGACGAAAAAACCTGTCCGCAGTGTACGTCGCCTTATGGATCGCATTGACGAGTATAAGAGGGTAGAGGAGGACCAACAGCAAGGAAAGGGGAAGGAGAAGGTTATCCCGCAGGAGAGAAGGGATTTCAGGTCGGACCGGTACAATAATAGTAGGCCGAGGAGAGACAATTCGGACAGTCCAATTCAGCAGCACCTCAAGCTGTAAATACAGTATTCCGAGCCAGTGCATCAATTACTGGAGAAAGTTCGTAAAGAGCCTTTCTTTAAGTGGCCTGGGAAGATGGCAGGCGACCCTGCGAAGAGGAATCAAAACCGTTTCTGTCAATACCATCAGGATGTGGGCCATACCACCGAGAACTGTAGGACCCTTTGGAACCACTTGGAGCAGCTTGTCAGTGAGGGAAAGTTAAAGCAGCATTTGTGTCAGTCTTCCGCGCAGGGCAATCAGGTTGCCTCTAACAATCAGAGGAACAATTCCTCTCGGCCAGCATTGGGAACCATCAATGTCATCTTCGCAGCACCTGGCAGGACAGGGTCAGGCCCGACCAGGGTGATGGCAGTCTCTCATTCTCAGGCCGGGGGGAAGGTAGTAGGCCGAAGAGGCCGAAGGTCATTTTGCCGTTTTGGGATTTACCGAAGAGGATAAGGTTGGAACTATTCAGCCCCATGACGATGCCCTCGTGGTCACCCTCAGGATAGGAAATTATGACGTGAGGAGGGTGATGATAGACCAGGGCAGCGGTGCAGATATCATGTACCCTGATCTATATAGGGGGCTAAGATTGAGGGCGGAGGACCTGACTCCTTATGATTCGCCCCTTATAAGCTTTGAAGGCAAATCTGTGATGCCGAGAGGACAAATTCGTTTGCCCGTTCAATCCGTTCAGAAACGGTAGAGGTGGATTTCATCGTTGTAGACGCATACTCTCCATATACGGCCATCCTCGCTAGGCCTTGGTTGCATGCGTTGGGGGCTGTCTCTCTACCTTACACGTCAAGGTCAAGTTCCCCTCGGGGGAATGTGTTGAAGAAATCCTCGGCAGCCAGTCGGTGGCTAGGCAGTGCATATCAGCTGCAGTGTTGCACCAAACGGAGGCTGACCTTCGGTTTCCTTCACCAAAGGTTTATAGCAGTTAACGTCACCTGACGCATCAGGAGTGCTGCCAGGAGAGGAAACACGTTGTGAGGAATTAGAGAAGTTCCCAGTGGCCGACGACCCGGAGAGGTTTTTCCAAGTCGGTACACTTTTGCCATACCAGGAGAAGATGGAGTTGATCGAATTTTTGAGGAAAAATGTTGACGTCTTTGCGTGGGATCCCTACGAGGCTCCAGGGGTGGATCCGAGTTTCATTTGTCATCACTTGAATGTCAACTCAGCCATTGCCCCAAGAAGGCAGCCACCTCGGCGCTCCTCCAAGGAACATTCTGAGGCCGTGAAGGAAGAGGTGGCCAAGCTTAAGAAGGCAGGGGCTATCAAAGAAGTCTTCTACCCTGAGTGTTGGCTCATACCGTTGTAGTCAAGAAGAAGAATGGAACGTGGAGGGTATGTGTGGACTTCACGGACCTGAACAAGGCCTGTCCCAAAGATTCGTTCCCCATGCCGCGTATTGATCAGTTGGTGGATGCTACTGTCGGACATCCTCGGATGAGCTTTTTGGACGCTTTCCAGGGTTACCATCAGATTCCCCTGGCATTGAGGATCAAGAGAAGACTGCTTTTATCACTCCAATAGGAAATTACCACTACACTGTCATGCCATTCGGGTTGAAGAATGCTGGGGCTACTTATCAAAGGATGATGACCAGAATGTTTGAACAGCAGATGGGGAAAACCATCGAGGTGTACGTAGACGACATGGTGGTGAAAAGCAAATCAATACTCTCACATATAGAGGATTTGTCTGACACTTTTCAAATTCTAAGAAAGTACAGGTTGCGCCTCAACGCCTCCAAGTGCTCCTTTGGTGTGGGGTCAGGAAAGTTCTTGGGGTATATGATTACACATAGAGGAATAGAGGTAAATCCACCCAGGTCAAGGCTATTCAGGATTTGCAGTCTCCTCGGAACCCAAAGGAGATTCAAAAGCTAACAGGAATGATAGCCGCTTTAAATCGATTCATATCTCGGTCAGCCGATCGCTGTCGTCCTTTCCCAGCTGTTGAACAAATGGAAAGGGTTTAGGTGGTCCGGGACTGCGAGTTGGCTTTTCAGCAACTGAAGCATTATCTTTCTCGGCCGCCTATTCTCTCTCGTCCAGAGGCACATGAGATTTTATTGCTTACCTGGCAGTGGCCGTCCACGCGGTCAGCCTGGTCCTGATAAGGGAAGATAACGGGGTGCAAAGACCGGTTTATTATGTAGCAAATCTCTGGGTGACGCCGAGGTGCGTTATTTACCCTTGGAAAAAGCACTCCTGGCCATTGTTCATGCTACCCGAAAGCTTCCCCATTATTTTCAGTCCCATACAGTGGTCGTGTTGACTCAACTGCCTCTCAAGGCAGTGCTTCGCAGCGCCGACTACTCAGGGAGAATAGCGAAGTGGGGGACCATTCTGGGGGCTTTTGATGTTAAATACAAGCCTCGCACCTCGGTGAAGGGTCAGGTCCTCGCCGATTTGGTGGCGGAGTTTTCTGAGCCATTGTTGGAAGAGCTCTAGGAGATTTCCCTGTGGGTGAAAAGTCAGTGGGTGTGGTCACAGCTACAATGTCTCCGATCTGGAAAGTGTATGTGGATGGAGCTGCCAATCAAAGAGGATCTGGTGTCGGACTTGTTCTTATCTCCCCCGAGGAAATTATCTTCGAAAAATCAATGAGATTGGCGTTCTCGGCCACTAATAATGAGGCTGAGTATGAAGCGGTTTTGGTGGGAATGAGAATGGTGCACATGATGGGGGGGAAAGACATTTGCGTCTTCTCGGACTCTCAGTTGGTGGTCGGACAGGTTATGGGAACCATGGAAGCTAGAGATCCACGAATGCAGGAGTATTTGGCCCAGGTCAAACGTCAACAAGCTGAGTTTAATTCCTTTGTCTTGGTTCACATCTCTCGGACTGGAAACACTCATGCCGACTCCTTGGCCACGCTGGCAACGACCTCGGCTCAAATCTTACCCAGGGTGATCCTCATCGAGGATTTACTAGAACCCTCTCTTGTCGCCACCAATGCGCCCCACATTCATCTCATACGACCTGGGCATAGTTGGATGGACCCGCTGATATCCTTTCTTAGGAGTGATGTTCTCCCTGAGGACAAATCGGAAGCAGATAAGGTGCGCCGTAAAGCACCACGTTTCTGGCTGTCCGAGGACCAGAAGCTATATAAACGATCCTTTTCAGGACCGTACTTGTTGTGTGTACACCCAGACTCAACCGAAGGGCTTCTGGAAGAGCTGCACGAAGGGATTTGTGGCAGCCACACTGGGGGAAGATCCTTGGCCCACAGAGCTTTGACTCAGGGCTACTGGTGGCCCAATATGCAAAGGGAGGCTCAAGATTATGCCAGAAAGTGTGATCAATGTCAGAGGTTCGCCCCTAATATCCATCAACCTGGAGGAGTTCTTAACCCCCTTTCCAGCCCTTGGCCCTTCGCGCAGTGGGGACTAGATATAGTGGGCCATTTCCGAGGGCCGTAGCAACAAAAGATGGCTTTTAGTGGGAACCGATTATTTCACCAAATGGGTTGAGGCCGAGCCCCTGGCAAATATTAGGGATGTTGATTCCAAAAGTTCATCTGGAAAAATATTGTTACTAGATTCGGCATACCACACACGCTTGTATCTGACAATGGTGTTCAATTTGATAGTAACGCCTTTAGGCAGTATTGTGGTGATATGGGTATCATAAACAGGTACTCCACCCCATCCTATCCTCAAGGAAACGGCCAGGCCGAGGCCGTTAACAAGGTCATAGTCAATGGGTTGAAGAAAAGGTTGGATGATGCGAAGGGAAGATGGGTAGAAGAACTCCCTCACGTTTTGTGGACATATCGAACCACACCGCGTAGGTCCACCGGAGAAACGCCATTTTCTATGACTTATGGCGCCGAGGCGGTAATACCTCTGGAATCTGGTTTTCCCACCCTGAAAACGAGTGCATTTAATACTAAGAGCAACGACAGTCTCTTGGAGACAAGTCTAGATTTACTTGAAGAAAGACGTGAGGCAGCTATGGTCCAGATGGCTTATTACCAACAAAAACTTAAACGGGGATATGATGCCCATGTGAAGCTGAGGCCTTTGGCACCTGGTGATCTTGTTTTAAGAAAGGTTGTGGGCACAGCTAAGAACCCAGCTTGGGTAAGCTAGGACCCAATTGGGAAGGTCCCTATCGTATTAATTCAGTAGCAGGAATAGGATCTTATCGGCTAGCTGATTTAGATGAAAATGTTTACCACGACCGTGGAATGTAAATAACCTACGAAGGTATTACTATTAATAAAGTTTGTTGCCGATTGTGCTTACTCAAAAATTATTGATGTTTCATGAATTTCCCAGCAACATAAATTTTAAGAATCAAACAGAAACTTGGTTAAGTGTCGTCCTCGGACCACCAACCTTGTGGAAATTGATGTCTTATCATTTGTTAAAGAACCTCAGTTATGCCGGGTCCTCGGACCTCCTACTTTGGGAAAATTAACATTTGAAGTAAGAATTTTAAGAATCAAACAGAAACTTGGTTAAGTGTCGTCCTCGGACCACCACCTTGTGGAAATTGATGTCTTATCATTTGTTAAACAGAACCTCAGTTATGCCGGGTCCTCGGACCTCCTACTTGGGAAAATTAACATTTGAAGTAAGAATTTTAAGAATCAAACAGAAACTTGGTTAAGTGTCGTCCTCGGACCACCAACCTTGTGGAAATTGATGTCTTATCATTTGTTAAACAGAACCTCAGTTATGCCGGGTCCTCGGACCTCCTACTTTGGGAAAATTAACATTTGAAGTAAGAAATTTTAAGAATCAAACAGAAACTTGGTTAAGTGTCGTCCTCGGACCACCAACCTTGTGGAAATTGATGTCTTATCATTTGTTAAACAGAACCTCAGTTATGCCGGGTCCTCGGACCTCCTACTTTGGGAAAATTAACATTTGAAGTAAGAAATTTTAAGAATCAACAGAAATTGGTAAGTGTGGTCCTCGGATCACCACCTTATGAAATTAACGTTTTCAAGTTATCACGGAATAGATGATCTAAAGGATCAAAGGAAAGACTGGTTTCATCTAGTCCTCGGGTTGTAAACTTGGTTGAATATAATTTCTTATCAAGCCAGGAAAGTGTCAATTAAAGTGATGCAAGGAACGATATGGGGGCTTCACATTCAATTAAAAACAGAACCATGCAAATGGATAAGATCTACTACTTAGCCCAAGACTGACTTCTTGTTGTTCTTAGGACGTAGCGCTTTGTTGTTCATTACCTCAGACCTAAAGTTTGTCCTTCTAATTGTAAACTAAATTTATGGTCTTCGAACCTTGCATCATACCACCAACAAATGTATATGTTGCAGAGGTCTAATTGTTGCTTGAAGTCTTTGGTGATTAGTGATATTTCAAACTACGTGATCTTTTTGTTAAGTCTTTAAAATGCATATGGTCATAAGTGGATAACCTTTGTAGTTGGATTTGTTTACTCAAATATTTCCATAAAACAATACAAATAAAGGAAGTAAAAACAAACACAATGCATACAAAGATATATGAAAATTGTTCTTTACAAAAATTGCATAATAAGTATTACAAAGGGAATAAGTACAAGGATCAAGACTAAGAAGCCCTAAGGTTCAGAAGGAGGGTCCACATGAGAAGTGCTCGGACCTTCAGTCTTTTTCAGCTCCACTTCAAAAGGGGAAAGAACACTTTTCCCTTTATCCGCTCTGACCTTCTCGGCATCCACATCAGCTTCCTGTTCTTTGTTGGAACCCAAGGGTTCTGTAGGATCTAGGACGGGCTGTAGGACCACCTGGGGCAGCTCCGGTAAGGTTGAGTCAGGAGTAGGAGTGGCAGCAGGAGCGTCCTCGATCTCCTGGATTTCCAGCGGAATCCAGACGTTCTCGGACTTCCTCAGCTCCGAGGAGGGGGGAATTCCAGCTGCATTTAAGGCCTCCCCCCAGACCTTTTGGCAGTATTCACGGCACAAAGCCGCGAAGGCCTCGGTCAGCTGCTCCTCGGTGTTGGCCACCCCTTCCTGATAGCTTTCCTGTTTGGCAGCTTGTAAAGAGTCTGAAATGTGCTGGCTTCTCTCTTCAGCAGCGCAACTTCCTTCTCCAAATCCGAGCGTTCCCTTTGAGCTTGGGCAATCTCATCATCTTTTTCATGGAGGAGCTTGCGCTGTCCTTCTATTTGGGTCTCCATAGTTTTGAGACTTGACCTAGCACCATCTCTCTCTCTCTTTACATTAGCCACCTCCGAGAGCAGCTTCTCGTTCTCGGCAATGGCTGTCCCCAGAGACTTCTCAGTCTCCAACCTGACCTCCATCTCGGCCCTGGCCTTCTTTCGAGTATCTTCAATAAACTTTTCAGCTACGAAGACCTCTTGAACAGCCTGCAGTGAAGTGTAGCGGGGTGAAATACAACAAAACTCATAAATATCGTTGAAAGTAAACTCTTCATGAGAAGAAACAAAAAAAAAAAAAACGTACCAGCGCCAAGTCCCTCTTCAAAGCAAGGAAGAGCTGAGGCTGGCTCATTTTTTCCAAGGACTCCATGTCCTTGGGCAGCAAAAGGACGTTCCAACACCTCGGCCAAGTGGTGGGCATGGCCTTGTTGAACCGCCCTTATACTGGACTGGCACGAGATAGGAGCGCCATCCAGTTTTAAGTCAGGGGACCAGGTGGTTGGTGCCCTGCGCACCTCAGCTACCACCCCAATCTCCCCGCTCTCAACTGAACGGGCTCTACCTTTGCCCTTGTCCTGTTTTTGCTGCTGAGCCGGTGGAGGTTGGTTGCGTGGTTTCTTCGGGCCCTTGTTGGTCGCCCCTTCATCTTCCCCCTTTCTCTTTTTCTTGGGGTCCTCGGCTGGAACCTTTGGCTCAGCTGGAGGAGGGGGAAGTGGCAGAGTTTGTTGGACTTGGGTGCCCCTGTTTTCTTCGCCTTGACCTTTGTGCCTCTATCGGTAAGAAGGTCCTTCATTCTGTCCATGGTGTCCGGGAGTCAACCTCTGGGAGTGCAACTACGAGCCCAGCAATTCCAGAGGCCTCGGCAGTATCTTCCTCCTCGTCAGAAAGCACGACAAACTGATTCCCTCGAGGTTCGTTGTATTCTTCGAGTTGGAATTGGTCTATCTCGTCGTCTAACGTGTGAGAGGAAGAGACCTGCTCTTCTGGGATAGCAGCTACCTCGGAGTGGATGGCGAGGGTGGCTGCTACGGGCTGTAGGTAAAGAATGGTTTGAGGGGTGTCTGGAGGTCGTGGTCGTCTAGAAAATGTGGCCGGGCAACGTTGATCCTCCTTCGTCGTCGGTCACCGGCTACTATAGCGTTGTCTATCTCCTGGAAGTCCGAGGATATGGGCTCGTATCCCAGGATCAAGTGTGCGGCTCGGAGCTGTCTGTCTGCGCTAACAAACACCTCGGATCGAAGTATCCGGTTCAGGTCGGCAACGTTGCAGTGGCTCAAACGGGGGCGCACGTTTTGCTTATCTGCAGGGAAAAAGAAAACAAAGAAGCGCAGTATGGTTAGATTCACGCAGCCATAAACAGAAATAAACAGACAAAATATATCTTAGTACGCATGTTTGTTAGTATTGAGAAAGGTCGTGGAGTGGGAAGGTTAGTCCTTAGGTGTCGCACCTGGATCCCCCCACCGCACTGGGCAGTGGAGACCGTCATGCCAGTTTCCAGACACTATCAGGTAGTCGTCCTTCATGCCTTTGTTGGATTTGGGCAAGCAGGAGATTAACCTAACTATACTGGATCGGGACTTAATGTAGTAGCCTACGTTGGATAACTTATGGGATTCATATAGAAAAACAACGTCGTGCCAAGTCAGGTTTAAGCCCATCTGTTCATTTAAGGCGTCGACGCTGCCTAAAACTCTAAAAACGTTAGGGAGGCATTGGTCGGGACACAACCTATGGTTGCGAAGGTATTCCCTCATCACAGGTTTCATCGGGAGGGTCATCCCGCCTTCTATAAAGGCTATCATTGGGATTATGACCTCTCCCTCCTTCCTAGAATTAGCCACGGCCTCCGCCGGGCAATATTTTAGGCCTACGTCACCGGGAATGTGGTATTTGGCTCTGAAGCCTTCCATTCCGGCGGCCGTATCGACAAGACACTTAAATCTACCCATGGAAAATAAAGAAAGGTTAAAATCTAAAGAGTAAAAACGTCTACTAGGACAGCCGAGGACAAAGTCCGAGGATAAAGGGTTGAGAGAGAAGGAGTGGTGAGTAAGAACTTACGGAGTTGAGGATATGCAAATTTCCACGGTTTTCTGAAGAAAGAAATGTGATGGTTGATGTTTTGATGGGATCAGTCCCTGGCAAAATAAATGAAGGCGCAGGTTCCCAAGCGTCACGACGTGCGGAATGGCGGCCTCGAATTTAGTTTTACCCGCCCAAATTTTCGTGGAGCAATGAGGGCCGCTGGATGCCCATCTCACCGTTGAACGTGGGGACATAGTGTAACATACGGTAATAATGCGCGCGTTTTAAAAAGGAAACCGCCAAGTGGCATTTTTGGTATATGAAACGGTTTCCACACGTGCAATCACTCGTTACGTGTGCAGAATAAGTTCTCTTCGGATCAAAACTCTATTTTTCTCCTCGGACTTCGAAAATTAGAATTTTGAGGGGCTATTGTGGGGAGTAAAAAGGTCCTAACAGGTATATGGGCCTTTGGGCCACTCTAAGTAAGGCCGACCTATCCTTGATTTGTAAATCTTGTAGTGCCGCGGGCCTGCTCATGTGCCGAGGACCCGAGGACCAATCCGAGGTTGATTTTACTCTCAGATGGGCATAGAAGAATCAGTAACGTTATCATAACAGCACATAAACGACATGATGGAGACCAACGGTTAAGAGGGGTGAACCCCTGGATGTCCTAGAAGCTCCGGTGTTTGAAAAGTACTAAAGGCTGCTGCCTCCACATTAAAGACCCTTCACCTACTACCTTAGCCGCATTAATGAGGAAGTGACATCTGAACAGTGGAAGGGAACTTCTGGTTACTATTCAAAGGCACTGAGAAAAGAAATATCTAGGCTAAGGGGAGATAGGGCAACACGTGTATTAGGGATTAAAAAGATGAGTATTTAAGGGGAGACCCAGAACAGAAAAAGGGTCTCTCTTTTTGTAATCAAAGAAAAAAGAAAGAAAACAAAGATAATATAAGAACAATCCTCGGCTTACGTCCGAGGAGGTTAAGTTACAATATTCCTTGTTAGTTTTTACGTACTGACAATCTTTGACTTGCCCTAGAACCCTTAAACTCTTCTAACCTGGGTTTCAAACCCACACTCTACAAATTCGTATTGTTTAAGGCTCATTGGGCCTGAGCCCATAACTGTTCTTGGGGCCAGGTGCAATTGTGCACTTACAGATGTGTCATAGGTGATGTGGAATTTTTTATAATATTTTAATTCCTTAGGCAGCCACCTCAGCTATTTCCGTCGGTTGACTAATGGAAAGGACCAAAATAGAATGTGTTAATTAAATTAGGGACTAAAAGTGGTAAAATTAAAATGTAGGGACTAAAATGAAAAAACGTCAAAATGTAGGGACTAAAAGTGCATTTACACCCAAAATAAAATACCAAATTTCAATTTCAATGTAAATTTCTTTAGTCTCCAACTCGTAGTGGAACAATCAAAAAAGGAGAACTCCATATGAACCTGTTGATTAAGCAAATTGTAGGGCATGGAATGATTTTTAACTTGAATACATCAAGTGATTTAATGAAATGAGTTTTTCTCTTTTTGGCATACCTTTACAGGAACAAGGAAACCATTTTTTTGTACTGACATGAAGGGTACTTTGATACTTAATACCATTTCTGAATGACAGTTATAAGTTGCTTTCCAACTTTTTAAGCAATTATTGATTTTTTTTTATATGCTTATTATTCATATACTCACCTTATTGGTAGTTGGGTGAGAGAGATTCGTGGATCACAAGAAATTCATGGATCAAAAGGCATTGTCTCTAATCCTCACACTTAAACACTATTTGTATTATTATTCACTTCTAAATATGTATTGAAATTGTAGAATAACCTTTTAAAAATGATTTGGCCCTTTGCTATGTCTGTTTTTAATGGTGAGTTCCTTGCTCTTGTTGTAGGGATGGATGACTTTGACTTCACAATTGCCCTTTACTATTGGGGGAAAATTAGGAATAATCCATACAAATTCGAAGGAGGGGAGGTAAAGATATATGAACATAATAATTCTGATGAAATGTCACTTGTTGAGATATGGTTGTTACAAGTGAGACATCCAGAAGAATTACAAAGTTCTATAAGAATGCAGAAGTGTAGAAGTGAACAAAATTTCTTGTGGATAAATGTGCAGAAGTGAAGGCACTTATAGAGATAATTGTGTATTTGAAGTGGATTGAATGCTTAAATATTTTTTGTTATTGTTTGAAACAATTCAAGGGAATTTAAACATATTGAACGGTGGAATTTAATATGATGTTTATTGGAAACCTTTATGCAGGTGACTAGTCTCTTGTTCACTATGATTTCCTTGTCTTGAAAACTTGTCTTGTAACCTTCGGCTAAATATTTACTACTCAATAATGCTTATCTAATTTTATCAGTGGGCATGTAACTAACATGAAATGTGGACTGATGTCCATCAGATATGTAGTGGCTTCATCAAAACCTTCTAAAAGTTGACGTTACAATATGTATACATGACTTTCAGAGTGACTATAACTCAGTATATATGACTTTTAGGGAGATATTTATTTGTTACCGTATTGTCTGTATTGGTGACGAACTTTTAACAACCATGATGGCTTCTCTATTGAATTAAGCTTCAATAAGTTCTCATTCCACAAACTGCTAATGCCAAATGCCACACATATTGATGGTACACGTAGGCCTATGATAACAATTGAAGCTAGAGTTGATTCAAGATGCTGAAAAATGGTCCATTATCAATTTACTTGCGATTATGATGCCCTATGTTGAACAAAGACTGAACAAAGAGCTTTTTATTTAAAACTTACTCTTTGAAGTACAACAATTTACAGGCACCACTGATATTACACTAGTGCACACTCGACACTTTTACACTCACACACTCTCCTCAAATACACTAGCACACACATAACACCTTACACCTTACCTCTAGATACCTAGCTGACACTAGGACACTTATTTTGACTTTGCATGACTTCACCCTCTACAACACTCGGAGCTTTATGGCACACACTTCACTTTACACATTCACACTTCACCTACCACTTCTCTTCACATCACCACACTTCACACACACGGCTTGGTGCTTTATGACACACAAAAACTGAGAACCACTTCCATATTTATACTTGTTCTATGTCGGTTAAGAAGCTTCTAGCTTCATCTTCTTAATGACAATAAAAACTATCTTTCACCAAGCTTCTAGATATTGTATAAAGTTGTGGCTGAAATTTATTTAGCCAAGGAAGTCTCTATGAAATTCCGGAGAGAGAGAAATTGAGATAAACTCTAGATATTTCTAGAGAAAGAGAGAGAGGCAGTGCTTAATGTTTAATACCCCCCCTCAAGACCGAATCTCTCTCAATTCCACCTTGGTCACCATACCATGCCCTCGGCACTTGTTTCAACCCGTAAAGTGCTCTTTGTAGCTTACAAACATTGTTTGGCTGGGCTTTGCTCTCAAATCTCTTTGGTTGCTCCATGTAAACTTCTCGATCCAACTCTCCATGCAGGAAAGCATTCTTTACATCATCCATTTTCCATAACTTCTAAGATTTACTCGTTGCAAGTGCTATCAGGACATGTACAGTGATGACTTCGCCATTGGGCTAAACGTTTCATCATAGTCTAGCCCATATTATTGAGAGAATCCTCGAGCTACTAGGCAAGCCTTGTATCTTTCTTCCGATCCATCTGCGCGGGTCTTGACTTTATACACCCATTTACAAGAAATGGGTTTCACGTCCTTGGGCCTTGGCACAAGATCCCAAATTTGATTTACTTTAATTCTTGAATTTCTTCTTTCATTGTTTTTCTCCATCCTTCTCTTTAAGATGCTTCTTCATATGTTGATGGCTTTTTTATGTTTCCATCTTCTGTAGTTGCTACATTTGAATACTTGGGATTGGGTTTTCATTTTGGCTCACCTTCATCTTCAAAAGATTGTAACTCATCAATTACCATGAATTGATCTTTCCCAGATTGCTCCCCCATGCTCTCAGACATTTTTTCTTCAATTTCTTTTGAGACTGTTAGCATTGCTTCCTCTTCTACTGCTTTTTCAACTAACTCTATCATAGCCAAACACGATTCAACAACCCATTCTTCTTCACCATCATCTTCTAGGTTGTTGGACATTGCTGTATTTCCTTGAGCTATTCTCCACTTGAATCGACAGTCTCGAGCAAAGTGACCCATTTTTCCACACTTGAAACACTTGACATTACGACTTTTGGGACTAGTGGATTGTCATTCATTATTGTCACGACTTCCTCGAGCACCTCCATATTGAGAGCTCTCTTCATCTTCTCTATCTTCATATTTCTATTCTTAGAACCTACATTAAATCTTCTCTTAGGTTGGTCTTTATATTGACTGTCAGATAACCACAGAAGAAATACATACTAACCAATTAAAAAAACTTGACTTGCCTGAAGTCTTTAAAACTAGAGTTTGTGATCATTATAGGCATGGACTTTAAAATCTCAAAGAGCATTACAATCGAGTGTAAAAACCAGTCTAGAATGAAAACTCGGATTTGTGCAAATACACCAAAGCTTGTTTAGACCCCTAAATTAAAATTATGGCTAAATAGCTTTTACTCTAACTTATACTATATGCCAAACAAGAGTAAAGAAGCGCAAACAACCATTATCACTACCCTAAATATGAGTTTCCATTATTATATTAAAGTGTTTTGTCTCCTCTCCAAGGTAGCATCGACGAGTGGGTGATCCATATCTTGTTTATCCAGCTAGCTTTCCCCCGTGGTACTCAAATTCTATTTGTGAGAGCTCTTTCGGTTTGGCTACTTTTTTTAAAAAAGGTAAGGTGGGACCTTAAAACATTCTCAATAAAATGCCAATCTATGCGCTGAGTTGAAGAGGGAACAAGTCCCACAAAGAGATGATAAGTGGGAGAAAGAGTTAAATTAAAATCTCTTCTAGAATGGAAGGCTGCTTGCTCACTCCAAAGTACAGAAGATCGTAGCAATATAATTCTCGGAGTACCGAGATTGAACCACAAGGAGCAAGATAAATTTAAAGATAATATAATTAAAATAACAATTTGGGTGAAGAAGAAAAGTATTTTTGCTTGGTGATTGTTTACAAAAATAATAATAATAAAAGCTTATTTAAATCAATAATGTAAATACCAATGCATCGAGGTGTTTCCCTATATTGATATGAAATTCTTTGTGATCTAAGAAATTATATATTTCATAATTGATTTTTCTTATACAATTAAATACTTATGATTTGGTTGAATTGAAACAATTCAAGAACGCATGATAATCTAGATTAATAATGCAGTTAGAAAAGTTTTCAAAAAAAAAGACCCATTCACTTTAAAACCTGGTTTCTATTTGAAACTATTAGAAATTCATCTAAACAATAACAAAAACATGATTGAACTTATTGAAAGTATGAAAGAACTAATACATCAAAAGAAATTTAATTAAACAATCAAATATGTTGTTGATAAAATCTTAGAAAGAATCACATTGAATATTCATACTGTATAGAAAAAACATAACCCCTAGCCCTAGCAAAGAGTTTAGGCTGCCATTAGAGAAAGGAAAATAGAAGTCTTTCTCTGCCAAAATTCGTTCTCCCAGCCTCCCTTCAAAACCCTAGCTTAAAAAGTGTCCAAAGAAAATACAACTTTTACTATTTTAATTTTCGTCCAGATTTACAGTAGTAACCTTTGATTTAAATTTGGCCTTCAAAAATTGAGAATTTCGAAAAACTCAAAACTGGAAAGTTGTAGATATTTAAGTCATGATTCCAACTCATCTAGCCTTGTATCAATTGAATTTTTGAGAAGAGAGATATGCCCAAAATATTGATCAATGCTCAACTCTGATTTTTCCTTTTCAGATTCTGCCTCTTTGATTTCTTTTCTTATTTGACACTTCCAATCATGGTAGACAATCCAAGCACTCCAGCTGCACCTCCTTAGACATTTAAACCTGGTCCTTTAGCTCCACTTTAATTCTAGTTTGGCAATTCTCTCACAAATTCTTGTAAACTCATGTTTCTCACATGATTTCTTGAAAGTAGAAAATTACACACAATGAATGACATCTTATTCAAGAAATTATGTAAAGATAAATAATAAGGATTAATGTAAATCATGGTTTAATTGTACAAATTAAACATAGTAATAAGGAGATAACGCCCACATAAATGTATAACAAGTATACATTTTAAGGCGTTATCAATGACCTCCCATCCACTGACTACAAGACTGCAGCCTAACACCCAAATTAGCCTTATGGTTAGCTAATGAGTCGCTTTCCTCTTCGCATGATGAATTTTAACTCAACATATATTGAGAAATGTTTTTCTCAAGAATAAAGCATAGGCGCCAAGGTTATTGATTATTACCATTTGCCCATCTAATCATGTTAAGAGAAACCCTTTTTTGTTTGATATGATGACTTGAAAAAGAATCAATAGTTTGGAAAAACTTGAAAAAGAATCAATAGATTGGACAAAACAATGGCCGTGCTGGAGAGTTTCTACTTATGTAAAGGTTGCATCTTTTGATTCCTAGAGGAGACTTGTTCAATTCCACTTGACAGCACCATTGCCATCTCTTATGACCCCACCATAATCCGAATTCCTGGAGTAGCCTTCTCTACTCCTTCTAAGTTCATCTTGATGTGATTTGAAGAGGAAATTGCCACAAGATTGAGATAGATATGTTTGAATTTTCATTTTCAAAAAAAAAAAAGAAAAAGTAATGCAATAAGACCTTGTCATGTCCATCCTTACTAACATAGCATACAAAAAATGAAATCTTTTTTATGGTCTAGATTTTCTCAATCACCTTAATGAAGAAGGTGGACTTCAACCAAGCCAGGCCTTCTTACTTATGAAGTGGCTATGGAGATTTCGAAAGGAAAAGAAAAAGCCATGGTGCTCATATTTGGCTGCTAAGTACCTCTTCTCATGGCAAAAATAGATTGACCAACCCACGTCTAAAATATCCTGCATCTAGAAATGTATTATTTAGTACAAAGAGACTTTCAGGCGAAACTTGGGTTAGACTTTGGTTGGGTAATGGTAAGTGGATTCGCTTTTGGGATGATGTTTGGCTGTGCCATTCTCCTCAAAGATGCATGCCATAATATATTAATTCATAAGGTTCTCATGACCTTAAAGTGATAAACTACGTTCAATATGAATGAGAAAAAAGGATTTATCTCCCAATTCAACTGCCCATCCAAGAGCATTTGGCTTCATAATACTTTTTTTTTTTATAGACTACATAAATCTTATCTTCCAACTGAAAAAAAAATATCTTTTGGCAACTCAATCTTTATGGTAATAATTATGCCAATTCTGCCTACAAATCTCTTAAGGTGATCAAGCGGGCCCCCTTTTTTAGTGGATGAGATTAGGATGAAAGTATATTATCTCAACGCTTCTTTTCTCATGCTTGCTCTTCCAAATCCAATTTTGGCCTGTGGTAATGTAATCAGGATTTCATCTCCTAAATTCTTTTTTTCTATGAAATCTATAAGCACTTCTGCAACCTTCTCTCTCTCCATTGGTCTTTCCCTAGCACTGTTTTTTTTTTTTTTTTTCAAAGGGGAATGAAGGCCTTCCTTAGAAGTTGTCGCTTGATCGAAAAGATATAACACATACGAAACTTTAGCTTCGCTAACTTTCTAAGGTATATAACCTTTGCCACAACATTAGTGGCTTAGCTCTTTGCGCTTCCCAAGGCTTTTTTTTAATAGAGAGCAAGTAAGGGGCCGGTATGGAAGATTGGTCCGCTCCGCAAAGTTGAGCTTTTCGGTTCACTTCTTCCTTTTTTTCCCTCTTCTTAATGACATTTATAATTATCTCATGTTGCTTAAGAGTTCTTAATGACATCTTTAATTATCTCACATTAATTGCTAAAGAGAATATGTTATTGGTAGTATAATTTGCTTCACCCTCCCTTAAAAGATATTATGATTTTCGAGTGAAATTTGTGGTATATCTTTTTGTTAAAAAGTTAGAACCTCATTCTCTCTCTTTTGTGTGTGCTTTTTTTTTTTTTTTAGAGTTTAGAACCTCATCATGATTTGTTAAATATAATATATTAAATCTAACTATATTACCAATATAAACTCAGCTAAATTTAATTTAGCCGCACAAAGATAAATTCTTAACTTTGTGATTGACTAGTTATATCACATATCATAGAATCAATGTGCTCGTCCATCATGTGGGTCACCACCTAGATCGAGTTTCTAATGCTAGTGTCTCTTGTGTTTGTATTTGGAAAATTTGTAGGCAACTTGATATAAATTTCACTAAACCCTAAACTCTAAATTTAAATATAAAAATAATATCACAAATCTATAAATTGTAATTCTAGCTATTTAGAGTTAGTTATTTATATTTAAAAAAGAGTTGGTTATTTATAATCATAATTTGCTACTTCCATTCGATATTTTTATATTTTAAAAAAAAAAATCCTAATAGTCTCCATGCAATATAATAATAATAATGAACCAAAAATTTATTTTAAAAAAAACTGTGCAATGCATAGGCCAAAAACTTGTAGTATAAATGATCCAATAAAACAATCATAGTGGTTTAGGTATGGCAGGATAGGTTATTAAGGGTCCTTTTGGTATTGTTGTTTAAATAATAGTTTTCGTTGTTTAGACATCACAACACGTATTCCTACAACACTTTTTCACGCACATGCATTTCCACAACATTTAAACAACGTTACTAGAAATCTCTTACCAAACGAACCCTAAGTAGGTCTCAATTCTTTGGATTCTTTCCAAACCTAAACTACATTGCTGCCTTCGAAACAGCCTAGCCCAGCCCATAACCATACAAAACCCGAGTTAGATTCAGTGGACAATATCAACTTTGAGAACCAATCAAAGCCATTAACTACTAAATGAAGCACTAATAAAACGCTAGCTCTAAACACTGATGACATCATATACCATAGAAGAAACATTACACACGGTCACAATAATATATATATATATATATATTATATATATATATATATATATATATATATATATATATATATATAAGTTGGGTTCAAGTTACACCTAGTGTAACATTACTTAAAGTTATCTTTGTATATTCTCCATGTTTGCAAAATTTCAAGGTAATCAAGATCAATAGCCATGTCATCAATCAATTGTTTAAATTAAAATTTATGTAGTTTGAAATAATGCATAAAAGATTAATTTATGGATTGAATGGTAAATTACATCTGATTGGCATGAAATTTGGCATATATGTTAAGAACATATAGAACATGTAATTCAATGGTTGAATTTTCAAAATATGAATTTGATAATAAGTTATTGGGTGGTGTAACATTGTTTGTTGTTACACTTGCTGTAACTTTAAGCAGTATTACACCATTCAATATTTTTTAATTGGATGTGAATTTTAAGAATTCCATCATTAGATTACGTTATCTTCGTATATTCTCTATTCTTGTAAAATTTCAAGGTAATCAAAGATTAATAGTTATGTCATCAATTAATTGTTTAAACTAAAAATTTTGTAGTTTAAAATAATACATAAAAGACGATTTCTAATTAAGAACATATAAAACATGTAATTCAACAATATGATTTTCAAATTATAATTTCCAACAAGTTATTGGGTGGTGTAATATTACTTAGAATTACACCTGAGGTAACCTTGCAAGAATTCCACCATGTTATAACCATTGATTCCTATTAAATGTAATATAGAAAGAAGGTAGTAGTCATGTCATTAACTCCCTCTAGCCAACTAATTAAATGCTTTGTCCCCTTATAGAAAATTCATAAACTTTCCTTTCTTTAATATGATTTTTTTGCCACATTTTCATATAATTGACCTTGTCCCTTTTTGCCAACATAAACATATATCTCCCCACTATAAAATCCAATGAGTCTATAGAAAAAATATATATATATACACAAACCCAGGAGAGAGCTTAGAAAAAATTTAATTGTTAAAAAAAAAAAAAAATCCCGCTACTGTCCTTAGTTTTTTAAGAATTTAGATTCTACATGGGAGCTCACTAAGTAATTCAAAGATACAAACCCATGAGAGAGCTTAGGATTTGGGAGAGTGCTATACCAGCATATAATTTTTTCGACTAATTTTTGGTGTTTGCCAACTGCTATTGAGATTAGGTGAGGTGGGTAATATACGATTTTTTTGTGTAGAATTAATTATAGGAAAATGAGGATATTGTAGTGTGAAAAATTAGAGTAGAGATGATAAACTGCAACATTCAACTGTAATAAGTTTTCTATAAGGGTACAAAACATTTATGGACATAGTTGGAGATAATTAATGTTATTAGATCACTTATTTATAGAAGGTTGATAACATAGCTATTAGAGTGTTTCTACCGTTAAATTTATTATAAATCAATGGCTTATAAAAGTTGTAACTCTTACAAAGTTACACTAAGTGTAACTTAAACCTATCTCATATATATATATATAATATATATATATAACAGAAGCCTTTGTTTAAATATTTTGTGGTATTTTCATGTATTTTTTAAAAAGTAATTTTTGTACATGAACCGCCAAACTCTCTTTAGCCCTTTTTTACAAGATATAAAAGTTTGCAATAATTGAAATTTAAGGTTACTACTATTGCATGTCTTTGCTTCACCTCATGATATGAAAGTATGTTAATTTATTGGGCAGAAAGCTTATATATGATATGCTAAGAAGAGATATAACTTTCATTATTTTAACGCAGGCTCCTATTCAATATTTTTTAGCATGGGCCATATGCTAATAAGGTTCATTTAAAAGTTTAGACATGTTAAAATTTAAAACTTATTGCTATATAGGTTCGTGTATTTTTTTCTTTTTCTTATATTTCTCTTTTGAATAGTCATATATTTTTTGAATTATTTCAATAACTTATTTTTTTAATTAAATATCGTTTTTGGCATTTTGGAAGTTTTAACATTTAAATTTGTGTAGTCACACACACACACACACATTATATATATATATATATTTGTTGGCTCTAAATCTTTTGATTTCTTTCAATAGTTATAGTTATGGATTATTCTTTGAATGTAACCCATCTTTCTCCCATATATATATATATATATATATATATATATATATATATATATATATATATATATTGTTTCAATAATTTCTAAGGAATGAACCATTTGATTCTTTAATATTTTTGGTTTTTCAGAAATTTTAATATTTGAATTTTTGAGTTATTTTTTTTTCTGTATCTGAAATTGTTTAACAAATTTTTTGTAAGCCATTGCACATTTAAGTAATGACTTCTTCATCAAATTGTAACACAAATTGAAGTCATACAAGAACAAATTATACAATGGTATAGTTTATTAATCAATTTAAGATTTTATTAAATTATTATAGTCTACCTCACAAATAGGTAGGCCTCTGTGCATAGCATAGATTACCGACTAGTTTATATTATTTTCAATGGGATCATGTATCATGAGTGTTAACTTGTATAGTGTTATGGTCTTTTAGGCCCAACTAGATTACTTGTATAGCACACATTCTTGTACTACACCTTTACTTGTATTGCACTCCTATGCCTCTTATATAAAGGCAAACATGTATATTCTTTAATTGAGAAATATAATACTATTGAATTCATTATTTCTAACATGGTATCAAAGTCACTAATCTGACATTTTCTTAGTAGTCTTGCCTTTATTGGTGTTACTTCATTTTCAACATCGCTTCCGCCATCATAGTAGCCGCCGCAGTCTTTCGCCGTAGAACCTCTGACGTCTTCTAGTCATGGTTCTTGGGTTCTGGACCTGCAACTGCCATCGTTGAGGAGTCTCGCACCACACAGACCACTGCATTTATTGTCTTCGCCGTGCATCTTGCTCCGATAAGTATTTTTCAGGTACCACAATGATCATCTCACACCGATCTACTCAATTGTGGAAACCTCGTAGTCATCGAAGCTTGCACGCGTTGCCCAAAGATTTTGCGCTGAAGCTTACGCGCTCCACGCTCTGCTACGTGCTGACAGCCTTCTTCACGCACCGCCACGCGTTTACACGCGTTTGCACGTGCCAGTCTGCACCTGCTAACGTTAGCCTTAGGTGATGTCATCACTGCCACGTCATCAGCTGACATCATCGTCCATTCGCCTGCTAACGTCACCCGCCACGTTATTGTTGACTAGACTATTGACCCGCGTTGACCAGACCATTGACTTCGACTGAATGTTGACTTCGACCGTTGACTTTTCTCCAGGGTTTACTTTTTGCAGTCCAGGTACTCCTTATCCAGTTTTTCACGTAGATTTCATTTTTGCAATCCATTTTTGCATATTTTGCTTCTAAATGAGCAGGTATTCTTCTTTTTGCAATAATCGTTGTCGACAATCCATCAAATGTTTTTGCAATTTTTGCAAACGTTTTAGCCATAATATTGAGACTTGCTATCATCGCAAAAAATCAGCTGTTTCAAATTCTACTGCTACTGTTGCTAATACTGAAAGTGTCCAATCAATGGCTCTGGTCTCTGCACAGTCTAAGTCTTTAGGTTGCACTTTCACCATATCCACAGATGACCTTAAAAACATTATCGCCAATGTCATTCGTATGGTTGGTAATGTATCTTATTCCTCTTCTCCCTCAGCTTTATCTGGTATGTCTCATTCCTCTTGGCTTATGAATTCTACTTGTTGCAATCACATGACACCTCACTCATCCTTATTTTCTGAACTTAAATCTACACGATACCCTCTTAATATTCGCATAGCAAATGGTTCCACAATGTCTAGTCATAATATAGGTTCCATTTCGACCTCCAACCTCTCAGTTCTTGGGGTCTTTAATGTTCCTAACCTTTCTTACAATTTGTTTTCTGTGGGACAGTTAGTCAAGTTTAGGTTATCACATTATATTTGATGATTCTAGGTGTATTGTGCAGGATCCAAGGACGAAAGGAGCTTGGGACCGGTCCTAGAGTTGGGCATATGCTTTCGTGGATAACCTTCGTCTTCCCTTGTTGCTCCTGTTTCTGTTGCCGCAGCTATTGCAGTTTCTTCTATTCCTTCCCTTGCACTTTGGCATGCTCGACTGGTCACGCATATTTTTCTCAGGTACAACAATTGCCTTCTAGAGGTTTGTTAGGTTCAGTGTCCACATAAAATTTTAATTGTGTTTTATGTCAGTTAGGAAAACAATCAGCTTTACCTTTCAATACTAGTGAATCAAATCTACTGATATCTTTGACCTTATTCATTCTGATGTTTAGGGGCGTTCCTCTGTATCTGGTATTGGTGGATTTCGATATTTTTTTGTATTTGTTGATGATTACTCTCACTATAGCTAGATTTTTAATATGAAACACCATTTTGAATTATTGCAAGTATATTCTAATTTTGCAAAAATGGTTGAAACTTAATTTCCAAACATATCAAAATTTTTGATCTGATAATGCTTTTAAGTACACTTAATATGCTTTCCAGCTGTTTTGCATTCCTATGACACTGTTCATCCGACTAACTTGTCCAGGTACCTCTCAGCAAAATGGTAGAGTTGAACAAAAACTTCGTCATATTCTTGACACTGCTCGTGCTCTCCTTCTCTCTGCCAAGTTCCTGCTCCTTTTTGGGAAAGCTGCTCTTCATGCTGTTCATGCTATTAATTGTATTCCCAGTCCTGTCATCCAAAATCAAACTCCATATGAACTCCTTTTTGGGTCACCTCCAGACTATCACCACCTTCACTCCTTCAATTCTGCTTGCTTTGTTCTTCTTCAGCCACATAAGCATAACAAACTTAAGCCTAGGTCAAGGCTTTGTTGTTTTCCTTGGCTATGACAAAACTCAAAAGGGGTATCGGTGTTATGATCTTGTTTCTCATAGTCTTCGTATCTCCCGCAATGTTGTCTTTTGGGAACATCGCCTCTTTGTCGAGTTCTCTCACTTCCGTGCTTCTCTATCTTCCTCCTCTGTCTTAGATCTTTTCTAGATGAGGCACATTCTTTCTGTAGCTGCTTTTGACCCTTCTATAGTTGCTCATGATCCTTCTGTAGACTTCTTTGTCCAATTACCATATATCCTTGATCCCTTTCCTAGTTCCCCATTTAACGAACAGTCGAAGATGAGCTACAACCCTGAGCTTGGGTCCCTTGCTTCTGCTCTGCCTGAAGATCTTGCACAAGTCATTCCACCTCGTCACTCAACTTGGGTAGATCTATTCTTGCACATTTACTTAACTATCATGTTACACTGCCCTAGCTACATTACACGAGCCTCACACCTATCGTGAGGCTTCCACTGACCCTTTATGGCAGATTGCAATGAAAGATGAGCTTGATGCATTATCTAAAAACCATACTTAGGACTTGGTCACTCTCCCTCCTAGGAAATCTGTGGTTGGTTGTAAGTATATCTACAAGATTAAGACTCGCTCTAAGGGTCCATTGAGCGCTACAAAACTCGTCTTGTTGCAAAAAGTTTTACATAGGAGTATGAGATTGATTATGAAAAGAACTTTGCTCCAGTTGCTCTTATCTCATCTTTTTGTGCCCTCTTAATTGTTGCTGCTGCAAGTAAATGGGACATTTTCCAGATGGATGTCAAAATGCATTCCTTAATGGGGATTTAAGTGAAGAAGTTTATATGCAACCTCCTCCTGGTCTCTTTGTTGAATCAAACAAGATTTTTTATCTTTGACATGCACTTTTGGCCTTAAACAAGCTCCACGCTTGATTTGCAAATTTAGCTCTACCATCTCTCGCTTGGGTTACATGGCCAGTCATTATGATTCTGCCTTATTTCATTGTCGCACTAACCAAGGCACTATTTTACTTCTTCTGTATATGGATGATATGATCATAACTGGTAATGACCTCAGTGGCATTCAAGAACTCAAGGATTTTCTCAGAGAGCAGTTCGAGATGAAAGATCTTGGACATCTCAGTTACTTCTGGGGTCTTAAAATCATCATTCTACAAATGGACTTTGCATTACTCAAGCCAAATATGCCTCTGAACTTTGTCTTGAGCTGGACTCACTAATAGCAAGATTATTGACACTCTAATTGAGCTTAATGCTCATCTAACTCCTTCAAGGGGGAAACCATTGTCTAATCCCCCTCTTTACAGACGCTTAGTGGCAGCCTAGTTTATCTCACTGTTACTTGTCCAGACATTTTCTATGTTGTTCACCAGGTGAGCTAGTATCCGTCTGCTCCACGATCGACTTACTATGTTGTTGTTCTGTGCATTCTTCAATACCTAAAGGGCACTCTCTTCTATGATCTTTTCTACTCTTGCTCAGTCTTTCTTATTCTTTGTGCATTTTCTGATGCTGATTAGGCAGGAGATCCCACTGATTACAGGTCTACCACTGGTATTGCTTTCTTCTTGATTCTTCTTTGATTTTTTGGCAAAGTAAGAAACAAACTCATGTGCCCGCTCCAATACTGAAGCAGAATATCGTGCTCTTACTGATACCACCATCTGAGCTTCTTTGGCTACGATGGCTTTTCAAAGACTTAGGTATGTCTACATCCTCTACTACTCCTCTTTATTGTGACAACAAGAGTGTCATTCATATTGCTCATAATGATATTTTTCATGAATGGACTAAACACATTGAGATTGATTGTCATTTGATCCGTTATCATTTTGTCCATGGTACTCTCAAGCTAATCTCAGTCTCTTTTACAGATCAACTTGCAGATATCTCACCAAGTTACCTCCTAAGGGACGCCTTTATACTTTGTTTGACAACCTCAAGTTGGTCTCACACCCACCTTGAGTTTGAGGGAGGCTGTTAACGTGTATAGTGCTATGGACTTTAGGCCCAACTAGATTACTTGATAACACCACATTCTTGTACTACACCTTTACTTGTACTACACTCCTATGCTTCCTATATAAATGCACACAAGTATATTCTTTAATTGAGAAATACAATACTATTAAATTCAGTATTTCTAACAATGAGGATCATCATCTAGAGTTTCTAAGCAGAAGATTTGTTGATTGGTATCTAAGCAAAAAGTTAATTAAGGAAGGAATATATACTTTTTTTTCCTTCATAAATTCATTTTGAAAGATACCTTTGGTTAATTTAATTATTTATAAAACATATAGTGGTCCTTCTCATGCATAGTATAAGTTAGCAACTAGTTTATATTATTTCAAAGATGAAATACAACGGGATCATGCATCGTGAGGATCATCACCTTGAGTTTCTAAGTAGAAGATTTGTTGATTGGCATCTAAGCCAAAAGTTAATTAAGGAAGGAATATATACTTTTTTTTTCCTTCATAAATTCAGTTTGAAAGATACTTTTGGTTAATTTAGTTCTACGTAAAACGTAAAGTGGTCCTTCCAAGAATAATCAAGCAAATTTCTTGCTTATAAATTCATCGTGCTGTGACAGTTTAGAGGCATAGCAGATTTGTTTTCATCTCCCAAAGGGTAACATGTTTCTTTGTAACCCAAGACACAACTAATTTGTATTTCATCTATTAACGTATGCAGTTCCATCTTTCAGTGGCATAACAAGGTTTGCATTATTGTAGCAGGTGATATTCACCTCTCTCTCTCTCTCTGGATTATAACTTCGTTGCATTATTGTAGCCAGTGATATTCACCTCTCTCTCTCTCTCTCTCTCTCTCTCGATTATAACTTCTCTGTTGTGTATAGCGATTTAACGCATACTTCACCAATTTTTGTTAGAGTTCAAATCAAGTTGATTATATTTATACTTATAATTAAAATCAAATGTTTTTGGTTTAAGCGAGTCTCTATGGCCCAAAATGTGATTTTGTTTCGACATTTTTCTTTTCATTGTTTATAGTTTTGGTACTTTGGTTCACGCAATCAATGCTAGATGGAAACATGCTGTGCTGATGGGTTTGTTAGTTTAAGTTTTTTTTTTTTTTTTTGCTAAAAATTGCTACTGGCCTAAATTTACATTTCATTCAAAATTGACTGGAATGGCCAGAATGACCCAAAACTGGCCAGAATTAGACCCGAGCTGAAATGGGTGGTATTACCGTTCCGGATTGCATCCCGATATGAAATATTCCAGCCATTCCGGCAAAAACAGAACGGATTTAATAACATTGGTATCAACCTATTATGTGATATTTACCTCTCTCTCTCTCTCTCTCTTCTTCCTTTGTGGATTATACCTTTCTCTATGTTGATTTCTCACTTCTATAATCTTATGTAAACAAATTATTCCACAACAGATCCTTAGGCCAAATGCTTAGAAGTTTGATATCAAAGCAAATCTAAAATTTAATTAAGAAAGGAATATATATATTTTTCTTTCCTTCATAAATTTATTTTGAAAAGATACCTTTGGCTAATTTAGTTATACATAAAATATATAGTGGCCGTTCCAAGAATAACCAAGTTTTTTTTTTTTTTGAGTAAATAGTAATACTTATTAGAACACACACGAAAATAGTAATATTAGTGATTTAAACTGAACTTGTTCCTTATTTGGGTAGGATCGAGAATGAAGCATGAAGATCATTTAAAAAATATTTTTTAAAAAATAAAAAAAGTTATTATGCTTAAATGATTGAATCCCTCATTTTAAGTATCTATTTTTTCTCTTCCCGTAGAAACTAGTAAAAAAAATTTGAAGTAATTTGACTTTTGATTAACCTCATAATATTGTGACACACAAACTTATAAAACATCACAATTTTATACATCATTATTTTCATATTATATATATATAATATATATTATATATATATATATATATATATTCCCATTGAATCTACATTATATTCAATATTTAAACCCTCCATCATAATATTGATACATTTTATTTTTATTTAAATAGTAGAATAGTTCCATATACGAACATAATATATAATCACATAAAAAAATTAAATTATATATAATTGGCTATTAATAACTACCATATTTATCCAATTCATATTTCAATTAAAAATAATAATAAGAATAAAGAGAGAAAAAAAATCATAATATGTTAAACTTTTCAGTGCAATGTCAACATATGTTTTTTTTAGCTGAAGTTATAAATTCTATTTGATATTTAAAACCTTTATTAGAATATTAGCGCATCATATTTTCTTGAAATGGTAGAATATTTAGTTTCATATACAAACACAACATAACAAATGCCTATTAATAACTACCATAATGATCAAATTGCATATTTGAACAAAAAATTATATTAAGTTAATTTTTTCATACATTGCATGGGTTATTGACTAGTGTACAAATATAACTGAAAATAATCCCTTAAATACCAATGACAATGGTGGAGCCATTAAGGGAGCAACAGGGCAGTGGCCCTCAAGCTCAAAGTTGAAATTTTATATATAAAGAGGTATGTATAAAGTGTTTTGTTGCAACTATTGGGGGTGAGGGGATTTGAACCCATATTCTAGACAAAATTAGATAATGTTATTGAGTTACAAGATTTTTGGTATCTATAAAGAAGTTTTAGCATTTACAAATAATGGCTCCCAAATTATTTCTTTGAGCACTCTTTTGATTTGGCCACCCAAAGATAAATTCTTAGCTCCACGGCTAACTAGTTTCATCATATACCATAGAATCAACATTACACATAGTGACATAGATTACATAAAATAAATAAATGAATAAATAAAAAATCGTAAATTAGTTTGTAGAGAAATTATAGAGTGCTCGTGCATCATGCGAGTCATCACTTAGATCAAGTTTCTAATGCTAGTGTCTCTTGTGATTGTTATCTGAAAATGTGTAGGAAACTTGATCAATGGAGCAATTAGAGAGTAAGGGAATTCAAGGAGAAGCAGGCCATTTAAGTGAAAATGAAAATCAACATGAAGGGTTGGTGAATGAAATCATAGCAATGTTTGAAAGGTTGGGGCCTTCATTAAAATCAGAGTGTTGCATATACAGGATTCTGTATCATATTCGCAGAGTGAATGAAGAGGCCTACACTCCTCAGGTAATTTCAATTGGCCCTTTTCACTACAGTAGCACAAGATTGCAACCAAAGAAGAATCATAAGGTAAGATACTTAAAGAGTCTCATGCACCGAGCTAAGCCTGAGATACACTTGAAGACTTTAGTGAGCAGTATAAAGTTGATGGAAGGAAGCATTCGTCGTTGCTATTCAGAGACTATCCAGCTTAGTAGCAATGATTTTGTAAAAATGATTTTGGTGGATGCAGGCTTCATTCTTGAGCTTTTTATCAGAGAATTTGAGAGAAAACATTGGGAAAGTGGCGACCCTATGTTAGTTGAAGGATGGCTGCTTTCAACGGTTTGGTGTGACTTGGTATTACTTGAAAATCAACTTCCATTCTTTGTTATTGAGAAATTATTCCAAGTTGCATTTCCCTTTAAGTCCGGCTCTCATTTAATTGAGCTTACTTTTCATTTCTTTAGAGACCTAAATTTTCAGAACAAAAGACCTCTTTCCAATGTGAAAATAAAACACTTCATAGATCTTTTTAGAACCTTTATGCTACCTCCATCTGACAGGCTACCAGAAGCAGGCAATTACAAGGTTAAACTTTTGTACTCTGCAACCCAGCTGAATGAGGCAGGAGTAAAGTTAAAGGTGAGTCCAAGCAAATGCTTACTTGACTTAAAGTTCACAAATGGAGTTCTGGAAATCCCACAGTTCCCTATATACGATACCACAGAAGCTTTGATTCGAAACGTTATAGCATTTGAGCTATATCATTATGGGGAAAGTATTGCGTATATTACACATTACTATTACATGTTTCATTTCCTTATCAATACTACCAAAGATATGGATTTACTTTGCGACAAGGAAATCGTGGTTAATTACCAAGGTGACAATAATGCAATGACTTCTATTGTACACAATCTTCACACAAATATCATATGGGTAGGTTTGAACTCTGAATACTGTCATCTCTGTGAAGATTTGAATGTATTCTACAAGGACCATTGGCATAGATGGAAGGCAATGTTAATGCGTGATTATTTTAGCACTCCTTGGAGAACTGCTTCGACCATTGCTGCTGCCATCCTTCTAGTGCTTACTCTAATACAAACTGTATCCTCAATCATCCAAGTAGCATAGGGTCGCTTGTTTGATTGCGACTTGATCATTTTTAATCTTTTTATTTGTTATTTTTGATAATGCAATTGAAGTTGTCACTATAAAATACACAATTATTGTGTTTTCATGTCCATTAGACTAGTTCTATCTTTAGCTAATAAATTATATTGTGAATTGATCATGTTCAAGTTGGCTCTTATTTGTGAGCTATAGGGATATTTTGGAAATCTATATGGAGTATAGTGTTATTATATAAACCCTATTGTAACTTGTAACCCCGTTTTCTTATATATTCGATTATTAGCTGCTCATTTTTGTATACATAATCACATTGTCAAATCACATAAATTCCCTATATTGATTTATCTCTCCTATCTCTTTATAATCTTATGTAAACAAATTATTTCAGAAGAGATTCTTGAACAAAAGGTTGAAAGTTTGAAAGCTAGTCACCAATAAATTGCTTTCTTCAACATTCAACAATACATAAATCCGTTATATTGCCTGGTATTGCGTGTGTAGCAAGTAGCATCCATCTTTGGAACGTTCAAGAGGCACAAACTGTTTTCTCATAAGAGACAAGTTTTGAAACAATGGCACAAATCAGCAAGTGCACTAGGGAACGTCAATACACTATCATGGCTGACCCTATCACGAAATCAAAGAGATGAAAAACTGTGTTCTCATTAATTAGTAAGAATGATTACACAACTGTATATATATACAAGTGAGGAACCAATTAACTACCTAACAGAACTAACGAACTTGAAACAACCATTCACACGTGCTAGCTACAGTACTAACAAACTCTCTCACGTGTTATCACTTAAGTGCATCTATTTAATCACTAAACTACATGCCGTATATACAGTATATTAGACTGCCGTTTTACTCTGCTCTGAGATTTGTTGATCTGCTCTGTATTCACCGCATTTAGAGCTAGTCTTGCTAGCTTCATTGCTTCTGATCTTGCTAGCTTCATCTTGACTCTGATAGACACTTTTATTCTTTTTTTGAGAAACTGGCTGACCTATATTAATTTTAAAATGTTTATACGATGATGCGTGGCTTGGTATAAAATAAAGTCCATATATAATAAATGCATTATATTTTTAGAGAGATAATAAATGCGTATGTTTTTTTTTTACAACGGATCATTCATTCATTCAAAGTATAGAATCCTTATACAATGCAGCCATTGCTGATGTAGGAACTTCCTCCATCCAATACATATCCTCTGAAACATGTCGGGCATAGTGTGCAAGCGTGTGTGCAACTTGGTTCCTGCTTCTCTTAGTGCAGCTAATCTTCACCCAGTTCAGCCCGTGGAGCAGCTGATGAATAGCCCTTTTTGGTTGTGAAGCCAGACAATGGGATTCCACAAATCAGGTACATATCTCCGACTTAAATGGGATTCCACAAATAGCTTCAGCATCCTCCCTTTGGAACAAATCTAATAAAATAAGCTCACTTCTCCACCCATGTAACTCTTTGCCAATAAGATATGAAACCAACAAATCACCAATATCCTCATTGGCCGGAAAGAGGATTTTATTTGTTGGATGATTGATGGGGATCCATCTATCCTCCTGAACTCTGATTGAGGAGCCATTTCCCACTCTCCAACAATATCCAGATTTCAATATAGGTAATGCATATGTTGAAATAATCACATGTCATCTTTTTCTTTTAAGCATTGGTTGTGAATGGCATCACCACAGATGGGTGTTTGGTTTAAATTGAATTGTTTATGAAAATATACCATTTCGATTTGAGACTTCTTAGAGAGTGAGATTTAATTTAAAACCAACCATAACTATAGGTTTTTTTTTTTTTTTTATTTATGGAAAATATAAAACCTTGAGCATTGTAGGGACTTGTAAATGTGACACTTGACATAGACACAAACTTAGTAGTTTTTTTTTTTTTTTTTTTGAGAAAACAAACTTAGTATTTGTTGACTTTAATTCTGGTTTTTTTAACTTTAAAGAACTACCAAACCAATTAAAATAAAAATAAAAAATGTAAATGACAAAGTTTAATTATAAAATTAGTTCTAACTTTAAGTTATAACCTTATTTAATAAAATAAAAATTACAATATATTTTGAAAATCTAACCATTAAATTGCATATTCTTTACTCTCTTAATACACATATCAAATTTGTGTCAATCGGATATTATTTACTATATGATCTATAAGCTTATATTTTAAGCATAATTTTAAATTACAAAAACTTACAATTTAAACAATTTATTTACGATATAGCTATTGATATTTAATTTTCTAAAAGAAGAAGAAAATATAATCCAACGGTGAATTTGTCAAAATTCACCTTCAATAAAAAGATATTGAGTAAGGTTGTAATATTAAATTACAAACAATTTTATAACTAATTTTGTTCATAATATGAATGTCTTTCTAATCTTTTCTCTTTATAAAACAAAAAACAAAACGAAATGAAAACTTTATAAGTAGGATACACATTTAGTGTACCCGTGTAGTAATAACTAATAAGTCAATGTCTAAGATAGAAAAGTTAGAAAATTCACTTTTAATTTCAGTGCTTAGATTAAATAAAAATTAAACTTTTAACTTTTTTACGTTTTTGATGTATGGGTTGATTTAATTAATCAACAATTGTTGGGCAGGTAGGTCCAGTCCAGGATTTAACTGAGCCCAGCACGCATTCATTCAAAACCCTAAAATCGGATCCAACGGACAATATAAACCCTTATTACCATCCAAAAGCAATAAAGAATATAAGGGATTTGATCAAACATTGACATTCAAAAGTGCCAATTAATTTGCTAAATAAATTTCTGGGCGATTGTACAATGGCGAGAAACTTATTACATAGAGGAAGCACCTAATTTTCTCTTTATACATAAATGTGCACGTTAATCTGTTTAACTAAACATCTAAATTTCGCATGGGTCTCACATTATTTTTTTTACATCATTCATTAATGATGAAGAACACTAATATTGGATCCATCAAACAACAGAATTGAAGATTGTCAATTAACCTGGTTTTGATCTTCCTAGTCAGATGTAAGTTGTAACTAATACTAAGATTAATTCGTATCAGGATAATCCTTCAAAGTCTGTCTGTTATCATTACTCAGATATCAAAAAACTATTAAGTGTTTGTAGTGCTTTAGTTAATTAGGAGCTAGCCACGTACAAGCCAGGAATAGCTACCATACTAGTACTAAGCCCTGCCTGCTTCTATTTACACTTCATGTTCACTATTTATTACATTTTTTTTTCCAGGGAACCAGACAGAAAATAGTCTGAAAAAATAATTAAATAAATAATTGTAAAATAAAATCTTACCTTGGATTTTGAGTTCCGTGGTTTGAATGTTGAATTGATTCCCAGAACTCACAGCTATAAATCCAAAAGATAAAAACCATGTCCAAAAAAGAAATGTACTAACTTATTTCTTTGATACATTTAGCTGGGATTGGGAGATTTAAATTCTGAATGCATTTGTTTGAAATATCAAGTAATCGCAATCAATTGAGGTGACGGGTTTTTTTTTTTTTTTTTTTGAGTTTCAACTTATTGGTTTGGGATAGAGTTAGAATCATAGATTTTTTATTTAACGGCAATAAATTTTACTAGTCATACTAACTGGAACTCATAAATAACAGTTGAATTATAAAGCATTTGGCAAGAAATTAACTAAATTGATACCGCTGGATTTAGGAAGAAAGGATCAAAAATAATATTTTGCCCAAACAGTAGTTGATAAGATACTGATTTAGCAAGAAACGTTATCCACAAATGCATGTCGTCCACTTCACAAATTTAGAAATTCCGCTAGTGCTTGCTTCATAATCGTAAACCAAGAAATTCTTGCTTCCTTACGCACCAGTCCTTGGCCAAAAATGATATCTTGCATAAACAATAGTTGATGAGAGTCTGATTAAGCAGGAAACGTTATTCACGGTTGTCAACTTCATAAACCAAGAATCCGCTAGTGCACCTAACGCACCAGTCCTTGGCCATGGCCATAGCATTGAAAAACGTGGATTAAAGTATTAAACCGGGAGGGAGTATGTATATTTCCGAGTATATAATAATTTTTCTTGTAAGTGTTACGCCCACAACTACTATTAATTATAAAATGTTACACCCACTAAGCTAAAGAAGTGGGAAGGCAACTTTTCCCCCTCATTTTTTTCCCCCCGTTCCTATAAGAGAATATAATAAGAACAAAAGAATCAAAAGCGACCTTTTGAAATCTTAGGGAAGGCAACTTTTCCAAAAGTGAATTAAAGCTATCAGCTTTTTAAAGTTAATGGATTGTTTTAAAGTTTCTCAGTTTTTTAAAGATAATGGGTTTGGGACATTTGTTGAGGAGAATATGAAATGTCTAACAATCATTCCAACAGAAGGGAAGATTCGAACTAATAAAATACTTCTTTTGCATTCCTTGCTTATATAAGAGCGAAAATAAATGGTTAATTTAGACTCAAGTTATGGCGTCTTCTTTGTATCATTTAAAATTTGTGTACTTGCTTTCTTTCCTCTCAACGATTCATCTCGTTGTCGTTCCCTCATTTTCCTCTGTGCAACCTCTTTGCCATGGTCACGAAAGGTCTTACTTGTTGCAATTTAAGGAAAGCTTTGTCATCATCAACAACAAGTCTATTTCCTTTGATCCATTAGCTTATCCAAAGGTTGCTTCCTGGACATTAGAAGGAAACAATAGTGACTGCTGCTCATGGGATGGGGTAGAGTGTCATAAGAGCAATGGCCATGTCATTGGTCTTGACCTCAATAGCAGCTATCTCTACGGTTCAATTAACTCTAGCAGCAGCCTTTTCAATCTTGTTCATC
Organism: Castanea mollissima; assembly: GCA_014183005.1. Lineage (NCBI taxonomy): Eukaryota > Viridiplantae > Streptophyta > Magnoliopsida > Fagales > Fagaceae > Castanea > Castanea mollissima. The sequence continues at coordinate 5,440,470 of JACAVU010000001.1, read as the reverse complement.
TCCAAAGGCTTAATCTTGCTGACAATCATTTTAACCACTCTCAAATTCCATCCACAATTTCCAATCTATCCAAACTAACATATCTCAATCTCTCTAATTCTACTTTTTCTGGTCAAATCCCATTAGAATTTTCACAATTGTCCCAAATGTCATTCCTCGATCTTTCTTACAACCATTTGGAAATCAAGAATCCAAGTCTAGGACATCTAGTTGAAAATTTAACCTCCCTAGAAAATCTTGATTTGAGCACGGTGAGCATAATATCCATTGTGCCTAATATCTTGGCAAATTTGTCTTCTTTAACTTCCCTTCATCTCTATGACTGCAAATTGCATGGGGAATTTCCAGTAGGCATCTTTAAACTTCCAAATTTACGAGTTCTTAATGTGCGGAAAAATAAAGGTCTCACCGGTTGTCTGCCTGACTTTCAATGGAAGAGTCCCCTAGAGGAAATGATCCTCGCAAACACAAGTTTCTCAGGCAAGCTACCTGCATCAGTAGGAAACCTTGGCTCTTTGACCAAAATTGATATGAGGAGGTGCAACTTTTCTGGGTTAATTCCATCTTCTCTTGGTAACCTCACAAATCTAAATTATCTTGATCTTTCACTTAACACTTTCGAGGGCCAGATTCCATCTTCCTTTGGAAACCTCATCAAACTTTCTTTTCTGCACCTTGCCGAAAATGAACTGAATGGTTCAATCCCTTTTGAGCTTGCAAACTTGACACAACTGACTCACCTTTTTCTTTATTATAATCATCTTTGGGATCAAATCCCTTTTGGGCTTATGAACCTCACAAAATTATCTTCCTTGGGCCTTGCGGGCAACCACTTTTCAGGCCAAATTCCAAGCTCAATCTTTAACCTTGAAAATCTTGAAGTTCTTGATCTTTCCGCGAACAACTTCGTTGGCAAAGTGGAGTTTGACAAGTTTGTTAAGCTCAGAAAACTAACTTCCTTGCATCTATCTGATTGTGGAGTGTCATTAATTATTAATGAAACTAGTGGCAATACAACTCTTCAAAAGTTCCAAAATTTAGGACTCGGTTCGTGCAACTTGAGCAAGTTTCCAAACCACCTAGCAAACCAAGATGAACTAAAATGGCTACACCTCGGGACCAACAACATTCAGGGACAAGTACCGGAATGGTTTTGGAACGTGAGTAAAGAAAATTTAGAGGTTATCGACCTTTCTGAAAACTTTCTTACAAGCCTCGGTCAATATCCAGTTCCTCTTCCTTGGACCCGTCTAGCCATTTTAGACATCACTTCTAACAGGCTCCAAGGATCACTTCCAATTCCGTCCTTCTCCACCTTGGAATATCATGTATCAAACAATTCATTCGCTGGAAAAATTTCAGAGTTGATTTGTAACATGAGTTCTCTTCAAGTCCTCGATTTGTCCATTAACAACTTAAGTGGTTCACTTCCTCAATGCTTGCACAACTTTGGTGATTCTCTACTCATATTGGATTTACGGAGGAACACATTCGAAGGAAGTATTCCACAAACTTGGACAAATGGAAGCAAATTAATGATGATTAACTTCAGCCAAAACAAGTTTCAAGGGTTGTTACCAAGATCTTTGGCCAAGTGTATAATGCTGAAGGCCCTTGATTTTAGTAATAACCAATTCAATGATACTTTTCCCTCATGGTTAGGAAACCTTCCAAATTTAAAGCTTCTCATTTTGCGGTCGAACAAACTCTATGGCCCAGTAAGTACTCATAAAGCAAAATATAAGTTTCCCAGCTTGCAAATCTTTGATCTCTCGTACAATAGTTTTACAGGAAGTTTGCCATTAAAATTCTTTCAATATTCCAATTCTTCCAGATTTGATAGTGCAAACCTAACATATATTGAAGTTACTTCATCCTTCGTTGTGCAAAACAGTTTTCAAAATTACTTATGGGATCTTCAGTATAGTTATCCAATGATAATGACAAACAAAGGAGTGGTCACGGATTACATGAAGGTCCAAGAATTTTTCATAGCTCTTGATTTCTCAAGTAATAGATTTGATGGAAATATTCTAGAATCCATTGGGAATTTAAATTTAAAAGGTCTTTGTTTGCTCAATCTTTCCAATAACATTCTCATTGGTCACATCCCACAAAGTTTGAGAAACCTTGTAAATCTGGAATCGCTAGACCTTTCTCAAAACAAGCTCTTTGGGGAAATCCCACAACAGTTAACGGAACTTACTTTTTTGGAATCCTTCAATGTTTCTCATAATCATCTTGTGGGACCTATACCTCAAGGAAAACAATTTAATACTTTTCCAAGCAATTCCTTTGAAGGAAATCCAGGGTTGTGCGGAAGCCCGTTAACAAAGAAATGTGAGAGTTCTGAGGTTTCACTACCGTCACCTACAACTCCTGAAGAGAGTAAAGATTTGGGTTCTTCATTTCAATTTGGTTGGAAAATTGTTTTGATTGGGTATGGATTTGGAATAGTTGTTGGAGTGATTATTGGACAGGTTGTGAGTGCAAGGAATCATGATTGGATAATGAAGACTTTCGGAATGAGAAAACTGGTGAGGTGATTGATTTAATTAGCTGGATAGATGTCTTCCAAGGATATACATATGTACATACATTTTTACTCTATGCTTTTTTGAACTTTTTTTCCTTGTTATGTAACGTAGAGTGCTACTACTGCATGTTTTTCTTTCTTGTTTTGATGTACGTTGGACTGGCTAGCAGCCTAGCATTAATGTATTGTATGTAAAAAGTAATGATGACTTAATTGAATTTTCTTTTTCAAACTGATTTTAGTTATTTATGTATGGAATAGAGTTCTTCAATGACCACAATTTTTTCTCCATAGCTCACAATTAACCACTCCAAAATTGTCATAGAATTTGTAAGACAAATTGTGTTCAATAGATTTTCTATGCAATAGTTCTCCTCCAAAAAAAAAAAAAAAAAGAAAGATTTTCTATGGAATAATGCAGCTAACTAAAGGTCAATGAATAGTTGGATCTTTGCCCACCGCGAATGTGTAATGCACTTAACTAAAGATGAGCAAGTGGATATGGATTAGCAAGGCTTCATTAGAAGTTTATGTTGTGTAGTTTATAAGATTATAGATACTTTTACGTATGCCACACAAATGTATCAAATAAGTACTAAATATGAACTGACCTTGATTACTTTGCATTTAACAGTATTCACAGTTTCACACTCTTTCACAATGTGTAAGAGCATTATTATCGGGTGTGCCAAATGCCAAATAATTGGCATCTAACACACCTAACACCAAAAATTAATCCTCATCAAGTATTTCAAATCCCAATATTTTGGCACACCGCTACAGTACCGCCTTAAATATGAAACGGTATGGACAACAATGCCAAAATTACTTTTGCTTATTTTATTTGCTTTTCTCTTTGGACCAAACAACTTTCTCTCTCCTCTCTGGTCTCCATCTCTCCCGTTGCTCCCTAATTCTTTCTCACTTTCATTTTTTTTTCTCTCACTCTCATCCTCACTCTACTCCACCGACTTCAAGCCGTTGTCGTGCCACCGATCTCGCCAGGAGCTGCCACCCACCGATCTTGCCTAGAGCTGCCGATCTCTCCTCTGTCCACACATCGCCGATCTCTCTCTCTCTCTCTCCTCTCTCTCCTCTCTCCTCCCTCTCCTCTCTCTCTCTCTCTCTCTCTCTCTCTCTCTTCTCTCTCGTGGTTGTGGCAATGTTTCTAATGGTGGTTTGCTGATTTTGGTTGAAGGTGGTGGGTTGATCAGGTTGTGGGTGTGAGATTTGGGATGGTCTCAGATCGGGCTATGGTGGTTAATGTTGTGGTGTTTTTTTTTTTTTTTTTTCGGTGTAAGGGTTGAAGCTGGTGGGTTATGTTTGTTTGAGTTTTTTTTTTTTTTTTTTTCGTAGCAATGGCTGATATTGGTGGTTGGTGGTTGATTTTGTGGTAGTGGTCGGTGGTTGTGCACTATGGCAGTTGATCTGAGGGTGTGGGTGGGTGTGGTGTGGAGGTGGAGGATTTTTGTGTTGTGTGTGTGCCTATATATATATACTATATATATATATATATTATATATATATATATATTTGAAAAGTTTTTTAGATTATTTTATGTGTTTGAAGGAAAAATAGAATATCTGATAAATGGGGTATGTAACGTGGTGTGTCAAAATGATAAAGTATGCTTTTGGTTGTCAAAATAGCATTTTTTTTTTTTTTTTTTTTTATAGAAAAGCTAATGAGAATGCTCTAAGTGGACACCTTTTCTAAAAATATGGACATTTTGAGTGAACATTGTGTGAAGTACTGTACATGTAGGAGTGTAAATCAATCATTTTCCTTTAGAAAATATAGCCTCTTTCCAATGGTTCATTAAGAATATTTATGGTATCAAGCTTTATAGTCAATTTCTCGCAATTGTTCTTTCTAATAAGTAAAAGCTAAGTTAAATTCTCGTTAATGGCTATCATCTATTGATTCTTCTCCTTCATCTTCCCCAACCAAGTATTCTTTTCAATGGGGAATCAGGAATTATTCCTGGGGGCAAGATAAATATAATAAATTTTTAAGTAAAAAAAAAAAAAATATATATATATATATATATATATAATATATAGATATATATATATATTCTTAGTTAACAATCGGACAAAATTGTCCAAATTGTCAAATTTTAGGATATGTTTTTAAGGAAATAATATCTATTTGCTTAAATTCACATTTTTTACCTTTTAATGCGGTTTAACATTGCTTAATTTCACATTCTTGCATATTTTTTTCTTTTAAGATATGCATAAATTGTGACACTTTAGCTAATGGTGTAAACTCAGTGAGATAATAGCAAACAATTAAGCAAGCTCTAAACCAAATATAAATACATTAATATACAATGAACAAAACCATTTTATATAGTACTAACCTCTGAGCAAGTTCAGTGGCTCTTTTTTTTTTTTGGGTATATATTAATAACTTGCATCTATTATAATTTGAAATTACTATATTTTCCAATCATAAAGTGTGATGAAAAAATTATTTCACCCACAAACACATCAGACTCATCACATCTCTAAGTTTTTGATGATTGGAAAATATAGTAATCCTTAATTATTATGGATGCAAATTATTAATATTTACCCAAAAAAGCATAAGAGCCTCTAAGCATGCATATGAGCGCATGCTCAAAGGCTAGTATTTTCTAACTTGAATGATAAATCATTAAAAAAAACTGCAGAAAGTTTACCCTTAAAGTTTTTTAGCAAGAAAATGCAGTTTCTCAAGTTTAGATTACATCAGTAACATCTATGTGATATGGGCAAAAGAATCCTACAAAGACCATTCAATTGCATTTCCAGCCTTAGTAATGCATCCCATGGTGAAAAGAGATGCTACAACGTCTGCCCACTGAAATTAACCCTGCTCTTTGAAATCCACTGAACCAATGTCTCGTCTAGTCATCAAAACTTCAAATGACAACAATTTCCCCAAGATTTCATCAATCACCCCAGAACAGCACGATCATGCCAAAAAAACAACTTTAACTAAACACAATTTCAAACCACGCATAAAAAAACAACTTATACCAAAAGGAAATAAGTATTTACAAAGATAATATTTATCCCCCCCCCCCCCCCTCCAAAAAAAAACACCAAAAATGATGAGTATTTAAAAAGCAAGAACTAAGAACAACCTCAACCAAACATAAGGGAAAAAAGAAAAATAAAGTATCAAATATATAATACTAATATAGCATTACCAATATGAAATTGAATGGTACACAAATATTTTTGTTTTTGCGAATCTGTGGCGAAACTTGCACCCTCAAGCCACTCGCTAGTACTCACTGGCTGGCGCTTCAAGATTTCTTTAGTCTCGATGTCGCTATTGCTACTCAAACTGCCGTGTCACCATTGACATCCACGACAGTAAAATATTTTTGTATCGCTTCCAAGATACAACCACACTGCGCCACCACAAGGTCCACCAACCGTAGTGCCATTGGTCACTCCCTTCTTCTAATCTAATCCTAATCCTACTTGGAACACCATGACGATGCCACTGGTAAAGCTAAGAGACTTCATATATGTTTATGATCGAATGGATTTTGACAAAGACAATGCTTTTAAAAGAAATCAAAAGCAACCTTGATCAAGAAAAATAGAAATTATGACAAAGAGAATACACATCACATGTAAATATTTATGTAAAATTTAATTATTACTTAAATTCATTGAAAAATGCATACATCATGTCTTGAGCATTACGCCAATACCCCTCTTCAGTCTTCACACTTTGATAGTCCTTTCCACAATCGTGAAAATCCAAAATGAATTTAATATGGAGGATGGCTTAACCACTTTATAGTGGTTTTTATTTATTTATTTATTTATGGTGCAGTGGTTTTTTGAAAAACTGATAAAAACTGGTCCTAGTTTTTAGTTATTTGTGATATTTGGTGTTGTGATATTTTGTTAAATAAACACTAGCCTTTGAGCACCAGCTCACATATGCTTAGAGACTTTTCTATTTTTTTGGATAAAAACTAATGATTTGTATTTATTATAATTTGAGATTACTACATTTTTTAATCACAAATATATATACCTTATGGCGTGATTAGTGTTATGCATTTGTGAGCGAAATAATTTCACTTCACACACTTAGATTTTGTTGTGATTGACAAATGTAGTAATCCCAAAAAATGAATACACTCACACACAAACTAATGATTCAAATAATTTTACTTCACACCTAATTTGGATTTTTTTCTTTGGAGGGCTGGGGAATGGGCCATCTCATAGTTTTTTTTTTGTGTTTTTTTTTTTGGTTCTTTATATATCATTAAAAAAAAAAGATTTTTCGTACCGATTAAATTACTTGGATTTTCTTGGATTGCTTTAACAATTTGAGCCAAATTATGAAATTTTCAGGGGGGGCCGAGGTGTGAATTCGCATGGGTCGCATTTTTTTTTTTTTTTTTTTACATAATTCATTAATGATTAAAAACAATAACATTGGATCGATCAAACAACAGAATTGAAGACTGTCAACTAACTGGTTGATAATCTTCCTAGGTAGATTGAAGTTGCAACTAATACTATAAGGATCAAGGAAGTCAATACCATACCGAAGGCTGTACCGGTTTGGCCACCAGTACGATATATTTCGGATACCGGTTAATACCGGTGTACCGTTTCGGATTTACCGCTATTTTATATATATATTTATACACACACACACACACACACCAAAATATCTAGAACCATATTTATAAACATATAATATTTCACTTATATTATAATAAATATAAAAGTTTATTATAAAACATTACCTCAATTCAGAACAAATTATTCATAATTTTATACTTTAGTATCAAATAAAAGAAGAAAAAAACACAATATAAAAAATAGAAAGCTTAGTTGTTCATTGCATACTAAAAAAACAAATAATACTAAGAAGTTAATGTAAATAAGTTACCATTATACCTTTACAAAAATTCGAAAATTACAAAACTAAAAATAAAAAAAAATATAAAAAAAAATTTCTGTACCGGCTGGTACGCCTGGTATCGGCCGATATTGCTTGAAATTGGCTGGTATGACCGGTACGGCCGGTATTTTTTCTGGTACAATATAAAAGTGTACCGGTACCGGTGCACTGGCCGATACAGTATGTACCGGCGTGTACGACCGGTACCGGTACGGTATCGGCCACACTGATAAGGATTAATCTATATCAGGATAATCTTTCAAAGTCTGTTGTAATCATTACACAGATAATAGAAAACTATTAGTTTCTGTAGTGCTTTAGAAAATAAAATGTAATAAATCGAAGGAAACAATGGCAGGAGCTCCAATTTTCATTTTGTTACTTCAAACTCATATTCGGAGAAACTTAATTACACTCCCAATATAGTTTCGGAAATACTTTTAAATTTTAAGGGCTTAAGATAGAAGCCACAGGCCCACAAGCCAAGAATGGCTACCATACCAATCCCTGCCTGCTTCTATTTACTACATAATTTTTTTTCTAGGGAACCAAACAGAAAATTATCTGAGAAAAACAATTAAAGTAAAAAATTGTAAAATAAAATCTTACCTTGAAATTTGACATCCGTAGTTTGAATGTTGAAACATTGAATTAATTTACAGTAATGATACTTATGAATCCAAAAGATAAAAAACATGTCAAAAAGAAATGTACTAACTTATTTCAATGATAAGCGACTTTTTTTTTTTTTTTTTTAAATTTTACTATCCAACCAAGACATCAATTGGACAAGAGATTTTATTAGTAGAGTTAATTAGAACCCACATGTAACATTTGAACTATAAAGTTTTTGGCAAAAAATTGACCAAACAATAGTTCATGTACAGATTTCTATCTTAAACTTTATTTTTTTCCCACTTTTTTCCGTTTTTCTCCACTTTTTTTAAAATACAAATATACTTTAATACACTTTAAACAAAATAATCAATATATATTTAAAAGTAGAGACCTCATGCAGAAGTGCATGAGGTTCTGCCATGTGGTGCTTTGTATGAGTAATTTTTCATTTAGCTTTTCACCTCTCATCTTCTTATTAATGATTAGTATAAGCCATAAATATAGAAAATTAAAAGATTTAGTTCTACTGGGAGTTGTGCATTAAAAGGAGAGATTGTTACTACAGAACAAATCCAATTGGGTATTGGGGTAAGGGTTTAACTATAAGTTGGTATAAGGCACTGAGATTCCTTTATTTGTAACTGCTTATTGTGATAATAGTGAATTCTCGGAAGTGATGTCCTTAAATTCACTCAGTGAGGTTTTGCCTCGGAGGTTTTTCCCATTTATAAACAAATCATTGTGTCAACTTTGATTTCTGCTACACTTTATTTTAGTTGGTGATTTGTTTGTACTGTCACGTACATTGCATGTTAATTTGATTAGTTAATAAACTTGGCTAATTAATTACAATGGGTCAATACATTCTTGGTCTATCAATCATAAACTACTACTTTGAGTCTCTGATTACAATTAACCCTCTATAATATTGAAAACACATTTGTTTTGCTATTGAGGCTAACAGAATTTAGCATTAAAAGACCAATCTACCATTCCACTATTCTCTCAAAATAGACAATCAAGAGATAAACAGGTCGTTCAATAAAAATTTCAAAAAAGTTAACAAAATAGCTCCTCCAGTTCACTAGTTCAAGCAGAGGTTTTTGCTCTCTCTCTCTCTCACACACATAACATTACTTTCCTCTAAATTGCTAATCTCTCTTCTCTCTAAGTCTTTCTCTCTCACGTTTCTTTTCCTCCTTCAAAACATGGCTTTGCTACTTATGTTGGAACTACTCTTTTGGAACAAGAGAGGGTTGCTACTTCAATGAGTAATTCCTCATCATTTGTTCCAATTCTTCAGGGACTTCAAAGCCACTTCTTCCTAGTAGTAATAATACAAGGAATAAAAATATACTTTTCATATCCTTAGACGGTGAGTTGAGAGTCTCCACATTTGTAGTTCGAGAGTGCTATAACACATCATTTATTGAATCGAGACACAAATCATTCCAGCTCACCACATCAAAGTTTTCCATCTTGTTTAAGAAGAATAAGTTCACAGCGGTCGGTTATGACAACTATGTCGGTTTTAGTGGTTCAATTACTTATAAGGATAATACTTCAATGATACAAACTTACAAAAGTGGATGCATTGCATCTTGTAGCAGATTTGATGACATAGTAAATGGACCTTTTTCCAACATAGGTTGTTGCCAAACTTCTATCCCACCCGGTGTAACAAATATTAGTATTGAAATTTGGGCCGTTAGAGTGTAAATATACAAGTACAATTCATGTTATACTACTTTTCTGGTAGAACAAAATGCAAACAACTTTTTCTTTATATCTATTCGTGATGCAAGAAAAATAAAGGTTGTTCCTGTGGTGCTTGATTAAGCAGTTGGCCATAAGACATGTCAACATGTTCAAAAAAATTTGACAAGATATGCATGTAAGGCAATGCATAGTGAGTGTTACAATTCCAACAACGGTACTGGATATTGTTGAAAGTGCTTCTATGGCTTTCAAGAAAACTCATACCTCCTTTATGGTTGTCAAGGTACACTACCAAAAAAATGTTTATTACAACAACAACAAAAAAAATGTTGCAATAATATTAAAATCAATGCAATAGTTTATGCAAGGCGTTGCAATAAAATTTAAGGTAATAGATTTGTGCTACAAAAAAAATTTGTTGCTATAAACTTTCTTTTACATTTCTCTGTCACATTTCTAAGTCTTTCTCTCTTAGATTTCTTTTCCTCCTTCAAAACATGGCTTTGCTACTTCTGTTGGTAATCTTAGCTACCAAAGTAGCAGTAGCATTTCAACTTGATTCCAACTGCATATGCGGTTGAGGTCATTAACTATTCCTTACTCTTCTGGAACTACTGTTTTGGAACAAAGGGGGTTGCTACTTCAATAAGTAATTCCTCATCATTTGTTCCAATTCTTTAGGAACTTCAAAGCCACTTCTTCCTAGTAGTAATAGAAGGAATGAAAATGTACTTTCCATATCCTTAGCCAGTGAGCTAATAGTCCCCACATTTGTAGTTTGAGAGTGCTACAACACGTCATTTATTGAATCGAGGCACAAATCATTACAACTCATCACATCAAAGTTTTCCATCTCCTTTAAGAAGAATAAATTCACAGCAGTCAGTTATGACATCTATGCCGGTTTTAGCGGCTCAGTCACTTATATGAACAATACTTCAATGATACAAACTTACAAAAGTGGATGCATAGTAAATGGGTCTTTCTCCAACATAGGTTGTTGTCAAACTTTTATTCCACCCTGTGTAACAAATATTAGTGTTGAAATTTAGGCCATTGGAGTGGAAATCTACAAGTACAATTCATGTTATACGACTTTTTTGGTAGAACAAAATGCAAACAACTTTTCTCTATAGATATTCGTGATGCAACAAAAATAAAGATTGTTCCTGTGGTGTTTGATTAAGCAGTTTGCCATAAGACATGTCAACATGTTCAAAAAAAATTGACAAGATATGCATGTAAGGCAATGCATAGTGAGTGTCACCATTCCAACAACGTACCTGTATATTGTTCCAAGTGCTTCTATGGCTTCCAAGGAAATTCATACCTCTTTTATGGTTGTTAAGGTACATCACCAAAAAAAAATGTTTATTACAGCAAAAAAAAATTGTTGCAATATTTTATGCAAGGTGTTGCAATAAAATTTAAGGTAATAAGTTTTTGCTACAAGAAATTTCATTGCAACAAACTTTCTCTCACATTTCTCTGTCACATTTCTAAGTCTTTCTCTCTCACATTTCTTTTCCTCCTTCAAAACGTGGCTTTGCTACTTCTATTGGTAATCTTAGCTACCAAAGTAGTAGTAGCATTTCAGCTTGATACCAACTGCATACGCAGCTAAGGGTCATTAACTATCCCTTACTCATTTGGAACAACTCTTTTGGAACAAGGGAGAGGTTCTACTTCAATGAGTAATTCCTCATCATTTGTTCCAATTCTTTAGGGACTTCAAAACTACTTATACCTAATAGTAATAATAGAAGGAATGAAAATGTACTTTTCATATCCTTAGACAGTGAGCTGAGAGTCTCCACATTTGTAGTTTGAGAGTGCTATAACACATCATTTATTGAATCGAGACATAAATCATTCCAATTCACCACATCAAAGTTTTCCATCTCATTTAAGAAGAATAAGTTCCCAGAGGTCGGTTGTGACATCTATGCTTGTTTTAGCAGTTCAATCACTTATATGAACAATACTTCAATGAAACAAACTTACAAAAGAGGATGCATTGCATCCTGTAGCAAATTTGATGACATAGCAAATGGGTCTTTCTCCAACATAGGTTGTTGCAAAACTTCTATCCCACCCGATGTAACAAATATTAGTGTTGAAATTTGGGTCGTTGGAGTGGCAATCTAGAAGTACAATTCATGTTATACAACTTCTTTGGTAGAACAAAATGCAAACAACTTTTTCTTTATAACTATTCGTGATGCAAGAAAAATAAAGACTGTTCATGTGGTGCTTGATTGAGCAGTTGGCTATGAGACATGTCAACATGTTCAAAATTAATTTGACAAGATATGTATGTAAGGCAATGCAAAGTAAGTGTTACGATTGCAACAACAGTCCCAGATATTGTTGCAAGGGCTTCTATGGCTTTCAAGGAAACCCATACCTCCTTTATAGTTGTCAAGGTACACTAAAAAAATGTTTATTACAAAAAAAAAAAAAATGTTGCAATAATATTAGAGCCATTGCAATAGTTTATGCAAGGTGTTGCAATAAAATTTAAGGTAATATGTTTGTAATGACCCAAGGAAAAACGCTAGCCACATCTGTGCTATATCTCAAAAAGACTAATCACAATTGAATCTCTTTGTAGTTGTTAATAAAGCCCAAATTTACCCAGTAAATACCCGATGTGGAACTCATCACACACCCACACAGATCACACAATCAATCAAATTAGAGCATCATAATCTCCCCCACTTAAATCCCAAACGTCTTCGTTAGAACCCACTTTGTGGAGTAGTGTCTCCGAGTCCACACGGGGTTACTAGGCCGGCTCTAATACCATATGTAACGATCCAAAGAAAAATGCTAGTCACATATGCGCTATACCTCAAAAGAACTAGTCACAATTGAAGTTCCGTGTAGTTGTTAATAAAGTCTAGATCTACCCAGTAAATACCTGATGTGAGACTCATCACACACCCACACAGATCACACAATCAATTAAATTGGGGCATCATAATGTTTGTGCTACAAAAAATTTCATTGCAATAAACTCTCTCTCACATTTCTAAGTGTTTCTCTCTCACATTTCTTTTCCTCCTTCAAAACATGGCTTTGCTACTTTGTTGGTAATCTTAGCCGCCGATGTAGAGGTAGCATTTCAGTCTAATTTTAACTGCATACGCAACTAAGGGTCATTAAGCATCACTTACTCTTTTGAAACAAGGGAGGGTTGCTACCAAGGAAGTCAATTTCGTATCGAAAATCGTACTGGTTTGGTAAGAAAAATGAAATATTTCGATACCGGCTAATATCTGTATACCATTTCAGAATTACTACTAATTATATATATATATATATTATATATACAATTATTTATTATATATTAATAAGTCAAACTTCATACAATTTAATGAAAATATTTAAAATTATAAACTTATATCTCATTTAATAAATATATATAATTTTATTTTTCTTCTTTTCTTTGTCATTTTCAAGATTGCACGACAATAGTTGTTAGTGTGTACAATTCATAGTTGAACTTAAGAGAAAAAAAATGAAAATGGAGCAAAAGAAAAAGTTATTTAAGTTTGATTTGATGTTCACATGGGTCACTGACTCAAACACACAAAACAATAAAAGTAAAACAATATAGAATTATTTATTTAACCTTGTGTCAGCAGACTTAACACATAAAATGAAAAAAGACAAGTAAAAAGATTTTTATTTTTTTTTAAGAATAAACGACAGACAAGTAAAAAGAATTTGAAAAGGCAAATGAAATAGAACAGAAGAAAGAGGCAATTGGTATGGTTGTATGAGGAAGAAGAAGAAGGGAGTTCGATGAAATGGGATCACCTTCAGTAACATACTCACAGCGGCAATGTGAGGGAAAATAAATCAGAATGTTACTAATATTAGATCTGTAAGCGATTTTTTTTCTTTTTCTTTTTTTTCAAATCTGAAAGTCATGATTTTTCTGTTTTGAACCGGTATAAGTTTTTCAGCCGAAATACAATATTTGCTCTGGTAAGGCCAGCATAACCTGATATGACCAGTATTTGAACCGGTATGAAACAAATGTGTTTCTGTACCGGTTTTGATTCTGGTAAGAAAAATTCTAGTCGTACCGGCTAGTACAGTACAAAATTGACTCTCTTGGTTGCTACTTCAGTAAGTAATTCCTCATCATTTGTTCTAATTCTTTAAGGACTTCAAAGCCTCTTCTTCCTAGTAGTAATAATATAAGGAATGAAAATGTACTTTCCATATCCTTAGACGGTGAGCTAAGAGTCCCCACATTTGTAGTTTGAGAGTGCTACAACACGTCATTTATTGAATCGAGGCACAAATTATTACAGCTCATCAAATCAAAGTTTTTCATCTCGTTTAAGAAGAATAAGTTCACAGCGGTCAGTTATGACATCTATGTCGGTTTTAGCAGTTCAATCACTTATATGAACGATACTTCAATGATACAAACTTACAAAAGTGTTTAAAGAAAACAATGTAATAAAATTATCTATCATTTGTAACTAAATTATACACTTAACCTTGGAACCATAAATAGGTGGGTTCCAGTTAGCTCAACTGGTAAAATCTCTGATAAGTGTATAAGAGATCTGGGGTTCAATCTCTACCTACACCAAAAACTGATTGGTGTCTTGGTCTGATGATAAAGAGTTATCATTAAGAGCGGACGCTATAAGTTGAAACTCTCTCAAAAAAAATCTTGGAAACATATATAGAAGTAATACTATTCATATTATTCTTTATGTAAACATTGGATATATACATTGAAAGCAGTAAATGTGACATCTAGCCCTTGTCATTGTTCTTAAAATGTAAACCCTTGATTCTTTATCTTCTTATCTACAATAGTGGCTTCCATCCTCTTGTTCTTCTCAATAACCTCTTCCTTATTATCCACAATACATCTTCAACTTTAAAAAGGAATCTCCTCTTTTGTTGGAGTTATCACCTTTGGTTAAAACTTTTTTCTTTTGCACTGTAAGAAGTCTTACATTCAACAATTGATGGAGGAGCGAAAGCATTATGGGCGTTACCACTACTTAATTACATGCATATCAATTTGACTGCGTAAGTGTTTCAAGTTAGAAGTAAGATCTAAAGTTTTCTTCAAGATATATATATATATATATATATATATATATATAATATATATATATATATATATTATGTTGTGTGTGTGTGTGTGTGTGTGTGTGTGTATGTATATATGTGTGTGTGGTGGTGTGTGTGTTGAAGTCTATTTGTTCAATCCTTTTGTTATCAATGCCTCTATTCTTTATTCATTTATTAGTTTAAAATCATACCCAAGTTTTTGTTTGATGTACCATACTTGTTCATCCACAATGGTTCACAAAATTCACCTTCTATACCTTCATCGTTCACCCCCGCTTATTCAATTGCTAAGAACAAACTTCTCACTCCCTCACTCTTTGTTCCTTCAAGCCCATAGTAAGCATGTAATGAATCAGATCTATATTTTTTAGCTCTAATACTTGCAAAGGATTGTAACACAACATGAGCAGGTTAGACTTTTAATCCTCGATATCATATTAGAGCCATCAAATGGACCAATTAATAAACCGCCCCCCCCCCCCCCCCCCCTCCCCCCCAAATTACTTATGAACAAAACCTCGACTAACTACATAATTTGATAAATTACAACCAATTAAATAGTAAAGGAAAAAAAATAACGAAAAATTGTTACAAAATACAATTCCTTACCGCAGGGAATTTTAAAAAAGCAAAATGAGAAGGCGTGAAGGGACAGAGTTTTGGTCTAACTTTGTACTGGTTTTTTTTTTTTTTTTTTTTAAAGAGAGAGAGAGAGAAAGAGAGAGATTCTATTGGATTTTTTTTTTAAGAGAATAAACTCCTTAGTTAGTGGGCAAATGTTAATGATTCAATGAAATATTAAAGCAAACCAAGAGTCTTGACTATTCAATTACCTTATATCTCGGTTTAAGGCTAATGAGTATATAAAATTTGAAGTTAAAACTAGTATTTTATTACGAACCAGTGTAATAAAATGGCCAACCAATTGACCTGGCAGTGTTTCTCAACAAATAAAAAAAAAAAAGGCCTGGCAGTGCCTTAAAAAGATGAGTTACCAAAGATATTATAAAATTTAAATAAACCATATGTGTTACAGGAAACAAATTATATTGATTATTATTATATTATTATCCTAAAATTCAAATGAGAATGGCAATAAATAGTAGTGTGAGATTTAAAGTGGTACGAGTGGTGTAAGTGTATTTAAATAGAAAGCTTTTCTTGTCTCAAAAAAATAAGTAAAACAACTGACAATTTTTTCCTTTATTTGATGTGTAATACAAAAGGACGTGTATGATACTTATGGGTCATATTTAATTGTCCTCATTTAAACCCAAATCACCTTAAATATGGTAGAATATTAATGAAATTAATTGTGAATATTTAAGAGCATTTAAGAGCAAATGTATTGACATGTATAAATAATTTTTTGATATGGCCAAGGCCTTATTTGTCCATGGACAAAGTTTAGCTACAAAATTTGTTGTAACTTTAGGCTACAAATTCACGCAATAAAATAAATATTACTATATATTTTGAAAATCTAACCATTAAATTGCATGATTTTTTACGCTCTTAATACACATGTCAAATTTTGTGTCAATCGAATATTATTTACTATATAATTTATAAACTTATATTTATTGATGACATAGCTATTAATCTTTAATTTTCTTGAAATTTTGCAAACATGGAGGATATAAGAAGAAGACGTTATCCAATGGTGGATTTGTCAAAATTCACCTTCAATAAAAAAGATATTGAGTGAGTTTGTAGCCTAAGGCTACAATTGATTTTGTAACTAAACTTTGTCCTTCGTCTATATCATATCAATTTAATATAGGAAGTTGACATCTGTCTTTGAAAATGAATATGTGTTATCTTAATATGTATTCACCAATTTTAGAATCTAACTTTTATACTATATTATTATAGATATTATAAATAGATAGATAGCTAAATGTGCTTTTTTTTTTTTTTTTGATACTTAATAAATGTGCATATTAAACATCTAAATTTGCATGGTCTCACATTTGTTTCTTTTACATCATTCATTAATGATTCAGAACAATAATATTGGATCGATCAAACAACAGAATTGAAGACTGTCAACTAACCTGCTGATAATCTTCCTAGGCAGATGTAAGTTGTAACTAATACTATAAAGAATAATTTGTATCAGGATAATCTTTCAGAGTCTGACTGTTATTATTACTCAGATAACAGAAAACTATAAGTTTCTGTAGTGCTTTAGAAAATAAAAAGTAGAAAATCGAAGGAAACAATGGCAGGAGCTCCAAGTTTCATTTTGTTACTTCAAATTTCAAACTCGAATTCAGAGAAATTCACACTCCCAATATAGTTTCGAAAATACTTTTAAGGGCTTATTTAAGACTTAAGAGCCACAAGCCAGGAACGGCTACCATACCAAGCCCTGCCTGCATCAGTGCTTCTATTTACACTTCAAGTTCACTATTTATTACATAAATTTTTCAAGGGAACCAAACAGAAAATAGTCTGAAAAAATTAATCAAAGAAAAAAATTGTAAAATTAAATTTTACCTTGGAATTTGAGTTCCGTAGTTTGAATGTTGAATTGATTCCCAGTACTCACAACTATGAATCCAAAAGTTGAAAACAATGTCCAAAAAAAAATGTACTAGTTAAATTATTTTTTTGATACATCTAGTTGAGTATGATAGATTTAAATCTTAAATATCTTTGTTTGAAATATCAAGAAGTAGCCATCAATTGAGCTACAAGGTGAGGGAGGAATTAAGTCTAAATATCTATTTTGGAAATTGTGAGAGGTGATAGTTTTTTTTTTTTTTTTTTTTTGAGTTTCAACTTATAGTGTGGGAATAAAATCTCAGATTTTTTATTTGAAACAAAAAATTTTACAAATTAGACTAACTAAAACCCACAAATAACAATTGAATTACAAAGTTTTAGGCAAGAAATTGACTAAATTGATACCACTCAATTTAGGAAGAAAGGACCAAAAATAATATTTTACCTAAATTGTAGTTTGTAAAACCGTAAAAGTTTTTTTTTTTTTTTGAAAAGATAGTTGTTAAAAGTTTGATTTACCAAGAAACGCTATTCACGTTTGCATGTCGTCAACTTCATAACCCAAGAAATTCCGTAAGTGCTTGCTTCCTAACGCGGCCACTAAGTTAAAGAAGTGGGACGGCAACGTTTTCAAAAGTGAATTAAAGTTATCAGTTTTTTTATAGTTAAAGGACCGTTGTACAGTTCATCAAAAAAGGACTGTTATACAGTTTCTCAGTTTTTTAAAGAATATGGGTTTGGTATGGTACGAGGTGAATATGAAATGTCTAACAATCACTCCAATAGAAGGGAAGATTCAAACTAATAAAATCCTTCTTTTGCATTCCTTGCTTATATAAGAGCGAATAAACAAGGTTGATTTACAGTCATAAGTTATGGCATCCTCTTTATATCGTTTAAATCTGTGTACTTGATTTCTCTCCTCTCAATGTTTCATCTCATAGCCATTCACTCGTTTCCTCAATGCAGCCTCTTTGCCATGGTCACGAAAGGTCTTACTTGTTGCAATTTAAGGAAAGCTTTGTCATCATCAACAACGACGAGTCTATTTCCTTTGATTCTTGGGCTTATCCCAAGGTTGCATCCTGGACATTAGAAGGAAACAGCAGTGACTGCTGCTCATTGGATGGGGTAGAGTGTGATGAGTTCACGGGCCATGTCATTGGTCTTGACCTCCATAGGAGCTATCTTTACGGCTCTATTAACTCTAGCAACAGCCTTTTCAATCTTGTTCATCTCCAAAGGCTTAACCTTGCTGACAATCATTTTAACCACTCTCAAATTCCATCCACAATTTCCAATCTATCCAAACTAACATATCTCAATCTCTCTAATTCTACTTTTTCTAGTCAAATCCCATTAGAACTTTCACAATTGTCCCAAATGTCATCCCTGGATCTTTCTTCCAACCATTTGGAAATCAAGAAGCCAAGTCTAGGGCGACTACTTGAAAATTTAACCCGCATAGAAAATCTTGTTTTGAGTTTGGTGAGCATAATATCCACTGTGCCTAATATTTTGGCAAATTTGTCTTCTTTAACGTCCCTTCGTTTACGTGACTGCAAATTGCAAGGGGAATTTCCAGCAGGCATCTTTAAGCATCCAAATTTTCGAGTTCTTGATGTGCAACTCAATGAAGGTCTCACCGGTTATCTGCCTGACTTTCAATGGAGTAGTCCCCTTGAGGAAATGATTCTTGCACAGACAAGTTTCTCAGGTAAACTACCAGCTTCAATAGGAAACCTTGGCTCTTTGACTAAAATTGATATGAGGAGATGCAACTTCTCTGGGCACATTCCATCTTCACTTGGTAACCTCACTCATCTAAATTTTCTGCTTCTTTCGCTTAACACTTTCAAGGGCCACATTCCATCTTCCTTTCGAAACCTCATCCAACTTTCTTTTCTACACCTTAACGAAAATGAAATAACTGGTCCAATCCCTTTTGAGCTTGCAAACCTGACACAGCTGACTCACCTTTTTCTATTTTATAATTTTATAAGTGGTCAAATTCCTTTTGGGCTTATGAACCTCACAAAATTATCTGTCTTGGAACTCGCGGGCAACCACCTTTCAGGCCAGATTCCAACCTCAATCTTTAACCTTAAGAATCTTGAATGTCTTGATCTTTCCATGAACAACTTTACTGGCAAAGTGGAGTTTGACAAGTTTGTTAAGCTCAGAAAATTAACTTCCTTGTATCTATCTGATTGTGGGGTTTCATTAATTATTAGTGAAAATACTACACATCAAAAGTTCGAAAATTTAGGATTCGATAGGTGCAACTTGAGCAAGTTTCCAGACTTCCTAGCAGACCAAGTTGAACTAAAATGGCTAGAACTAGGCACCAACAACATTCATGGTCAAGTACCGGAATGGTTTTGGAACGTGAGTAAAGAAACTTTAGAGGTTATCGACCTTTCTGAAAACTTTCTTACAAGCCTTGGTCAACATCCAATTCCTCTTCCTTGGACCCGTCTAGCCATTTTAGACCTCACGTCTAACAAGCTCCTAGGATCACTTCCAATTCCATCCTTCTCTACCTTGGAATATCATGTATCAAACAATTCATTCATTGGAAAAATTCCAGAGTTGATTTGTAACATGAGTTCTCTTCAGGTCCTTGATTTGTCAATTAACAACTTAAGTGGGTTCACTTCCTCAATGCTTGCACAACTTTGGTGATTCTCTGCTCATATTGGATTTACGAAGGAACACAATCGAAGGAAGCATCCCACAAACTTGGACAAATGGAAGCAAATTATTGATGATTAGCTTCAGCCAGAACAAGTTTCAAGGGAGGTTACCAAGATCTTTGGCCAAGTGTATAATGTTGAAGGCCCTTGATTTCAGTAATAACCAATTCAAGGATACTTTTCCGTCATGGTTAGGAACCCTTCAAAATTTAAAGATTCTCATTTTGCGGTCCAACAAATTCCATGGCCCAATAAGGACTCATGAAGAAAAATATGAGTTTCCCAGCTTGCAAATCTTTGACCTCTCTTACAATAGTTTTACTGGAAGTTTGCCATTAAAATTCTTTCAGTATTCCAATTCTTCTAGATTTGATCATGCAAACCACTTAACATATATTGAAGTAACTTCATCCTTCATTTTGCAAAACAATTTTCTAAATCTCGAATGGGATTTTGATTATAGTTTCGCAATAATAATGACAAACAAAGGAGTGGTCACGATTTACATGAAGGTCCAAGAATTGTTCACAGCCCTTGATTTCTCAAGTAATAGATTTGTTAGAGATATTTCAGAATCCATTGGAAATTTAAATTTAAAAGGACTTCGCTTGCTCAATATTTCCAATAACATTCTCACTGGCCACATCCCACAAAGTTTAATAAACCTTGTAGATCTAAAATCACTAGACCTTTTTCAAAACAAGCTATTTGGGGAAATCCCACAGCAGCTAACAAACTTACTTTCCTAGCATTCTTCAATGTTTCTAATAATCATCTCATGGGACCTATTCCACAAGGAAAACAATTTAATACTTTCCCAAGCAATTCATTTGAAGGAAATCTAGGATTGTGTGGAAGCCTATTGACAAAGAAATGTAAGAATTATGAAGTTTCACTGCCATCGCCTTCAACTCCTAAAGAGAGTCAAGATTCAGGGTCTCCATTTCAATTTGGTTGAAAATTGTTTTGATTGGGTATGGATTTGGACTAGTTATTGGAGTTACAATTGGGCACATTGTGAGTGCAAGGAATCCAGATTTGTTAATGAAGACCTTCGGATGAGAAAACTGGTGAGGGGATTGATTTAAGTTGCTGGATAGATGTCTTCCAAGGATATGACATTTTTACATTATGCTCTTATCAACTTTTTTTTCTTTGTTTAGTAATATTGGTGATTATGTTGTAACTTGTATAGTCTCTTGTCGTCGAATAAGAGATTCAGGGTTCTTGTAGTTTTTGTTGGGTTGAAAGGGAAGCAAATGCTTTTGTCCATGTTATGGCTAAAGTTGCTACGCTCAAATCCTTTTTCAATTGTAATAAGAACTCTATGCCTGAGTCTGTTCAGGATGGGTGGAGGAAGAATGTTGTCTTTCTTTGTGCTTAATGAATTTGATGCGTAAAAAAAATAAAAATTTCTTTGTTGGTGTGCTCCTATTTTACTTTATTGTTTTGATGTACGTTGGACCAACCAGCATTAATGTATCATACGTAAAAAGTAACTATGACTGTATTGATTCTTCTTTTTCAGATAGACTTTAGTTATTTATTATGTATGGAATAGAATTGTTTAATGACCACAATTTTTCTCTATCACTCACAATCAACCACTCTAGAATTGTCATAAAATTTGTAGGGGTAATTGCATTAAAGCTACATGTGATTTGGCCGGTTTTAACAAAGCCTACTTGTGGTTTAAAAGTTATCACTTAACCTACTTAAAATGCCCTCCATTAGACAACTGTAACTCACCTCTCTCATTTCACCGATAAAAACTATAATATAAAAAAAATCATGATCTAAAAGTGATATTTGGAAGAATTGTGAGGGCTTTTATACTTTCACTCAAGAACACTAAAAGCAAAACCCAGATCAATCCAGAACTGGATCTAGAATCCAACTTAAAACAAAAACTTTCTAAGACTCAAGATCAAGGCCAAAACCTTTGTCAAAGATCAGTGATTGAAAAAAAATTCACAAAATACTAAAAACCCAGGTCTGTTAAGGCTTGTAAAAAAAATAAATAAATAAATAAAAGCTCATCTTCTTCTCTTTTTCCTTGCTCCAAAACCACTTTGATCTTTCAAGTGTTCCATTCAAAGCCAAAAACCCACATGCTTAGATGCCCTCCCAACCACAATTAATCCTCCATACACATTCAGATGCAAACCTCTTAACCCCAGTTTCAATTTCACAATAAATGGGTTTAAGTTGTTCTCTGTCAAGACCTCACAGCCCACCCTAATGCAAATTTTGCCGCAAATTTTGTTGGATGAGCTAACCACAACTCTCTTCTCACTTCTGCTAAAAGCAAAGGACGGGTGTTGGAAGCCAAGGTTCATCGCCGAACATGGTAGTAGAAAGTGGAGCATGATGCTCGGAGTCATCAATGAAGAAAAGGGAGAAAGTGAGAGATCGAGAGAGTAGATGGAAAATTTAGCAAAATAAAAGAGAGAGAAATCAGATAGAGAAAAAAATTTCACAATTGTAAATCTAACTAAGCAAGTAGGTAGAGATTAAAAAGAGACAAGGAAGATTGTATCAGAGAAAAAAGCGAAAAAAAAAAAAAAAAAAAAAACAAAAAAAAAAAAAAAAAAAAAAAAAAAAAAAAAAAAAGAGGAGTTAAGAAGGGAAAAGAGGAGAGAGACATAAATATAATGAAAAAGATACATTTACCCCTATTTTTAATAGTAAAAAGGGTGAGGTGGGTTACGGCAGTCTAACAAAGGGCACCTTAGGTAAGTTGAGTGATAACTTTTAAATCATGGGTAGGTTTTGTTAAAATTAGCTAAATAGCAGGTGGGTTTACTACAATTACTCCAAATTGGTCAGACAAATTGTATGACTCACAATTAACCACTCTAAAATTGTTGTAAAATTTGTAAGACAAATTGTGTCAATCGATTTTCTCCGTGGAATAATGCAACTAACTAAAGGTCAATGAATAGTTGGACTTTGCCCACCACAAGTGTGTAGGATATGGATTAGCAACGCTTCATTGGAAGTTTATGTTAGGCAGTTTTTTTTTTTTTGCTCCTCTTCTCTTCTCTTCTGTTTTCTCTAAAAAGCAGTAGTCTGCAATCTCTTTGTTTTTGGCTTGGGGCTCACTCAGACTCTATGTTGGGCAGTTTATAAGACTATAGATACTTTTATTAGTTTTATATATGCCACACAAATGTATCAATAAGTAATAAATATGAACGAACCTTGATTGTTTTACCTTTAACAGTGTTTGCACTCTTTACAATACGTGTAGAGTGTGCACATTTTTTTAAAATGTGGACATTTTGTGTGAACATTGTGTGAAGTAGTGTACATGTAAAAGTGTGGAATAATTATTTTTCTTTAGGAATATAGCCTCCTTTTTGATGCATCAACCATCTCAAATATTCTTGAAAAATATAGCAACTAGTCTGGGCAATTAGTGAACCAAAGCAAGTCGGGCATCTTTTTTTCGAATCACACTCTTTCCTCCACCCGTAGAACCATCAGTAGGCAGTAGCATTCTCCAAATCAAAACCCTCAAGAAAGATGCAGTCTACCTAAGAGCACCTCTTTTCTTATCCAGGTCTCTCTCAAAAGACTTCGCATATCTCTTATCCAAGCTGGAAACAAAGTTGTCCGGGTGGAGAAGTAAATGTCTCTCCTGGGCTAGGAGAAGAACCCTCATCACATCAGTCGCCTAAACCTTGCCCAATTACACCATGTCCACCTTTAAAGTCCCCAACGATATTTGTGACACACTTGACTCCCTCTTTAGAAGATTCTGGTGGAAACCCAACAAACATGAAGGAAATTTCCTTGCATGGAGACTTGGGATAAGCTCTACCATCCTAGGGATCTCGTGGTCTTAGATTCAAGAAAGCTAAAGACATAAACAACGCCATCCTTGCTAAACTGGCCTAGATCATTGCAATCAAAAGAGATAGCCTATCCATGGAAATTCTAAGGGCCAAATACAAAATCAGCAAGGATTGGCTTCGCGCTGATCCCCCCAAGTCTGCTTCTCCTGTATGGAAAGCGATCAAGCAGGCAAAGAAAGTAATCGTCAAGGGTGCAAGCTATGCCATCGGGGATGGTACAAACATTAATGTCTGGAAGGATCTGGGGTACCTTGTATTGAAGGCATCACCCCAACCCCAAGAGTGGCTACCTACAACTATTTACCTATCCAGGTCTCTCAGCTAATCAACACAAATATGCACTGTTGGAAATCAAGCCTCATCCTTGAGCTCTTTGCTCCAACCTCAGCTCAGGTTATCCTTAGCATGTCAATCCCAGTCACACCCACCCCAGACAAGTTAATTTAGATACCTAAATCTAGAGGATGCTTCTCGGTCAAATCTGCCTATCACACAATTCTTACTCATTCAAATCCACCCCATCCCACAGACACAAACTGGAAAAAGCTTTGGAAACTTAAGTTGCCTGAAAAAACCATAATGTTTCTCTAAAGACTAGGAGTTAATGTCCTTCCCACTACAGACAACCTCTCAAGGCACCTCCAAGTAACTAATACAAGCTGCCTACTTTGCAGAGAAAATATCGAAACTCCTACCCATTTATTCACCAATTGCATTGCCCCTAAAGCATTCTAGTTTTATGCTTGTTAGGGATTCAGACCTGAACAGATCACAATTTCGAACACCAAAGACATCATCAAGCTTGTCCTTCACCCACCAAAGCTCCTTAACCTTGCCTCTGATCAAAAGAGAGTCTCACTCAACATGGCCTTAATTCTTGAAGAGATTTGGCAAGCAAGGAATAGGGTGCTACATCACAATATCAGCTAGGATATTCTTGATTCCACCCGGCTTATCCATACCAGGTTCCAGGTGCACTCAACATCTCTCTTCTCTCCCACCAACCCCCAAATCCACCCCACACAGCAACAATGGACTCCCCCTCCTTTGGGATGGATCAAAATCAATTTGGATGCCGCTGTCTCATCCAATCTTGCCTCCATTGTTGTTTTCGTAAGGAGCCACTTGGGCACCCCCATCAAAACTTTGGCAAGAACCATCAGGAAATCCACCCCTCTCCAAGTTGAAACCAAAGCACTTCTATGGGCTGTTCAACTTGCCAGAATAGAGAAATGGAGCCATGTTTTATTCGAAGGGGATGGCAAGCTATGCTTCGATGCCATCAGTGCACCAAATTCCCAAGTTCCTTGGTCTATTCTTGCCCCCATCTCTGATATTCGTTGTTTAGCTATTTATTTTGTTTCCTTTTCTTTCATTTGGGTCCCTAGATCCTACAATGGTGCTGCGCACCATGCAGCTAGGGCTGCTTTAGACTCTAGGATGTCTTTTTGCTTTAATAAGGATAATCTTCCTCTTGACTTGTTGGTGTGTAAGGAAGATTTCCCCAATTGTATTTTGTGTTCTTAGTAATGAATTGTAGATTATCAAAAAAATAAAATAATATAGCCTCCTTTTCAATGGTTCATAAAAAATAAAAAAATAAATTAAAATTATGGTATCAGAGCTTTATAGTCAATTTCTCATAATTGTTCTTTCTAATAACCAAGTTAAATTTTTGTTAATGGCTATCGTCTATCGATTCTTCCTTCATCTTCCACAACCAAGTATCCTTATTTGCCATGTCATGTTCCCAACCCAATAAAATGAGTTAGGCACACTGCAACGGTCAAACTTACAAAGTTATAACCTTACAAATGTGCAATGCTTTCTCACTTCTTACAAATTAGTCCATATTTAATAGATACATAAGTTGAAATAATCACATGCTATCGTTTTCTTTAAGCATTTGTTGTTAATGACATCACCATGGATGGGTGTATGGTTTAAATTGAATTGTGTATGAAAATATTCCATTTTAATTTGAAACCTTTTTTTTTTTTTTTGTTTGATTTGAAACTTCCTAAGGAGTGAGATTTCATTCAAAACCAGCTCTAAACTATAGGTTTAAAATGTAATTTGCCCCATCCCCCTACTGTTTTATATTTAAGTGCGTGGAGAATCAGAAAATCTGAACATTGTTGAGAGTATTTGACACTTAATAGTAACATGCTAGTATTTTTTTTTTTAGGTAAGATGATAGTTTTATTATTATAAAAAGCCTAAAGAAAGGCACTGACAACAAGGGGAAGGAAATCTTTCCATCAACATGCTTACAAAAGGCCTAAGAATGGATAGATGAGATGAGTTGGGATTCCCAAGTTAAACAAAAAGAAGCCAAATGAGCCTAGCCATTGGAAGACTTAGGGAAAAAAATAAATTTAACATCAAAGAAATAGAGGAGCAAGAGCTATATATCGAAAATGATGGCCCTAAGATCCCATAAATGACTAGAGCTAGGGGGGACTTAATTGAATTAGTAACAATCTTTGCATCACCTTCAAAAAGAGCTTGTATGAGGTCAAGGCTAGCTACAATGGAGACTACCAAGAGAGCCACTTTAACTTCGGCCAAGGTTAGAAATGAGAAGTTCTCTTTTGTAGTGGTACTAAGAGGAGCTGACTAGTCGAGTCATGACAAACTACTAAGAGGAAGGAAGTAGTAGGAGTGATGGTTGTATCAAAATTAAATTTCACCCTTGAAGGAGGAGGTTCCCAAGAGGGGGCATGAAGGTTTAATTTGAATTTCCAAATGCTAGAATGGGAAAAGAAAACCCAGTTGATATCGATAGCAAGCTCTATTAGGAAGGAGGGGAGGAAATGTTTCCAAAAGTTAACTTGTTCCCACTCCAAATTCGATTGCAAGTTATCATTGCCAAGAGAGAAAAAGCATGTTCATCTTGAGAGTGTTTGTTTACCAAACCCTTTAAAATTCAAATAAATGAAAGGATTTTATAATCTTCTCTCTCTTTACCAAAAGCTAAAGCTAAAGTGCAGTTCAATGGTAAATCAATTGCTAAAAGTTGAAACTTGAAAGTTACAATTCACTTTTAATGATAATTTTTGTATTATTATTATTATTATTTTTAACTTTTTAACCCCTTTTTAACAATTTATCCTACTTGTTTTTACCTTTGATAGGAATAGGGCCAGAGGTATAAAGAATTTAATTAATAAACAATTAAATTTATTTAGGCGTGCAAGGAAAGTAGGTCTAGTCCAATATTTAACAAAGCCCAGCCCAGTCATTCAAAACAATGGCACAAAATAACGTTTGTTTTAGGGGAACCGCACATTACCATGGGCCATAGTGGGAAATGTTTAAAAGATGATGTCTGGCTTGGTTAAAATAGAGTTCAAATTTTCTATCCCATTTTTTCTGCTCTATTATATACTCCATAAATAAAAATGAGAAATAATATGTTCACAACATTTTTATAATATTTTCACAACAAATTATAAGTGGCAGGTTGTTACTGGTTGTTATTGTTGAAACAAAAAAGTAATTTTAGTGTTAGGTTCAAATTTGAACCAGTAATAACTAACCACCTATGATTTGTTGTGAAAATGTTGTAAAAATATTGTGGATGTAGCACCTCTCAATAAAAATATATCACATGTTCATCTATTTTATTAAATACTAAATTTATGCTTTATATTATTTCAATTACTTAAATATAATGGGTTATTTATTTATTTTAAGAAATTGAAATAATAGAAGACATAAATTTAACATTTAATAAAATAAATGAACATGTATTATATTTTTATTTGTGGAGTATATTGTGAAGTAGAAAGAGTGGGATAGAAGATTTGGACTCATATTTAATAAATACATGAGTTTAAATATTCACATGTTATTTTCTTTAAGCATTTATAACTCTAGTAAATTCTAGAGGTGGCAAAATTGGAGACAACCCACGATTTCACACGACACGACACGAAATTAGCAAGTTATAAGTTAAGGCTTAATGGGTTCATGTCATATTTGGGTAAACATAACTAACCAGTTTAATAAATGGGTTGGATTAGTGTTCAACATATGAAACCCGTTTGACCTATTTAATTAAATAGCATTTTACTAATATACCCTTCAAATCCAAGATACATAAACTTATTAGTTGTTGTGGTTTATTTTCTTTAACATATTGTAATTGATTATTTGTGATATTTATATATACTTTAGTTTTGAATGATTATTTGTGATGCAATTACTCGTTAGTTTTGAATTTTGTATTAAAAACATTTATTTGTTTGTTTTTTCATAATTTTTTTTTTCATTTTGATAAAAATTGATAAACAAGTTGACAAAACTGATGCGTTAATAAATGGGTCGTGTTAGGGTTGATGAATCTTGACCCGTTTAATAAACATGTCGGGTTAGTGTTGACCTATATAATTGGATACTCAAGAATTGACACGACACGAGCCCGACATGCGAACACAAATTGCCACCCCTATATTCCTCTTTTTAAGAACTATAAAAAAAATTATAAATCTAAAATCTAAAACAAAATATACAAGTCCAATAATAATTATTACCAATAGTAAAACTACAAAAATTAAGCCTAACAACCAAATTTTAACCAAAACAAACAACTCAGCCTTTTAAAAATTTTAAACAAAATAATTTTATCATTACCCAACAATAGATGCATGCACTGAAGACGTTGTACACAGCCAAGAATAGAGCTACCCTAACTCCAAATTTTGGCTCCGTCGCTAACCATGATGGGTGTATGGTTTAAATTGAACCATTTACAAAAATATAACATTTTAATTTGAAACATTTTTCTTTTTTGGTTTTGATTTGACACATCTTAAGGAGTGAGATTTCATTTAAAACTTACTCTAAATTATAGGTTTAAAATTTAATTTTCCACATCCTCTTACTACTTAATATTTAAGTGTATGGAGAATCAAAAAACCTGAGCATTGTTGGGACTTGTATTTGGCACGTGATAGTAACACATTATGTTTTTTTTTTTTTGATATGTAATATGATAATTTAATTAAGAAGGCCCAAAGGATGACATAGACAATAAAGGAGAACATGTCCATTAACATCCTTATAAAAGGCTTAAGAAGGGATAAATAAGATGTGTTGAGGTCCCAAGTTAAACAAAAAAAGTCTAATGGGTAAGAGAATGAGCCAAGGCATTGGCAGACCTGGGGCAAAAATTAAATTTAACATCAAGAAACAAGGGAGCAACTGAGCAAGAGCTATATATCAGCAATGATGGCCATGATATCCCGTAAAGGAGTAGAGCTAGGGGACTTAATTGAGTCAATAACAGTCTTAGCATCACTTTCAAAAATAGCCTATATGAGATCAATGTTAGCTGTAGTGGAGACTACTAGGAGAGTCATTTTAGCTTCAGCAAGAAGGTCTCATTTGCATTTAATTGAGAGGAGCTAACCATTTGAGTAATGGTAGATTGCTGAGAGGTAGGAAGTAATAGGAGTGATGGTTGCATCAAAATTAAATTTCACCCAACCAAAAGGAGGAGGTTCCCAAGAGGGGGCATAAGGGTTTAATTTAGATTTCCAAGCATCCGAATGGGAAGAGAAAATTTAGTTAATATCCATAGCAAGCGATGAGGAAATGTTTTCGAAATTTAGCTTGTTTCGACTCCACAAAATTCGTTCGCAAGGTATCATTGCCAAGAGATAAAAAGTATGTTCATCTTGAAAGTATTTGTTTACCAAATCATTTAATATTCAAATAAATGAAGGGTTAATAATTTATTTTAGGAAAATTTTTATGAAAAATTGAAAAATCTGTTAAAATAATTAATCATTTTTTCAATTTTACTTTTACATAAAAGTTTTTTAAAATGGTTTACTAATATATACCCTTAGGGCATATGGGTTTGTAAAACCCATAAATGAAACAACTTTTTAATCTTTTTACTTTTCCAAAACCTAAAGGAAATAAATGACACTAGAATTTAAATTCGATGGCAATACATATATATATATATATATATATATATATATATATATATATATATATAGCAAATCAATTGCTAAAGGTTGAAAGTACCATTCACTTTAATCTTACTTTTTGGATTAATTTATTTACTTTTTAAAAACTTTTTTTAACAATTGATCCAGCTCGTTTTTTTACCTTTGATTGGGCCACTAGTACAAATGATCCAATTAATAAACAATCAGATTGATTTAGGCCTGCAGGGTAAGGTAGGTCTGGTCCAGAATTTAACCGAGCCCAGCCCACAGTCATTCAAAACCCTAGAATCACATCCAATGGACAATACAAACCCTGAGAAACCAATCGTGGCCGTTAAATCCGTATCGAAAGCACTATATAAACCCGTAGCTCTAAACCCTAGCTTTTCACTTAGCACTGTCAGAGCGAGAGAAACAACATCGCGGCTCAGCGCCTCTCTCTCACTCTCGTTCATTTCTCTCTTTTTCTTCGATCTTGAGGTAACATCGTTACTTTGCTTCTGATTCTGTATAATTCAATGTAATAGGTGTTTGGATTCCTAGAAAATATGTGAAATTTCGTTTCTTTTGAGCCCATTTTGGAAAATTTTATGAGTTTTATGTAAGGAAGTGGTTTTATGCTTTTGTTTGTGAGGTCTTTGAGGTATTTTTCTCAGGAAGCTATTTGGATCCCGAGAAAATTAAAATATGTTTTGTTTTTAGCTTTTTTTTTATTTATGAATTATGTGTTGGATATTTCTCTTAGGTTGATATTACTGGATCTGTATTTATAAGGAAAAAGATAATAATTTTTGATGTATTTGTAAGCAAAAAGTTTTTAGAGCTTATAGAAAGCTTTGGATTTAGACATTTAGGTAACAATTTTGATGCTTAGTTTAGTGTATTGTCTCTCGTTGAAATGAATTTGTTTGTGTATTGAATATTTGAAATGTGTGTATGTATTATGATATGTATGCATGTGTATGAATTTCAATTCATGTATAGATATTTGTTTGTGAGAATGCATAATTGTGTTTCATGGTTGAAGTATATGTTAATATGTATGTATGCTTGTAAAGATGTTTATTATTCTGTAAAATATGTGTTTTATGTAAAGCCTTGATCTGGGTTTTCGTGATTTAAAGTTATATTTGAGTATACTATTTTGTGCCCATGGCATTGTGAGCATTTTGATATTGCCCATCTCCCTTTGATGATTGGAATGACAAACCCTTAAAAATTTTGGTGAATAATCAAGGCTGGAGTCTCTAAGGGGCTCTTTTTTGCCAAAACCCTCAAATGGGTTTTTGTAAAGAAATACCAATGAGCCCGAGAATTGGCATAATTATTGCCATAGGCCTTTGGTCTGGGATCATTCCTTCTCATTTGGTGGAGATTGTGGTAATATAGTGTGTTTGCAGGTCTAAGGCTCATTTTTTTTCCATATTAGAAAAGAAAACTATACATGATTTGAATACTAATTTCTAAATCTTTTTTTGTTCGAAATTCTGAACTTTGGAATTTTTCTTTGAACAAAATTCAAATGAATTTGTTTTTATTGCATTTCTTGATTTTGTTTTTGTCATTTCGAAAATTTGTTAATTCTGAGGCTATGAATTGTGTGTGGATTTTGTATTGTTTACAGAATAAGTTTTTTGTTACTTGTTTATTCAGCTCGCAAAACTTTGACAATTTTTAGATTTTCCATCCATTCTTGTATTTTATAGTGTGTGGAGAGTTGTGATAGAGCTTAGAAGCAAGCCTGTTTGTTAATTCTAACGTGATACAGAAGAAACTATGACAGATTGCCGCATTTCCTTTCTTTTGTTGTTTTGTTAAAGTGTGTTTTTACTCTAACTAGATTAATCAAAATACATGTATATTCACATGATTATGAGCTGTTGTTTATACTTCTAATATTGTTGTGAAATTTTATGATTGAGTTAGTGAGTTTTGCAGATAGTGTTACCAGAAAGAAACCATGTCTCATCGCAAGTTTGAACACCCAAGACATGGTTCCCTTGGATTTCTTCCTAGGAAAAGAGCTGCCCGTCACAGAGGAAAAGGTTGTATTCTTTAAAATATAACGTGCCTTAATGTGATGCAGTATTCCAGTTTTTAGATCCACCTGGATTGGAATATGTTTTAAAAGAATATTTTTCCAACTGTTATGTTTATGCTTTATTGATTGTATTGTTCCATTCAGGATCTGTAAAATTTGTTAGACCCATATTATTCTTTTTGTAGGACCATTTGTGTCAACTTGAATTAAATTTAAACACTTAGAATTATTCTTTGATTTTAAAAAAATAAATAAATAAATTTCTTATTACTTCTATACTCTGTTATGGTACTAGGTGCATCGTTGAACATATTATATGCGAGTACAATTTGATATGGTCAATTGCTTTAGTTATGTGAACATAGAACTCTTTTTATATATGTCAACAAAGTTATTGGGATAGGCTTTTGGGTTAACTGACATAGAATGTGTTGGTGTTACCTGCATCTTCTATTTGTTGATGGATTCCCACTATTTTCTGATGCAATGTTAATTTCTGTTACCTGATTAGATGTTTGATTTAAAGCTTAGTGTTTAGTAGTGCAAAACCAGTTTCCTCTACATTTTTAACTTTAATCCTTTTGTTATTAGTTCAGTGCATGGTTTATTTCAATTCATTATATTCCCAGTGGTTGAGAAACTTGTCTTTTGTTTCTGATATTTGAATTCTCTTTTGTTGTTACACAGTGAAGGCATTTCCAAAGGATGATCCAACAAAGCCCCCCAGATTGACTGCTTTCCTGGGTTACAAAGCTGGGATGACTCATATTGTTAGAGAAGTGGAAAAACCAGGATCAAGTGAGTTTCCTTGTTGAAGCTAGGTTTCTTCTTGATTGGGATTGTTACTGAGCATTATCCCAATTTTTTCGTTCTTTTTGTTAGTGTTTCCAATGATTTTATCTGGATATTTTTTTTAACCGTATATCAAAACATCAAAGTGGATTTGCGATAACGAAGTTCAGGAATGCTGCTGTAATGTTCTTATTCTTGTCAATAGTTTGTATTGCATTAGCTCTTATTGATGAATGCCTTTTTCTCATTGTAGAGCTCCACAAGAAGGAAACATGTGAGGCAGTGACTATTATTGAAACACCACCTCTGGTTATTGTTGGTGTTGTTGGTTATGTGAAGACCCCACGTGGTCTCCGTTCTCTGAACACTGTCTGGGCCCAGCATCTTAGTGAGGAGTTGAAGAGGAGATTCTATAAGAACTGGTGCAAGTCTAAGAAGAAGCTTTTACCAAGTATAGCCACAAGTATGAGAGTGAGGAGGGAAAAAGGACATTCAGTCACAGTTGGAGAAAATGAAGAAGTACTGCACTGTGATTCGTGTTTTGGCCCATACCCAGGTATTACATTTTGCCAATTTTTGTCTGATGTGCTGTTATAATATTCCTTGTTCTAATTAATTTGTATGTGTCCATCTTTTGCTCACCCTATCCTTGTGTTCTGTGTCTGTCTGCAATATTTTTCAGTAATGTAACTTAGTCTGTATATAATGTTTGCATTGCCTTCCTTCTTTTTTTTTTGTAGATAAGGAAAATGAAGGGATTGAAGCAGAAGAAAGCCCATTTGATGGAGATTCAGGTGAATGGTGGGACTATTGCCCAGAAGGTGGACTTTGCTTATGGTTTTCTTGAGAAGCAGGTTCCTATTGATGCTGTTTTCCAGAAAGATGAGATGATTGACATCATTGGTGTGACTAGGGTAAGGGTTATGAGGGTGTTGTGACCCGTTGGGGTGTTACTCGTCTCCCCCGTAAGACCCATCGTGGTCTTCGCAAGGTTGCCTGTATTGGTGCCTGGCATCCTGCTAGGGTGTCATTTACGGTTGCTAGGGCTGGGCAGAATGGTTACCATCACAGAACAGAGATGAACAAGAAAATTTACAAGCTGGGCAAGAGTGGCCAAGAGTCTCACTCTGCAATGACGGAGTTTGACAGGTTAGTCACATATTTTCTCATCACTTCTGGGAACTTTAAAATTCAAACTAGGTTTGTTATTTGTTTTTCTTCGTAAAACTGCAATCAATGTTCCTTGCGGTGACGTCTACTAATGGATTTTTTTTAATTAACAGAACTGAGAAGGATATTACTCCAATGGGAGGGTTCCCTCACTACGGTGTTGTGAAGGAGGACTATCTGCTTATTAAGGGTGCTGTGTTGGTCCCAAGAAGCGTGTGGTCACCCTGAGGCAGTCCACTCTTGAAGCAAACATCTAGGGTTGCCTTGGAGGATATCAAGCTCAAGTTCATTGATACATCCTCCAAATTTGGGCATGGTCGCTTCCAGACAGTTGGGGAGAAGGCTAAGTTCTACGGGCGGGTTAAGGCTTGATCTGCTTGCTAGAAGAGATCTCAACATCGTTTTTGCATTTATTTTTTCCAGAGTTTTTGTGGTTTTGTCCCTGTTCGGATTTATTTATGAACTTGCCTTTTTATATGCATATGCATGTTGGATTTTGTGATACTGTGGAAAGAATTTGGTTTTTGACATTCAATTGGCTAAATTTATGGACCCCCCTAAAATCTATGGTGTTGTTGAGATTGTTGTCTACTTTTTTTCTATTTTATTTGATTCAAATCATACATTGAACCCCCCCTAAAATCCTGATTCAAGTTGTGTACACACAGTTGATACAAAGTTCTCATGCTAAAACCTCATGTTTACTCGTAAAACATTGAACCCCCCAAACATCCTGAAGATTGCTCCATTAAGGTTCATTTCTTTTACTAATATAATAGTAATATAATAGAACCCGAGGATGATTTTTGTTTGATTCCACTCCAAACTGCATGGTTCTGGCAATTTGTGCCAAAAGAATTTTTCAAGGCACTTTTAAATCACTTTTATTTTCTGTTTTTCAATTGAGTAAATAATAACAAAAACCTAGATTCTGAGCTTATCTTCTCTATCGACCCATTCAAGGATGTTAGAGATGCGCTCGGCCCCCCTGGACGGTAAAAGATCTGACAACTTATCTGAGTTCACTAATTTATTGCTCGGACTATGTTTTCGCAATTACCTTCGCGGACGACAATGAGTTCCAAGTTGGAATTTCATTTTTGCACCAAAAAAGTGGCTTGAGCCTCATCCCAATTCGTAAAACCAAAAAACTTGGGATCCAGTTCAGGCATGGCGTAGGTTACCCAGATTATCGAGGGGGAAGAGGGTTTGTGGGAGTGTGGGGTTGCCAAGACGTCGGTTTTAGTCTGAATTCCTCTTCCTAGGCCATAAGGTTTGCTTCGAAGGTCTTGCTTATTTCCTTCCTACTATGCACTAGTCTTAGTAGTCTGTTCCTCCCAACAAAAAGGGTGAACATGTATTCTCCTTGTTCCTCTTTTCTTAATACCCAAGTATCAATTTGAGTATAGAATAGTTCTAATCCTGTCCAGGCAGTCCTCAATCAGCTTAGAGGGCATACCAGTGTCAGTAGAGTTGATTGGCCAAACTGAATTCCAAATTATGACTGAAAAGGGGCGTTTGAAGAATAGGTGCATCAAGGGCCCGTGTCATCTCCCCAGTATGGTGGATTCCAGCATTGAGTGTGGACTTGGTAAGGATAATATTCCTGGCTATTTTCCATAGGTTGAGTTCCAACCTTTCTTGGATTTTGTGCTTCCGAAGATTTTTCCATTCTTCCTTTTTAAGCACACTTGTGTTTGTGTTAGTTAATCTAGCTCTCTTACCTTATTTTACATTGAAATTTAATGATGAATTTTAGGACCACAAATTTTATCACATATTTTTTCACAACTATCTTATGTGGTAAATTTCTATCATTTTCACATAAATCTATTACTTTTTCTTTAGTGTTTATAGCTTGCCACATTAGAATTGTGGCATAGTTGTGGTCCTCAATTTTTTCTTCTTTTTAGGCACTAGATCATTTTGTCCACTAAGGTAGAGCTAAGGAGTAAAATTTTGGGGATGATGTTTATTGTATTATCATTATAAAAAAAGAAAAAAAAAAAAAGAGCTAGTTTGCTGCATTCCCATTGCTCACTTTGATGATTAATGATAAGATCATAGACCCAACTGACATACATGTATCATCCCATGAGCAACTTTAAATTTGGGTACGAGTAATTTATTATTTATTTTCTCGAAAAATGTTAAAGCTATTATTAATTTAACAGTAAAAAAAGAACTTATAGACTAATGATTATGATCGCTGATTGGTGAAATATTAATAATATAACAATTTTTTTTTTCATGTTTAAAAGTTGATTCAATTAGATTTATAACATGTTTAGTACTCTTATTTTGATAAACATTTAATGGCTTACACACAAAATAACATCACATGAGAGTTTGGTGCTACTCTCAACTTCTTGGATTGTGTTTTACAAAAAATTCGTAGAGAAGTTTTGTGCATTTTTTCTTGATGTAATTATCAGTGAACTGCATTTAAATATGATATATTTCAAACCTATAGCATATGTTCTATGATAATTGCTCTTTATCATCGAGATATCAATTGATTTTTGGTGCGTTCCCATTGCTCACTTTGATGATTAATGATAAGCTCATAGACCCAACTAACATACATGTATTATCACATGAATAACTTTAAATTTGGGTATGAGTAATTCATTATTTATTTTCTTGGAAAATGTTAAAGCTATTATTAATTTAACAGTCAAAAAAGAATTTGTAGACTCTCATGATTATGATTGCTGATTGTTGAAATATTAATAATATAATAAATTTTTTTATATTATTTTTTGTTTTGTGTTTAAAAGTTGATTCAATAAGATTTATACCATGTTTAGTACTCTTATTTTGATAAATATTTAATGGCTTAGACACAAAATAACATCACATGAGAGTTCGATGTTACTCTCAACTTCATGGATTGTGTTTTACGGAAAATTCTTAGAGAGGTTTTGTTCATTTTTTCTTAATGTAATCATTAGTGAACCGCATTTAAATATGATAGTATTTCAAACCTATGACATATGTTCCATGGTGATTGCTCTTTATCATTAAGATATTAATTGATTTTTGGTGTAAGAAATTATTAGATCTCATATTTCTTAATCCACGACAAAAGATTTTAATACGTTACTGAGGGAATGTTGGTATAGTAGCCAGAGTACTCTTTGTGTGCATTATGTGGTGAAGCAATGAGCCAATGACAAGAATTTTGTTCGTCCATCGTTAGATGGGTCTTTTATGTCTGATTTGGTTGTGCTGTAATTTTCTATTCTTCTGGCACTTCCACATCCATTAATGTAATGTACCAAACGGTCTTGTGGGGAACCCATGTCTTTTGTTTGAGCAGCTACTTCGTTGTTTTGAAACTCTAATTTCGTTTTCAACCTTTCATGATTACCTATATCCAAAGTAGGATAGCAATTTTTCTTGGTCTGCAACTATGCATAATTGAGTAATTGACTAATTTATGTACAAGTTGGGGAGTGTCGTGCTTCATGTTTATTAGCTTAAAAGATCCGGTATTATTGGGTTGTGTCGGGTTTATAATAGTTTTTTTTTTTTTTTTTTTTTTTTTTTTTTTTTTTTTTTTTTTTTGATACTGGCAAAGTATAAACTATGAAATAATAATTGTTACAATTTCTCTCTATTGTGAAAATAGTTATAATTTCTTTTTCTTTTTTTTAGTTCGTAAACTTCGAAAGTTCAAATGTTTTAATTTTGAGCAAGGATGACAATAAGATGAGAGGGGTAAAGGCAAAGTTGACAATAAGATGACAATAAGCTCGCGCGCATGCTCAAAGTCTCTTCCATTTTTTGGGTAAAAGTAAAAAATTTACATAAATTATAATTTGAGATTAATATATTTTCCAATCATAAAAAAAAAAAAAAAAAAAAATTAGATGTGATGAGTAGTAAACATTTGTAGTGAAATAAAGTTGCCTAAAGGCTAGTGTTTTTTTAATTTTATGTGACGTGAGTAATTTTTTTATTTTATGGAATTTTTTTTTATTAGAACCGTTGGTAGGTTTTTTTTTTTTTTTTTTATTATTTTATAGGAGCCGAGGGTGGGTAGTCTTTCTTTCTTATTTTTGGTTAGAAACGTGGAGTAGTGGGGGTTAGGAAGTTGGAAGTGGGAACTAGGAAGTGTAAGGGTAATGAGAAAATTTTAGTTGATTTACCAACTTAACCTTATTTCTCTTTTTAAGGAATAAGAATAGATTAATTAAAGGGCAAATTACAACTTACCCACCTATGGTTTGGTCGAAATTTAAGTTGCCTACCTGTGGTTTGAAATTTGACACTTTACCCACCTGAGGTTTGACCAAAATTTAAGTTGTCTATCTGTGGTTTGAAATTTCATGATGAAAGTGTTCCGGTGGATAGTTTTTTATCTTATTTTATCTTATATTTTTATGTTTATTGTGTTTTTTTAGAAGAAAGACATAAAAGTGGAATAAAATTACATATTTAGCTCTGTTTTTAACAGAGGTGGGTTATAGAAATCTAACTGAGCAAACCTCAGGTGGATAAAGTATCAAATTTCAAACCACAGATTGGCAAATTAAATTTCGACCAAACCACAGGTGGGTAAATTATAATTTGCCCTTAATTAAATTAGGGGTATTTTTTATAGTAAAAAAATTTAATAACTAACTTTTTGAATCCTCTTAATATATGCTAGCATTTGAGCACGCGCATGAGGCTTTTCTATTTTTTTGGGTAAAGATTAATAATTTGTATTTATTATAATTTGGGATTTTTACTTTTTTCAATCACAAAAAAAAGGGTGTGATGAAGTAAAAAAAAAAAATGAATACGTGGGGTGAATTTTGTAGATTGGAGGAATTTTAAAACTAACAAAAGAGTGATTCTATTGTGTAGGAAGTTAGTGGATAGAAGTAGAAATTTAAATCAACGTAAAAGTAGGATTTATTAGAAGCAATAAGATATTTCAACATAGATAACAATTTATTATTTTTTTCAATTTACTATTTTAACCTCATTTTTAAGTTATAGGTAAGGGCATTTTTACAGTAAAAAAAGTAATAACTAACTTTCTGAATCCTCTTAATATATACAAACTAGCCTCTGAGCATGCGCGTGTTCAAATGCTCTTCTATTTTTTGGGTATAAATTAATAATTTGCATTTATTATAATTTGAAATTTTTACTTTTTCCAATCACAAAAAAAAAAAAAAAATCTAAGAGTGTGATGAATACGTGGGGTGAATTTTGTAGATTGGAGAAGTTTTAAAACTAACAAAAGAGTAATCCTATTTTGTAAGGAGTTAGTGAGTAGATATATGAATTTAAATCAATATAAAAATAAGAATTTATTAATAGTAGGAAGACATTTCAACGTAGATGTAGGAATTTATTATTTTTGTCAACTTACTAATTTAACCCTATTTTTAAGTTTTAGGTAGGGGTATTTTTGACAATAAAAAAGTAATAACTAACTTTCTTTTGCCAATTTACTATTTTAACCCCATTTTTAAATTGTTGGTTAATTAATTTATGAGTATTTTTTACAGGAAAAAAAATTATAACTAACTTTCTAAATCCTTTTAATATATACAGACGACTAATCTCTGAGCAAGTAGTCACGCACTCATGCGCATGCTCAGAGGTTCTTCTATTTTTTTTTTTTTTTTTTGTAAAGGTTAATAATTTACATCTATTATAATTTAGAATTTTTTTTTAAAACAAATAAAAAGAATAAATTGTAGAGATAAACAATAACTGTAATTTCTTTTTTGAACGCGAAGGGAAAAAATCCTAAATTTTAGGAGTTTTCTTTTTGAATTCAAAATGAATTTTTTATTTAACGTTTATGACTCTATTTCTAAATGAAATTATCCTTTATTAGTAGGGGTATTTTTGAACCGCTTAAAAGTTGAAGAGGGAATTTTCTTTTATATATATATATAAACATTTGAGGTTGGCGAGTGGGGTGGCAAAAAACCCCCTAGCAAGATAATATAAGGCTGGACCAGTTGAGAGAACCAAGCATTTTTGCCATCCCTACATGGAAGGCATTAGTGTTGCATATATAGCATGTTTGTATTAAAATCTAGGATGAAATTGTTGATTTGCATAAGAGTACAGCAAAAGGCTAGTGGAATAATGTAACTTTGATTTTAAAATGTTTATTACCTAAGAGCTGAGCAAGAAGTTGAACTCGTAGGCCACTTTGATCCGGTCGTTTTCCTGGTCTGTAGTGCCAACTTCAAGTTGTCGAATAATTCCATATATACAGTAAAAGTTTTTGCTTAATGATATCTTTTTATTAACTAGTTTAAATATACCCATTGGTCTTGAATTTACAATCTCAACCTATTGAAGCTATAGGCTTATTGACAATTTTGGCTCAATGTGATTGGCATCCAAATTGAGTACACTTTATAGTGAACCCCAAGATTCCATTCTCTTTGAAGATATGATCAATGAATAAAATCCTTGTTGCGGAAAGAAACAAGGATTGAGTGAGTTTTCCATGTTGCTCATACCTTTACCGTCTTAGCTTTTGTAGGACTCACGTGACTTACAACCAATTTCTACATTTTACTAATCCTTGAGAAACTTTAACCTTTTTCTCTTTCCCTCTTCTGACTGTTCATTACATGATAAAATCAGGATGGTATCAACTATGAACATATTATATAATCTTTCAGAAATGTCATTGTCCCAAGGGACCACGGGAAAAAAGGGACCACAGAAAAACCAGCACCAATATGACAACATATGGACACACGCAAAGGCACTCTTAAGTCTTAATTCACTTTTATTTACACATTTTTCCCCCATAACTCTTTTTTTTTTTTTTTTTTTTTTTTCACATACTGTTGAACTTTGAAAATTTATTAGCTGCTCTCAAGATATGATGATGTGCTATTCCACACTAATGAATGCAAGTCATGCAATTTAAAAATATGAATAGACTTAAAAAGTAATTAAGTGTTTGTGAGGTGTGAGAGACAAGGGTCAGGTTCAAGTCTCTAGCAGCGAGCCTCACATACATATATACTTAGATTAAGTTATAATTGAACTTTTATCTTGTATAAAAAAATAATAATAATAATAACAATAATAAAAATAGGCAAAAGCTAATTCTTGTATTGGATAGCTTGCATTTATTGATGAGAAGTACCACATTAATGTATTTTGAAAGTATTTAATAATTACTTGTTAAACATTTTTCCATTGTGATGGAAATGTTGGGTTATGTAGAGCCTAGTTGTGTTTAATTCATATTATGACTCAACCTGTTATGAAAGTGCTAAAGTTTTTAATGGGAGATCTTCTGAGGCTTAGTCTATGAAACGGAGGCTTAGGCCACCCATAAGAAAAATTATTGGCCCATTTTTAACCCATTGTGAATCCACTATGTCGTTGCTTTCAGATTAGAGTTTGGTGCATGTGTTGTTTTAAGAGAGAAAATTGTACTGCAGCATATTGTATTGTATATATATTTTCTATTTTTGCACCTCACAAATCTAAGAATTTTATGTATATTCCCTATAGAAAAATTATTAAATACTTTTAGAGTACAATTACATGATACTCCACAATTATTCAATATAAAAATATGATATAGATTCAAAAAGTGATATGAAAAAATTAATTCTTGTATTCATGAACTGCACTTATTAGTTTGAAATACCTCATCATTTTTTTTATGAAAGTACTTAATGATTGCTCTATTTGTATTATAAAAGTACTTAATAATTGTTCTATTGTGATTGATACATAATAAAAATTGTATTAACATAAATTTATGTAAAAGTAATATTATTCAATTTATTTACTACTACTTATTACAGGTGGTGAAAAAGAAATTGAAAATTTTTGCGGCTAACATTCCACCTTTTTCAAATGAGAATGAAGAGAGGAAAAGATTTAAAAATATTGAAGAGAAAACTAAAATTTACTATAATCATTACAAAATCAACCAGTATCTCATATTCCTATTTGTTCCAGCCAAAGCCAAAGAAAATAGCAAACAAAAATGGTTAAACAAATCCAAAAAATTTCATTTTTTCTTTTATTCAATGATGGCCATCATGTCTTCAAGTAGAGCGCGCCAGAGAGAGTGAGAAAGAGAAAAGGGGGGAGAAGAGGGGGGGGCACATGCATGAAAAGTGTGGGGACACTGGTGAGTGAGCCAAAAGAGAAAAAGCAAAGCCATGAACGTGATAAAGAGGTAAGTAAATCATGGAGTTTTAATATTACTTCCATTCATTTTTTTCATGCAATATCATATCTTTGCTTCAATATTCTTTTGCTTGGAACTATAACAAATTTGTTAGCTAAAAATGTTGGGAAAGTAAAAGGTTGCTTAAGGTGGAGACATGGTTGAAAAGAAAAAAAAAGGAGGGAGATGTATATGCTTCAATCTATTTTCAACCTCTTCTTTAGTGTGCTTTCTTGTCATGGGGCCCTTCTCTTTTAGAAAATGTCTTACATGGATATAGGGGAACAATCATCTTTTCTTGAGGTGACTCTTGTGCATGAAATGGGTGCTGTTTATTCAAAAAAAGATATAAAATATTGGTTCGTTATTTTTCTTGTAAATATATTTCTTGGTCCTAAACACTATTTTTCTATATGCAAAAAACAAAAACAAAAAAATCTACCCTTTGAGAAAAAAACAAAAATTATTGTGTTTTATTTGATTGGCGCATAATAAAAGCTGTGTCGGTAACGTGTATCCAAGTATATCACAACTTACAAAAATTGTGTGTGTAACATTACCCTTTAATATGCTCTTTTTCCTTTATATTGAATTTGGAATTTTGTTTTTATCCTTTATTTGAGAGATGGCTAAAGACTGAAGCCATGAAGGAAGGGCCTCAATACCTTTTCTCTTTTTCTCTTTTTCTTATGCTCTTTTTTTGTGTTTTTTTTTTGGAGGGGGGAGGAAAAAAGAGTGTGTTGAGTTGATTAATTGGTATTAATTATACTTTATTGACTTTTAGGTTGTTAGTTTTCCCAACTTGATTATCATATTGATAGAGGAAATAGTGCATGGTTTTTGTAACATGAAATGCTGTTCGGATGAAAATGATGTTCCTTTACAAAATGAAAGAACTTCTCTTTTGAGATTAGTTCAAGAAGAGCTTTCATATCATTCTCAGACATGGTGATTGTCATGTTGACAAAAGAATCTTACTCAATGAATTTTAGGCAAGGAGCTCCCCCCCCCCCCCCCCCCCCTCCCTCTCTCTCTCTCTCTCTCTCTCTCTCTGGTGTTTTAGGTGTTTACTGTTTTTAATCATTTTTGTTGTAATTATTGCACATTTCTTTTCTAGAACACAAATTTTTTTTGGTAAATGGTGCTGGCTTAATAGAAATTTTGGGGTGAGTGTGTATGTGACAGTGTGAGAGAGAGATTGATAGTATGGCTTCATGGTTGATTTCCTAGAATTGAATTTTGCAAATAGTAAAGCTATTGGCTTTAGCGTTTCTGACAAAAGCTATGGTTCCCCTCAAGAGGTTATTTGAAAAGAAATATGAGGAATAAATGTGGTCTACATCACACCCTTTTCTAGCTTCCTTCTTTTTTCCACAGACCCATTTCTTTCTTCTCTTGAATCATGGCTGTTCTGGTACTGCATAGCTGTAAGGTGTCCACCATTATTCATTCATTCATTCATTCTCTCTCTCTCCTCCCTTTTATATGTTTATTTTGTATTATTTTCTTGTGCTGCTGTGATTCTTCTTCTTGTTATTTGTGTAGGTTTTTGATCCAATACCTATTTAATGCTAATGCCATTTAGTAATTCTTATATATATATATATATATATATATAAGTAAATATAAAACATGCATTCACTATACCTTGCACTTGCAGCAGCCTTTGAGAATATGTTAGTGTAAACTTTATGTGGTAGCTTTTTATTTCTTTTGTCTTCTTTTCCTTGTGGTAGATTATATGAGATTATGTGAGATACTGCTACCTTTCCCATGATTACATCTGTATGGTAATGTTGGATATGAATTGGCTAGGCATTGATGCTATCAAAAAGACATTTAACCCTAATCTTGGCCAAAGTAACCCGTGTGTAGTCCCTCTTATATTATGTATTAATTCTTGTTAATGATAATTATAATCATATTTTTTTTTAAAATAAAATAAAGTGGCAGTGCTTAATTATGTTTTTCCTATATTTATCATAGAAATATTGTTCATTATGGAGTGGGATGAAAAATGATTACATGGATTAATCCCTACCAAGAGCTGGA
Source organism: Castanea mollissima (assembly GCA_014183005.1). Classification (NCBI taxonomy): domain Eukaryota; kingdom Viridiplantae; phylum Streptophyta; class Magnoliopsida; order Fagales; family Fagaceae; genus Castanea; species Castanea mollissima. The sequence continues at coordinate 5,396,295 of JACAVU010000001.1, read as the reverse complement.
TGGTTTCATGTGATGGTTTGGGGCTATTTAAATTGCCACCTCAATGAAATTTAGCACTTAAAGGTGACAACTTTTAAAAGCACCAATAGGCCCTCTTGTTTTGGCTCCCCAGACAGCAAGGCCCATTCTTTTGATTTCTTTAAGTTTGCTTCTTCAGACAAGGTATAGTATTCATTAAGTTAGGCATCAGGATCATGAACATCAAAACACCAAAAAGAAAAGAGTACCACTGGGATTATCATATAACTTTGTCTTTACATTTTCTATTGGTGTATAAAGCTAGCTGGGTTGAGCTGAATTCTTAAAATAATGCATTGAGAAGTGTGTGTGTCTTGTTTTTCCATGGCAGGTAAGCTATAGAGTCGGAAGACTAAAATAATGGGTGCTCCTATGTCATAGGACCAAAATTAAAGGCTTTATAGCTCCTAGTAAAGGTTAGTTTGCATTGCCAAGGACTATGATATATAAACTCGCTTGTTTCTTTGCACCAAGAGGATAGCATCATCCAGATTCCAGGGTCTCATTGCAAATTCTTGGTAAGTAATGGCATTGTGTTAATCATTTTCTTGTCTCTATCATTGGCATTCTAGTTCCTGCTTGTGATGAATTTCAAATTAGTCCTCATCTTCTGCATTCAAGTTATTATCCTGTTACAAGTTCTGTATCCTACTCTTGCTTGTTCTATAGCTCAAAACACTAAGACAAACAACAACAACTAAGCCTTAATCTCAAAATTTTGGGGTTGGCTATAGATCCTCAACAAACTAATTAGGATCGGCCACATGTATTCTTTTTTGCTATTCTATTTTTACTGGGAACAAATAGAGGAAAAATAACCATTGCCTTTCTCTATATGTTGTCCTACTTCTACCAGACCAATCTTTTAGCTGGGATCTCATCTAAAGTCCATCATAGAAAAATGGCACTGCTCAAAGTGATTATGTCATTTGGAATCATTTAAACTTTCTGATCTTTGCATCTTTTATTTGGTGGTGGATGACCTTATCTCTGGACATGTATGCAGACATCTTTGTTTGTAGGGCAGTATAGTTGATCAGAATAAATATGACCTATATATGCCATCAGTCTTTAGCAACAACAGAGTTTCCTTGTGTGTGTGTGGTACACCAATTTTCATAAGTAGCAATTGCTGATATCACCTGGGAATGATTAAATGATCAATGAGTTCTAGTTCAAATGGCCCTTCCTCCCCTTTTTAAAATGGGATGGAAGGTGAGGTCCTAGATTGAAAATCTTCAAGAACCGATCAATTGATCACAATAAATTTGACTTTTCATTATCCTTTGAGCATTTGAAGTTCAAGCAATGAATTTGGCACACATTGTGATGATGGTCACATATTCTGTAGTGTTATGACTTTTGTACATTCAATAGCAAGTGGATAACATTGTGGTAAACTTTGATTTATGTGTTTACTTGATGTTTTCAAATAGAAGAACTTGCTGCTTTCGTTTTTTCAATTTTGTGTTTTGAATAACCTTTAGGTTCTACTGATGCATCTATAGTTTTAGATATTTTAGTGGCACAGTACAGTTCAAAGTTGAGATTTCTTTGAACTTAATTTACACTAGAATCTGTGGCTAGTATTACGCTTATTTGACCTCTTGATTTTGCGCATAACGTACTCTGGAGAGTCAAGAAAAGAGACATGTGAAACACAAGTGGAGCATGTGACCCAAGAACATAGGAAGAGTGATAATAGGATAAGTCTGGAGTCTAGAGAAAACTATGAAAATCGTATGTCCTTTGTTTTTAAGGAAAATTTTTCCCGACTCTAACAAAATATGGTGGAAGTCCCTTACTGAAAAATTTATGAACCATATGTTCAGTACTTGTTGGAAACTTAAATTAGCAATTTCCTCAGTTGCAAAATTTCATTTAATAGGAAAGGCAGTTTCAGTTTTGATTGGTTTTTTCATTAGTTTCAGAATTGGGTTTCCAAGATATATGTGCCCAAGCTACCATGAGGGTCAAACTATTCCTTTTGAGGTAGGTCTGAGGCTCATGCCTAGAAGGCCTTTATCCACCCCTCCTTCTCACTTAGGAGAAGAAAAAAAGATACATCCTCTGGACATGTGATTACGCTTCATCTCAATTGTCCAACTCATTTCAAACTTATCCAAAAAAACAAATTCCTTAATAATTTTCCCCTACATTGTGTTTGACCTTGACATGAACAAATACATACTTCATTCAGTAAATTTCTTTTTTTTTGTGGTTAATGTGGGTGTCCAGGGTTCTTCAAGCATCAGATTATTCCCTTGAGTGTATATAATCTCCTTGTAACTTCATTCCAAAGAATATAATGAGAGGGCTTAATGATATTGGATCATCTACATTTATATCACCATTTCGTGAAGATGACTATATTTCCTCTGTGTGAAATTCATCGTTGTCTTGAAATGCTAAGAGGATAAAGTAGTAGTTGAGTAAAAAACAGTGGGAATCAATATGAAAAGGTATATTTTCTTGGGACACTAAGTGGTCCCTTAACATCGATAGCGTCAAGGTTCTGTCTGTTCCTAGCTTTGGAATTCTTCCAGCATATGTGATATATATTGTTTGTATATTATAGATGTTGACATGCTCTTTGTATCATTTGTTTCAGGACCAGTGACTATCAGCAAATCAGCCAAGATATTCCTATTGGAGAATAAGCAAGTTACAGCCATGTTTAAATTAGCTTTAAGCATGTTTTAGACAAGTCTCAACAATTTGCTTCCTTATCTGTCTTCCCTGCCTACTTGTCCCCCTTCAGAAGGAAAAAAAAAAAAAAAAAAGGAAACAGGAAATCCAACACAGTTCAACTATGAGTGACTTAGGTTCTGAAAGATCAAAGCCTTGGAACATATATACAAGTTCAGATCCAAGCCCATCACAAACAGGAGTGAGTCAAGAGGCTCCATGGAAAAACTTTGGAACATCTATGAATGCCATTTCTTTTGGCTTTGTTGCCACAGCTATCTTGATATCTATGTTTCTTATCATGGCCATCTTTGAACATCTGTTCAGGCCAGGTCCTTCTTATTCTTCACCTGAAAATGTGGCCAATGGTTCTCGTGAATCCAGACCAATGAAGAAACTTGGCAAAGAAACAGTAAGCTTCTATTCTGTCATGTTCTCGAGTAAATTTTCTGCTGAAGCATTTTATATTTGGGTCTTTCATGGTGCATTCATGTTCTAATATGTCTATTTTACATAATCCTTGAATTAGATAAGACTCCCTTTGGTAGTTTATAATGTTAAACTCTGGTTGACTCTTGTTCCAAAATAACCAAGTGCTCTTGATGCTAATTGAAATACTAGTCATCCAGAAAATTTTTGTATCTCCCCATTGTTTAGATTCTTTAGAAAGCTACCAAGATGAGGATAATGTAAATCAAGAGTTTACAACCATTTTACTCTCATAAACTCTATAGATCAAAATATTGTTGGAGAGAAATCAGTTCCTTGCAAAAAAAACATTTAAGAATGCACCTTTCGTGCAAACCTCTTATAAATTAGACAAAGAAAAGAGAGTTTTACACTTCCAATTCCCTCTTCAAGACTGAAATAGTGAAGATAATTTTGTATAATCCGTACAGTTTCTTAGATGTTGTACATTAAATTCCTCAATTAAAATTAAACACGTGGCTGCATTGATCTATACAACCCAAACCATGTTTTTTTTTCAAAGATAATTAAATTCAATACATTCAAGTATAATTTAATTGGAGAATTTAAGATGGAATACTAAAGACCTATATCTAAGTTTTACCCTTTTCTTTATATGTCATTGAACTGATTTAAATTTGGTCATTTTTGTAATAGGTGTCAGAATCATATGCATCTGATTTCTCAGTGTTGATGCCAGGACAGCAATATCCCACCTACATTGCACAACCTGCCCCTCTTCCCTGCCCAAGAGAAGGGATATATTGGCCTGCCCATGGCCATGAACATAATTTTGTACTTCCATAGTATATTAATATTATACCAGCACTGCAGCATCACAAAGGTTCTATGTATATTTACAGAATGATCAACTTTTTGTTGGTTCCTTAAGTATCTAAGTAGATATTGTATCTTGATTCTTGAAGCCTGCGCTTTTTGCGAGAATTTGCTATCCTGCAGGGTTTAACAAACCTTCTGAGAAATGAGAATTCATCCTCATGTCTGTGTACCCCGTCTTCTTCTCATTAGTTTGCATGTTTTGCCTTTGCCTTTAATACCTTTGGAACGTTGAGTGATCCGAAACAAAGTGAAGAGCCAATATGATGAAATTTATGGCACATATATAGTTTGCATTTTGTGTGTGGTATGCATCTAGTATGTCAGCCACATATCACGTGCAAGTTTTTATGTGAACACAACTTTTGTGACTTTTATGTGATCATAGACGGTCATTTTTACATGAATCCACCAATTTTTCTCCATCACTCATAGTTAATTACATCAATATTTTGGCAAGAGTTGTGATACAAATTTTGTGTTCACAAACTTTCTCATCAAGAATAAGCCATGGCAAGAAATGTCGAGTTGCAAATGGCTATTACAAATGTAAATGGCTTTTAGTTTATGGTGCAAAGGGATTATAGTATATACAATACTGCTATGTTTATGCGGATATGGCATGCATATCAAAGTGATTCTTTTTTTTTTTTTTATAATTTCATAGGGTACGTAAGATTTGAACCTAAACATTTTCGTTAAAAATACTAGAAAGTACTAATCAAACTAGAAGGCGCTTGGCATATATCAAAGTGATGTTAAATATATACATTTCTTAATTTTTTCAAGGTGAAAATTGCTTGGATTTAAAGAGTGGCTTAAGGAGAAGGTTCTATCTTTAATCTTTGTGTAGGGTAGAGCTTATAGATACTATTCTTTCTGTTCTGACAACAACAGCTTTCTCTGAATTTGTCGCTCTCTTTGGCAGAGCACAAGAACCAAAGACCATAGTATTGAAATTGAAGTTACAGTGGAAGCAGGCGCCCTTCTCCAAAAGAGATTAGGGTCGTAAGGCAGTTGATGTTGATGCAACCATCAAAGATGCTTATTCTAACATTATCGAGCAAAACAAGTGTCGCCCTGAAGACATTTAATTGATCCTAAAGAAGAGAGGGGACCTTGCTACCTGTTTCCTTGTGGGCCTGTCCATATTTTTTGGTGAGAGGATCGAACCAAAAAATAAAAAGGCCTAAGTGGCATCATATCCACCTTCTTCTTAGTATAGGACAGTGACCGCGAATGAGGCTTTGAATCCCCTCCTTATCTCAGTGGTAGTGCCGCGTTCAGCCCAAGGTATTTCTAGAAACACCTGACTTGAAAAAAAAATTTATATATAATAATTAAAACTTTTTATTTGTTAACCCTTTTAGAGAAAATTAGGAACACCGTCAATCAAAATTATGAACACCCTCAAATAAATAAATAAAATTTATTTGTTCTACTTTCAAGCAAAAAAAAAAAAAGCCCATAAAAAAATTTGAACTAAAATCTGGAAAAAAAAAAATTGTAACAGAGCAAGCCTACCAGGGAAAAAAAGCCTAACATCAATCGGTAAAGCAAACCCAATCTAAAGAGGAAAAAAAAAAAAAAAATTTTAAAACAAACCCAACAAATTACAGTAGCAAACCCACGAATTCTCAAAAAAAAAAAAAAAAAAAAAAAAAAAAAAAAAACCAAAACCCATATACTGAAATCAGAAACCAACAGACGGCGCAACCAAACACTAATTGATGTTGAAAGAAAGAAAGAAACCTAACCTAATATACTAGAAGCTCTAGAACAATAGAACCAACAGATTGGAGAAGGAAATCACCAAATCGAACCTCAAACTTGAGCTCTAGAATGGTAGAACACATCAGATCGGAGATCGATCTTCCTCACCTCAACATGCTGCCCGACAGCGCTGCCCCTCAGCCTTAGGCCTCCTTGCTCCCTCAACCTCAAGAAATTCATCTCAATCTCAGTCATTTCTCTTTATCTGAAGAATGAAAGTGAAATGAAATTATGAGCTTGCGCAACAAAGCTTGGATCGGGCATCAGAGATCAGTCCAATCAGATCAGAGCTTGTAACGCTAACACTTGGCCTCGAATCCTTCCTCGCCTTCGACGCCTCAACGTGCTACCGTGGCCTGCAGGTCCGCCCCTCAAGCCTCCCTTAAGGAATTTTACACTTTACTCTCTCTCTTTTTCTCTCTTAATCTTTGAGTTTTGCAATGGAGTGTGGATTGTGTTTGAGAGAGAGGAGAGAGAGAGAGAGCTCTTAATTCTCTTGAACTGAGTTACCGAAAGTCTGAAATGAGACTCTCTCTCTCTCCTTAAGTCTTTATCTGATTCTCTCTTTCTTTTTGAACTGATTCTCTCTCTTTTAAGTCTTTATAATTATTCAATTTATTTGCCCTTATTTTTTTTTTTACTTTTATCTTATCTGTTGATGTGTCATTGTGTTGGTCAGTCGATGTTGGTGAATTTGTCTTTTAGTGTATTGTGATTTGTAAATTTACCTAATTGGCTTCTCTTGTGTGAATCTTGTCTGTTGAGTGGGGGGTGGATGGGGCCGTGTGGGGTGGGATATTTGAATTGAGGAAGTAAAGCCATGCAAATGCAGGAGTGCGTGTGCACATAGGGTGTGCTAATACACAATGGGGTGTGTGCTAAACTGTTAGTAGTTAGTAAAAAAAAATTAATGAAGCAACTAAACACTAATAATTAATAATGTAATTAACCAATACATTACAAAAGCCAAGAAATTAAATTATGTTAAGCTAGACAACAATTAATAATTTTATAATTAATAAAACAACAATACAACAAATTATAGTTTATAAAAGATAAACAAATTAAATTATGTTAGCCTAAACAACAATTAATAATTTTATAATTAATTAAACAACAATACAACAAATTATAGTTTATAAAAGACAAACAAATTAATGAAACAACTAAACAACAATAATTAATAATCTTATTAATATTTCAAATGAACTTATAATTTATTATTTATTCTTTTACTAGGATCATGGACAAATATCTGATAAAAAAACCACGTACCCAATGACCCGAAATAGACCAGAATGACCCAAAACAGACCAAAATTACCCGAATTTTTTTCCGAAGTGAAATAAGGTGTTAGTTTATTTACCGGCATAATATTTTTTGCCCATTACAACCAAAACAGAATGAAATTAATAATATTAAATCAAACCTAATGGCTAAAAAAAATTAAAATTATATAATTTATACTCCTTAAAGAACATTCGAACAAAATTCCTAGAGCCACCACTACCTTATCTAGCAACCAAAAATAGAGACCTTGCAAAGCTAAATGTTACCCCTTCAACAAAAATTCCGTTTTGTTAAGTGCTATTCACATTGATTGGTGATTTTTACTTTTCCTTTTTTTTTTTTTTCTTTCATTTTAACAAACCTACCCGCGCGAACCTGGGCTTTAACAGACTCAATGAACACCAATAGCAGCAACTTCAGCAACACCCAAGATTGAACATTGAGCTGTTAAGCATGTTATAACGCCACTGCTATATTGCAGTATGAATCTAGATTGAAAAGCCAACCCACATCATAGGTGGAAAAATTAAGACAACTACAGATTGATACAACAGCGACCTCACCTGTCGACTTTCAACTTTCACGCTTTAACCCATCCACGTCACTTCTCTTGAACTCGATCTATTCTCACAATAAATGGTTTTGGTTTCAATACATACTTAATACTACCTATGTTTCACTGTAACTCCATCTCCAAATCTCAATCTTTTCATTTTATCCACCTTTGAATCCCAATCCCTTTTTTTGCTTTTGAAGGGAAGCCCAAAAAGGAAAAAACCGAAAAGAACAAAAGAATCAGCTATAGCTCCTCCACATCATCATCATCAGGTAATATAACAGTTAATAAAGAATACTTAACCCTTAGCGAAATCCTGCCCTTCTCCACAACAAGTCTAGCCCCAGAGACAACCCAATAGCCAGGAGTTTCTTGTGGCCCCCTTGTCATTTCTGTTGTATCAACAAATTTCAGAAGCTTGGGAGCTTGGACGGGTACTGGAGGGCCTCCTGGGTAAATGGCAGAGTTTATATTCACATCAGCTGGCCGCGGAGGTGGCTTCTGAACCGTTGTGAAATGATGGCTGATTAGTGTTGAAATAAGTCCAGATTTAGGAGCCAACCCTGGAGATCCATCCCACTCAGGATGTTTTACAACTGTAGCTCCCAAAACATTCGAGAAACGGAGTCTTAGGAAGAGAATTTTTTTAAACCCATAGTTTTCAACCTGTAATTGGGCCCCAGTTACTATTGAAAGATCCTCATCGGACTCCACAGGAGCAGTGCAGATATGAGAGAAGTTCTTCCATTGTACTTTCTCATAGTATTTACGATCATTGGACTCTTGGCGGAAGTTTCCACTGGGATCATCTTCAAGTTGGAAGATTTTGGGAAGAGTTGAGAGGTGTTGCAAGTGGATAGCCAGACGGTTACTCCTTTTACCTTCTAGGTAAAGGCGGAGACCAGTCACTGGCCTCTTACCTACATCAACCTACCATGCAATAAATAAAAAACTAGTTACAATTCAGTAGAAAACAAATGAAAGCGTCCCAAATACTCATTTTATTGTCAGTACGTTACATGCTAAATATGAAGTAATAAATGAAAGAGGTCAATTAAGACTAGACAGCATACTCTCTGAAAAAGAAATCTCAGAACAAAGTCATTTATTGCTTTGGGGAAGTCTAGGACTTGTTTCTAACCAAGTAGAGAGTTATATGGATTATTTATAACTGTACTACTTTATTATCAAATAAGACAATGATCCAAATTTATTTCTTTTCTTGGATTTAAAGATAATTACAACTTGGAACACAAAGTTTGGAGGGAATCATATTGCAAAAAATATGTACTTCCTGAAAGAAGATAGATGGCATGAAACCTATGAGCATAACACCTTTAAAATCAAATTTTCAAATGCATCCAACAGAAAAAAAGAAAACTTTCAAATGCATTACCGGTAAGGTGTTCACATAAAGCTTGGGGCCCAAAAAGCTAAACTGCAAAGATGCATTGCTCTGTTGTTTCCGTTGTGGACCAAGTGGAAGATCACTGAACACAGGTGCCCACTGCCTGGGCAGCTGAAATTCCAAAAATTGGTGGAGCTCCTCAATTGGAGGTTTATCTGCAAGAACAGAAGCCAGAGGATAAAACTAGGTAATTGAAACTATCATAAATATTTGAAAGGCAGAATTTACTGTACATTTGTATCATTGCGTGTCAGTTGCAAATCAAAATGTAAACTGTAAATTGTCAACCGAAAACAAAATTGTCTAATTTAATAAAATAACTGCAATGAATTTCTTGTTCAATTAAAAGTGTTTGTAGAAACCATCTGTAAGTTTCTTAACAACCTACATGTAGGGAAACCAAAGAAGTTTTGAGAGGTGGACTTCACTCCAAGAATGGTTAACAATAACGAAATTATTATGCCTTGCTCAATAATGGGACAGCGTAAAGGATTAACGTGCCTTTTTCTTCTCAAAAGAAAAGGGTGCCTTTAAGTCTTGCTTTTGGCCAAAAAAAAAAAATGCTTCTATGGTAAGATGTGTAAAGATTCATCAGAGAGAACATTTCTTCTGATATATAATTTATTTTCATATAATTTTTCCTCACTGATACCAAAAAAAAAAATTGTTTAAAAAATAATAATAATAATAATCACCCCTTTTCTGGTTCATTCTGGTGCACTTCACCAACGTGTTGAGCCAATCAACAATACATATGTCTAAGCCAAATATGTTCTCAGGAATATTTGATTGAGAGTCCTCAACAGAAAAAATAAATTCCTAAAACTTTATACAGTAGCTTAAACCTCGCTTGCTACAAATATTATCATTTATATCTTGTAAATATTGGTCTAAATGGTATTAAAGAACACAAAATAAAATTTCTTAACGCCAGTTCTCAATTTCTCTGCCTAATCTGTTTTTGAAAACCAAAAGCCTTTCCAGGGCTAAAGGTCAAAGCTTGACTGTGTTACAAAGTTAAGGTAGGAACAAGATACAGCAGAGAGACCTACCTACAGTAGCAATAATATTATTAATCATTTATATATATACAATGCTTTCTTTTCTAATAGTTTCAACTTTCAATAGAGGTTGGTGTTATGAATACCAGAGAAATGACATGGAATGATGAGATTCATCTAAAAAACATTAATGCATTATATATGCAAACATAGGAAGGATAATGCTCACATCGTAAATAAAGATTTATGGCATGGCTCAAGAATCCACTCCCTGGTATTCCATTCAATAGAGACGTAATTGGGATGAAGGACATTGAGATCACATCAGGCTCACACTGGACAGTTTGCAACCAATCATTATGAGGTAGGTGTCTATTATCACCTCCACCTCTCCTCTTGCATATGCTTACAATATCCTGAAATTAAACTAATTCAAAAAATTTATAAAATATCAAAAATAATATCGTTTTTGAACCCTTTTTGAGAGTTCTTTCAACTAGGCTATTAAGAACGGTATAAAATAACACACCTCCTTGTGTGAATAAGAACTTGATGGACTGATGCCTACAAACCTCAGCCGCTGCTCCCTGGTTTCAAACTGAAACAAAAATGATTAGATAAGACACCTTAATTTAGAAATCTACAAAATAATCCTGTTTTACGCCCCTAAATGGTTCAAAAATAGTTTGCAAATGGATCAAACCACATTACAAACTTTTTAGTAGGATTTAAAATGTCAAACAGAAAAATTCTAGCCACACGACAAACAACGTACATGAGCACAAAGCAACAAAGACCAGACTCCAAAATCCAAAAATGATTCTATGTTATGAAGATGAATATCCCTCGCCCCCCCCCCCCCCCCCCTCCCTTTTTCTTGTTGTACTGATGGTCATTCTGCATGTGAAAGCTACACTGCCATTCCAATTTATTGTTAGCAATGAACTTGCCGAAAGGATTAAATAATCAAGCATTTTGGACTAAGATAAACTTGTTTATTGTCTAAGCATGAGAAGTGGGACACCATAAGAAATCATCTGAATAATTTTTATTTAGTTTATCAAAGTTTCACAGAAAGGACTACAACCTTGTATACTAGTATAAAAGCAAGCATCTCAAACGAGAACAAAATGCAAGACTAAGATCTAAGGATGAAAGAAATTCTCTTCACAAATCTTAGCAACAATCCTAAAACTAAATACAGAATAACAGTCATAAATAAAATTCTGGGGATCTAAGGAAATACAAATGATTTAACAATACAATATAACAATTCAAATTCTCAAAACATAAAATTTAGAATTAAAATTACTAGAATGAGCAAAATTGTCACAAACCTTTTCACTCTGGTAAACTTGTTCCATAGCCATGCCATTTTGCCCATTTGAATCTATAAACCTTTTATCTGCCATCTCTTTCAATCTTTTCTGCACATCAGCAGGTTGAAGAGTTGATGAATGCTGCTGCTTCATATAAATTACATCCTTCCCTCCCATCTTCACTCCAACAATAATATGGGTACCAAATGACTCAATAAATCTGGAACAATGAAATAAATAAATAAATAAATAAACTCAGTCCACGTACTAGCATTCGATGTATAAGATCAAATATAAATAAGCATAGATAATGAGTGATGTACATTGAACTCGTTATTATAGTGACAGCATCATGTCAGAAAATGCTAAGGTAAAAAAGGCGATGGAGCTAATTGATTACTCATATAATTTCTTGCTTGCAAGCAACTACAGATCCACAAAGGTGAAAAGTAAATTTGAATTTGAATTGATACTAATTCAAAAAGTGCAGCATGAAATATATTGGAAACTTTAATTTTAAAATACAACCCAAACGTTCTGTTTCTGCAAGAGATGGTTTTCAATGTAATAGTGCTCTCTCTCTCTCTCTCTCTCTCTCTCTCTCTCTCTCTCTCTCCACTGCAAATGAAGCTCCAGAAAATTTAAAAACATTAGGGCAGTAAAATATTTATTTTTAAAAAATCAAATTAAAAAAAATATAAATATAATAATTATTATAAAAAAATAAAAATAAAAACAATTTTGGGCAGTTTTTGAACAGGTGGGTCAGCCAACTTATTCTTCTTTTTTTCTTTTTCTTTTTTAATGGGAGAGTTCTGAGATAAAACTTAACAGATCTCATTGGTTTTTTCATGACATAATAGTTGATCATGCAATCTACACTACATATGGATAAATATATGGTTTCTTATTATTTCAGAAAATAAATGGTTTCTAATTATTTTAGAAGAACTTTTCAAGATGGCAAAAATCCAAAAAGTAAATTTTCTTTATTCCTCCATGTTATTGAGACCAACCAAAACCAATCATCAACTGGTTACAATGGCAATAAACACTCGGGACAGGCATATGGTACAAAAATCTCCCGCTTAAGATGATAGTAATGAAATTCTGCCCATGCTGAATATCCTTCATAATCATTATAGAGGAGAGAGGGAGCTGCAAAGTGGTTCTAACGTCTACAGATGCTGGACAGACACATGCTTTTTAAACAGTCATGAAGACAAAACAAATTTCTAGAAAGGAAAACAATGAGTAACTTCATTGAGATTTCTCCTAACAAAGGAAAATATACTGTAAACATATTTATGCATTTTTGGTTTTGGCATTGTAAAGACCACAGCCAAAAGGTAAAGGAAAAGCACACAGGAAAAAATATATATAGAATATTTGGACACTGTGTATTAAGATCACACATATTGGACCATGGTTATTATTTTATGCTTTTTTGTTTCCTTTCCAAACATTTCTAAGAACTCTAACCCAGCCAAGAGCCTTGTAGCTCAACTGGCACTTCCTAGTGTTTCCAATGGAAACGTTCAGGGTTCAAATCCCCCTCCCCCAACTATTGAATTATCCATAAAATATAATTAAAACACTTTCCTAAGAATATAGTTGCACCACAGATAATACAATAGTTTCATCCTGAACGACCAGAAATCAAAGACTAGTTCTCACAGACAGAAAGCTGTCAAGATTGAGCTTGGCATCAGAACAACCACAATGCCATTGCTCGGTTGAAAACACATTTAGGGAAACTCTATATTTTACCTTGCCAGTGCAGCAGGTTCCCATGATGATGGGACTGCTTTCTTAACATGATCACAGAGTACCATCTGAGATTTCTCCAATGCAACTGTATATAGCGTGATGAACACCCCATCAAAAGCAAGGGTCTTAGTGTTTGCTGCATCTTTCTGCCAACTACCTGAGAATTCGAACATGGTATTGAAGAGGCCTGAAGGAATTTTTCCAGTCAAATTCATTTCCTGGTTGAACTGCTCTGACATCTGGGGAACATAGTGAAAGCGAGTGATGTCAAGAGACCTTAAAATTGATAAGAAATTTGTTATACTTTATCATTATTATTGTTAGACAAATACACATAAATGAAGATACAAAAATATGTTGTGGAGACAACTAATACTTGATGTAGTAAACAGTATGCAATCTGAAAAATCCTCAGCATTAAAAATATTTTTTTAAATATTAATCGAATCCCGAACCCCAACCAATCAGAATCACAGGCAATAATGAGTTCAGGATTTGCACTAAAGTTGAAAAGGGAGACTGGTTAATATGAATTGATCTATCTACTGTTTCCCGTGTGTATTAACATTGTCAAGCTATAAGTACATTACTTAGTATGAAGTTATTATTTTATTAGCCTGATGTTTTTAAATTTTAAAGTGCCTGACAGTAAACTTTGTTCCAAAAATTAAGTAAATGGGCTAATAATCCCTATCAAGATTATTTTACCCTAACAGTGACTTCTACAGGTCCTTTTTCCATTATCATTATCAGAATCCCAATCTAAGTTGGCAAACTCTTACCCTTTAGGAGTGTACAATATCAAGCTCACTGACAAATTTAGATTTTGGTAATAATATAATCAGGCTTCAAAATCTGAAAAATATCAGGTAAAACCTGAATGTGTGAGGAAGAAAGTAAAACACCAAATTTTATACCATTTTTCTAGAATAATTACATGATTTCGATACATTCTCAAAGAGTTTCCTTCCGCAGATTGGCCCAGCCTCACCAATTGGGACCAAGGTTCCTCATCATTGATTACAAAAACTACTTACAAGTTATAATATATATTCCAATAGACAAGAAGAAACATGCATCCATGATCCATCTAATGATCACACTTAATAAGTTTTCTAAGGGATAGCTTCATTGGATAATTTTACTTGCCTTTTTCTGTGTCCTCCTGGCCCAACATAAGTCATGATAAGAAATTTGTACTAGTTTTAAAGGCTCACCCTCAAATTTTATAAATTACCACAACTCCCAAAATGTTGAGCTGATGAAGTAGAACAATTAATCATTTAACACTCCCCTTCACAAGGCATTGGTGTCGTAGCACTACCATTAAAGATCTTATGAGAATATCCTTTGGACAACAAGGCAAAGAAGTGATGTGACAGATTCTGAATTAACTAGCTCAACAATAATGCTACATACTTATCAAGAAGTTGGTAAAGAAAAAATACCTGTTGGAAAGATAGGGCATCTGACTTGAACCGTGTGCGTTCCCCTTTATCGCATTTGATTGATTTGGAGACTTTTGGGATACAAATTCCACCAGGCAAAACAATCTTGCGACCCTCGTCTTCATCAATCTCAATCAACCGTGACTCCTTTGAATCCCCTTTGCAGTACTTAAGCCTTAGATCTACTGATATATCGTACCCACGCCCAATGGACCCAATTGCAATCTCAGCAGCTTTAGGAGCTGGAACCTTTAATGCCATTTCTCTATCATCACTCTTCTTCCCCCAAACCAGATGAAAACTCTACATAAGGTTCACAGTTTGCTTACTTAGCAATAGCATCAATTAAAATCTTTCACACAGTTTCCACACGCAACAAAAACACTAATGCAAAACATTTTTCAACATAAAAGCGTATCAAAACCATACATCGGAGTTCAAAACATTAAAATCTAGCTCAAATTTTGCAAATTTCATACAAGTTTCACAAGAGAAACAAATCCAAACTCTCCAGAAAGTTTAAACTTTCATAGTCAGCTCAAATTATGCAAAATTCTTACAAAACAAAGCAGATCCAAGTTCTATGCATAGTTCAATTATCACATATTTTGCCCAAACTATGCAAATTTCACACATTTATAACACGCAAATCAGATTTAAACTCTTCTATACAGTCAAGAACATGCAAATTTAGCTCAAAACTAGAGCAAATTTCAAACTTTTTTTTTTTTTTTTTCATGCGTAGGATTGAATCAGAACCTCAGTCCTATATCTCTGTAAATCTTAAAAATCGCATATTTAGCTCAAACGAAGTAAATTCCACACATTTATAACGCATAAATCAGATCTAAACTCTTCTACACAATCAAGAACATGCAAATTTAGCTCAAAATTTAAGCAAATTCCAAACATTTTTTCATGCGTATAATTGAATCAGAACCTCAATTCTCTCTCCCTGAAAATCTCAAAAATCGCATATTTAGCTCAAACTAAGTAAATTCCACACATTTACAACGCATAAATCAGATCTAAACTCTTCTACGCAACCAAGCACAAGCTAATTTAGCTCAAAACGCAAGCAAATTTTGAACATTTTTTCATGCGTATGATTGAATCAGAACCTCAACACTTTCTCTCTGCATATCGTAAAAATCGCATATTTAGCTCAAACTAAGTAAATTCCACACATTTTACAACGCATAAATCAGATCTAAACTCTTCCACGCAACCAAGCACAAGCTAATTTAGCTCATAAATGCAAGCAAATTTCGTACATTTTTTTTTCATGCGTGTGATTAAGTCGGTACCTTAATCCGTTCTCACCGCGAATTCTCAGCTGCAAACGCTGAGCTCAGACAAAAAAAAAAAAAAAAATTGAGTAAAGCTCGCACAGAGTTCGGTCGAAGACGAAGCTCTCTCTTCGATCCGGAAGTTCAGAGATTGCGATGCGAAGAATCTTCGAGAACCTAGCTCGAGGTACTGGAATTTTCGTGACGGTTTTAGAGAGAGAAAAACCCTAATATCAGAGAGAGAGAGAGAGGGTTTGTGAAAGAAAGCACGAGTTGTGAATGACGGTGAGTGAAGTTAGTTTAGTGAGAGAGAGAGAGAGAGAGAGTTATGGTTATGGGTATGGGATATTTTCATTTCAGAGAGTAATTAGGTTTGACCGGATTTTGAAATAATAATTAGTTAATTAATAACATTAATAACGAACATTAATAAAAGTCTTAAGTCGGTTGGAGAAATTCCTTACGTTCATTGCCTAAATTACTACATGTGTTTTTAATGATACCAAGTCAACAACTATCATCTTCTCTCCAAAAAAAAAAAAAAAAAAAACATAAATTACATGTGTTTTCTTTTAGGAAATAAATTACATGTGTTTTTAATGATATCAAGTTAACAACTATCATCTTCTCTCCAAAAAAAAAAAAAAAGTTAACAACTATCATAAAACTCTTCTTCTTTTTTTTACCAACTTTGGCTTTGAAATCATATTTTCCAACTCATTACTTGGAAAATTATAAAATTGTGTATTATTTAAATAAATTGCATTACTCGTTAAAAAAAATTACGCGTCTAAAACTACAATTTATAGTCTTTACAATTGCCATAGAGTTTTTTTTTAAGGTGTTTGAGCAACAATATAGCTTTAAATATGTTTGAAGTTAAAATATTTTATTTTATTATTATTTTAATATACGGTGAGATTTGAAACTATTAGTATTTGCTATTTATAAATTGTAGTCACTTTTTATCCATGGTGAATATTTTTTATTCATAAACTATTATCACAAAGTAGATTTAACACAAAGTCAACCTATAATATTAGTGGTCAACTTGGTTAACAGCCACTAGCTTGGGGCAACGTAGTTGCTATATGTAAGTTGTCTACCAGTACACTCACCTAAATATAACTGTCTACTATCTACAAAACTCATTGCCTCTCGATTTAGCATTTTTTGCACCTATTTACCATTAAACGTATTAGTTGATGCTATTTGATAGGATTCAACTCTCTACAAGGGACAACAACTCATCTCTATCTCTTCTCAGCCTTTTTAGAAAACGATGAGACATTAGGCCTATTCTAGATTTGAGGGAGAGATTACAAATAACAGTACTTCCAAAATAAGCTCCTAAAACTCTATTATTTTTTTCTCTAAAATTGTCAAAACCCCTTGACTAACCTCATTGGTTCATGCCCAAAGTAATTAGTAAGTTTCTTTTCAAATCTTTTCGGTTTCTAATTTTTGGTGAATCGAGAGTCCCCAAGCACAATTCCATATAATCTAATTCAATCACACCCACATATACATTTATTGTGGCCGGTGCCTGCATTTGCATCCTTGCTTGGAAAATGAATTTGACATTTAACAAATCCTGTTACCACGTTTTCAAAATGCAGCACACATGTAACACAACATGTGAAAATGAACCCCTTCAAGTTCAAGATGGGCATGCATTCTTTGTTGGGCAAACCAGAATTCAAATTTTCTATGAGCAACTTTATTCCGTGGAGCCTTTTCCTTTGATTGGTCGTATAATTAAACATTCAATGATTCAAATATAGAAAGTCACGCCCTTTAGTTGCTACATGTGATGTGACGCATAATCTAAACAAGGACACGTGCATTAGACTCTTCACTTTACTTTTGACTAAATGAAGATTTATTATACACTCTTGTACTGTCGTACATATTTTACGTGAAGTCATATTTTTTACCATTTAAATTGAAACTGTGTTTCTGTGTGTAATAATAGTTTTATTGTGTAATAATAGATACACAACAAAAAGAAATTAAGTTTAAATCTCCTCCACACACCATGAGTTTAAAAGTGCTGTAAAAAATATTATAAATATTGTATTTTTTTCTTATTTTTATTTATTTTTTATTTAATAAAAAAATATTATTTTATTTATTGATTATAAATAAACCGTATTTGTTAGAATTTGAGGGCTTTTTTTTTTGGGCCTTACGACCGCATCTCTTACTGTGCCATTCAGCCGACCCTGCCACTCATACTAATCCAAACGAGGAAAAATGTTCAGTCAATTTCATACTAATTTCTATCATTTGGAGTTTGGCATATTTACATTTTCTATAAAAACAGGTTAGTTTGGCCATCAACTTCAAGATTACTACACTTTAATAAGGAATCATATATTTTCAAAAAACAACAATTGAGTTTGGCCACCAATTTTCCGAAGGATAGTACACTTAATCATGGGTCCTAGAGACATATTCAATGCCTTTAATTGGTCAAATTATGGACGATAAGACATTCTCTTTTGCCCTAAATTTTGGACCACTCATTCATCCTTCCTCTCTCATCAAAAGGTTGTGTTGTTATCCTACATGAGGTCTGCATCTCTGACTATTAATTGCCGTATGAAAAATCACTATTACTCTAATTATTTTGGGCTTGGATTGTTAACAATGATAAGGACAGCCATTTCTTGCCAATCACAATGGATATAATCCTTAAACATGATCTATCACAAGATTTTCATGTTTTTTAGCTCTTAAATTTTTTTAGCAAGGTAATTAATGTATTGTCAAATATTCAATATGATTTGACAAGAACGTTGAATTAAAATAAAATTTCATTATAGAGTTCTGTAATTTAACAACACAATATGCTCTTTTTTCTTTTAAAAAATGAGTAGGATTTAAATCTCTTTCTTCCATTATACTATTAAATTATATAAAATAATAATCCTATTCTTGTTTTATCGCAAAATTAACGGAAGAAAAAAAATGCATGCATCACATGGAGTTTGAACCTATGAGTTTACTTTCCTATCTTATACTTAGAAAATTTTAAAAAAAAAAATTATTTAGAGTTGCAATTTCTACGTTTGATAAACTCATTATGAAGAGGATGTTATAAGTATTAAATCCTATTGTATTTATACATATAAGAAAAAAAATGCTAGGACCCTTATATCCTCACTCTCTTTACAAATAAAAATCATGCACTGTATTATTAATATTTCACTTTATAGTTATATTTCACCAATTGCAACATATCATATATTTGATTTTTTTTTTTTTCATTTATAACTTTTTTCTGAGAAACTTTGGTTACTTTAAAACTAAAGAAAATGGACGTGTGGTAAGATAAAATTTGCGAGTAGAACCATATAATATAGTGAAGATACTCAAAAGGATTTTCAATATATAATACGAACATTTTACATGTCCATATGTGGAAACTTCATTTTTTATCCCCATATCCAAATCTACCAGTACTCACCCACAGCTTGTCTTTACTTTCTTACCCTTTCATCTCACAAAATCCTATCATTGGTCCCCCTCATTGGGCCCTCATCAGTCTTTTGCATATATATATATATAACCCTTTTCCACCTTCTCCAAGCTGTGCCTCTGACTCTAAGTCTCAAACTAGCATAGACATTGCTCCACCTAAAAAAGAAGAAGAAAAAAAGATGAATGGTTATGCAAAGATCAAAATCATTAACACCCATAACCCCAAATCAAGATCAGTAGATTTTTCAGCTGATAATGTTTCTTCATTCCTTCAAACCCCAAAAAACACTGACTCAGACCACACATCTAAAGCCCAAGAAAGCGATCAGATCAAAGGTACCAACACCAAGTACACCAAAGCAAGCCAAGAGTCTTTGCAAGATGAAGAATATGGCAATGGAGGGAGTTTTGGTATGGTACTGAGAAAAAGTTTCTCAGTTTCTTCAACTACAGCTGGATTTCAGTCTGCAGTGAAAAGAGCATTCTCAATGACTAGATCTTCATCAGTTTCAGAGAGGTATAGTAGGATCCATGATCAGTCTGTGACATTAGTATCTTCTATTGATAATTATGAATATGATGATGATGAAGAAGTTGGGGACAATACTAGGGGACAAGAAGATCTGGGAAGAAGAAGTACAAGGGAGGCAAGATCCTTAAAGTCTGTAAGCGACTTTTTGGACTGTAACTTTTTTATGTGGTAATGTATTTAAGAGTGAATCTACTTTTTTTTTCTCTGTTTCTATTTTTGTTAAGTTAAGAGTGAAGTGAATCTACTGGGCTCTTTGTTGCAGACATGTCAACTGGGTCAGGCTTTATGTGTAATTTTTGTTAAGCAAAATCATAGGGTGCTTCAATGGTTTCCATTTTGGATTTTAATTGGGGTAAAAGTAAATTCTTGGATACTTTTTTTTCATGATTTTCTTTTTCCTATTAAAAAAAGTAGGTCAGTTTAATTTAGTTTGCTTTTTGTTGGAGGGAATTTTTTTTTTTTTTAATTTGCATTTTTATATTCTGTTTCTGTGTTTCAGATTGCAAGTATGTTTAGCAACACAAATTCTATTGCAAAGGGATTTTACTTTTTCTTTTCCCTGTTTTGTTACATGGGATTTTGATCCCCATCCTTTTTTTTTTTTTTTTTTTGATAGGGTATCTTTAGAGCATTTTTATTAAAGGTGCTAAAAATGCTAAATGCTATTTTTTAGCATTTTTAGCATCTCAACAATAAAAACACACCTACATCAAATATCTTAAATGTTAAAAAATTTGACATCTTGCTACAGTGAGCTCTTATTTTTGAGAGCGCACTGTAATAAGATGTTATAATTTTTTTAATATTTTTAGTTCTCTCTCTCTCTCTCTCTCTCTCTCTTAGAATCAGACTCACCCTCACGCACTCTATCTTTTCTCTCTTTCTCTCAGCTTCTCTCTGACTCCGATCTCTCTCCGTCTCCCTCTTTCTCACTGAGCGATAGTTTGACTCTGGCAACCAATGTAGATAGTGGTTTGGCAAAACCGGTGAAACCGTTTGTGGTTCGTGGGTCTTTGCTGTTAATTGGGGTGGCTGGGTTGGTTTGACGAGCGTGGCTGCGTTTCAACAAGTTTGGTGGATTTGGGTGGGTTTTGTGATTTGATTTTGGATGAGAAATTTCTTCAAAATGCTCTTTTTGATTTTGGGTCTGTGATTTCTAACATAGGTTTGTAATTTGTGGTTCGTGATTCGTGGGTCTCTATTCGTCACTTTTCACTGAGGGTGGGTTGTTTTGATTTTGTAATTTTGGTTGTGTTTGTGGGTTTTGTGCTCTGATTTCGGTGGGTGTGATTTGATTTTGGCTGGGTTTCAGCAGTGGTGCGTGGTTGGAAGTGATGAGCTTGAAAAGCTTGGTGGTCAACCATGGAGCACGGGTTTGAGAAGCTTGGCTGGCGTGGTTGGAGATGATGAGCTTGAAAAGCTTGGCTGGCGTTGATGTTCAAAAACAAAGCTTGGTGGTCAGCCATGGGGCACAGGTTTGAGAATAGGATATCAGAGAAAGGGAGAAAGTTCTTAATCTATTGGGTTGAGAAAGAGAGAGAGAGAGACAGAGGGAGAGAGAGAGGAAGAATAAAAAATAATAAAGAAAGAATATTTGAATGAAATGGTAAAAAAAATAGAAGTTTTGATTTAGGTTGTATTGTAAAGTAATGTGTTAAATGTTATAAAGTTGGTTTTTTAAATGCTAAATTCTAAAATTTTTATAATCTTTGAATGCAAAAAAGAGATAATTCAAAATTTGGGCCAAATTTAAATCTAAAACTGATCAAATCCCACTATATCCGAAATACTTGCTCTTTGATTGTATTTGGGAAAATTAAACTTTGAAAATTTTTCTGTCACCCGTAATTCATATTTTGAATGCATTCTATTGTATGTAAATAGCTTATCCTGTAATTAATCTACTTATATAAATATGTGTGTGTGTGAAAATAAATCTCTCTTTCTCCACCAAAAAAAAAAAATCCCAATTTAGGTTCAATAAAAAAAGAAAAAAGAAAAGAAAAAAGAAGGATTTTCATACTTCTGATGAAATCATATGTGAATTCGAGGAATACTAAATAAGCAAATATATTATCAGCATATAAAAATATATATATTATCCTAAACTAGAAATTTAGAATGAAATTAATCTCTTAACTTATTTTCATGAATTTATTTTAAGACAAAATTTAACTACAAAATTAGTTGTAGCTTAAAACCACAATCTTACTCAATATCTTTTTATTGGAGGTGAATTTTGACAAATCCATTATTGGATTACATTTTCTTCTTATATCAATAACTATGTCATCAATTATCAATAGCTATGTCATCAATTAATTATTTAAATTGCAAGTTTTTGTAATTTAAAATTATTCATAAAATATAATCTAAAAGATCTCACAGTAAATAATATCTAATTATTACAAAATTTGACATGTATATTAAGAGTGTAAAAAATGTACAATTTAACTATTTGATTTTCAAAATATGTGCAATGTTAATGATATTGAGTAAGGTATAGTCTTAAGTTACAACCAATTTTGTAACTAAATTTTGTCATTTATTTTATTTAAAAATCAACTAAGTACAAGTATAATTGAACATTAAAAACGTAAAGCTTTAAAAACTAACACAAACTAACATTTTAAACTAAAACAAACAAATTCTAAGATTTACTGAGTTTATTAAATAACAATCATTGGTACGATGATATTTGTAGTACCTAGGCGATTTTCTTTTAATATAATTTTGTGAGTGTATCTGTGATGATGATGTCCCACGAAAGTATGATTAAGGAAGTACTATTGAATAGAAACCATTTTGTAGGACATTATAGATTGTCCCTTGTGATTATAGGAAGCCAATTTTTCTTTTGATTTTTTAAAGGAAATTTGAATGTTTTTGGCTAAAAAGCATTGCCCAAACATTACATAAGGACCAATTAATTATAGGCACATATCCTATTGTATTTTTAATTTCACAACTTATTAATTTGTGCGTTTATGATTGATGAACACTTTCTACCTATTATTGATTATATAAATTCTCTACTTTTTGAGGATTACTCACAATTTTACAAGTTACGAATTATGAAATTAGATATAAAAAATGGGACCTATAATTAGCAAAAAAAGAGTACATCAATGAAGGTTTTTTTTTTTTTTTTTGGTTGGGGATCTCACCTCTCTCCAAACTTCTCTCTCCTTATCTTTTGCTCGCCAAGTATCAAGAAGAAAGTTCTCAACAATGGAGGTTTCTACTTTAAGAAGGAGATATAGAAATTCGTAAATTCTGGTTAATAACCAAAATAATTACATTCTGCTCTTATATACAAGAAGCAGGGATCAAAACAGAAACGAGGCTAATCCACATTATAAAGGAAGCAACTTGACAAACTAATGTACCAATGGCCTGTTGACATCTGTCCTTTCTCACTAACAAGTAAATAAGACTATACAAAAAATGAAACAAAGAACTACAAGTCGTTCTTTAGTGTACAATAATAATGCAGAAACAATAAACTACAGTAAACTTGCTTCTCTTTTCTTTTCCTTCCCATAGAGAAAGGAACACATATTGCCATCACAGTTCACAGGTGATCGATCACCCCTGACCGAAATCAGATATCGACAAGTTTGAGGAGTCATACCTTTCTGTGTTTGTTGTTTTCTTTTCAGCTCAATAGGTGTGGAAGCCATCAAGCCAATTCTCTCTTATTCTCATACACGAGTAAGATCTTTCTTATAGCTAATCTAAGCAGCCTCAAGACGGATTTTTTGACTTCACAAATTCACCAATAATTGCAATTCTTTCAAGTCTGTACATTGTCATGGATATTTGCCAATTTAAATCCTAAAACAGCAAAACAAAAACCCCATTTGGATTATGAATCAGCCACTCTATCACAAAAACCTCGGGACCTAATTGACCAATTCGTGTATCACGTGTCAATTTTTATTTTGGTCATGTCATTGTTCCATTAGATGGCCTCTAATGGACCTTGATGGAAGGACCAAAAGTGATAACTTTAAGTTTGATAGTACTTAAAATTTAAAGGGAAAATTACATTTTATCACCCTAAACTATGTATCAGATTACACTTTACACCCTAAATTATCCAAATGCACACTTCGCACCCTAAACTATTACACTTATCACACTTTGTACCTCGGTGTTACTTTTACTGTTATATTTAACGGAATCTTGCTACATGTGATAAGCACAAGCTTCTTACTTAGGTGGAACAAACTTAAAAAACTGAAATGTCATTCTTCAAAATTAATTAAAACAGCAAGATTCTGTTAAACATAATAGAAAAAGTAACACCGGGTGCAAAATGTGATAACAGTAATAGTTTAGGGTACAAAGTGTGCATTTGGATAGTTTAAGGTGCAAAGTGTAATCTGGTGCATAGTTTAGGGTGATAAAGTGTAATTTTTCCAAATTTAAATGAATAAAATTGCTCATATACTAAAGTTTACGAACAAACAATTAATTTGCCAAATTATTTATTTTGTGGGGCGAATGTATAATGCATGTTGTTACTTGTAAGTTGTAACAATACAACTGATTTTCTAAAGGAAAAGCCTGAAGAAGATTGACTTTGCATACTGGATTTTAACCATGTAAAGTATATACTCAGAGCATCAGTGATGAATGAGCTATATCTTAAATGTAGGCTTATTTTGCAATTGAGGCCCAAAATGCCACTCTATTGAATGATGGGTTTTGTAACAATTGTAAAAAAAAAAAAAATACAATAAAGCTACAGTGCGATTCTAAACATAGAATCACACTGTAGCTCAATGGTAAAAATAAAATTGATTTTTTATTCCGTTTTTGACTCCCTTTTCTCCCTCTCTCTTTCCTCATCTTCTCTCTTTTTTATATTTTCTCTTCGTCTCCCTCTTCTCTATATGTTGGCGTGGGGGGTTGGCTGTCATGGGTGATGGATTTCTAGATCGACGTGGTGGAGATCGGTGTGGTAGAGACCGGCCTGGTGGAGACCGACGTGGAGATTGGCGTTTGGCTCCTTTTGGTTTTTCTGGCCCCAATCTCTGTTCCAATAGTCACATTCCAGTCAGTTGCTTTGAATCGATGTGGTGGCGAGACTGATGGCGCGGTTGAGATGGGCGTGGTGGTTGGAGGTCAGAGCGGTGGAGATCGGCGTGGAGACCGATGTGGAGATGGTGTGGAGATCAGCATAGAGACTGGCGTTTGGTGGGTTTGGTGGTGTTGACATGGTGGCCGGTTTCTAGGTTTGGTGGCCGATGTTTGGTTGGTTAGGTTGCTATGGGTTTGCTGGGTTTTTAGTGGGTACTTGGTGGGTTTTTTTTTTTTTTTTGGGTTTTTGGTTCCAATGGGATTTTGTTGGGCAAAGGGTGGTGGGCGTTCCGATGGCATGGTGGTGATTGTTTGTTTAGTTGTGGCCGGTGCTAGAGGTTGAGGGAGAAAGAGAAGAAAAGGAAGAGGAAAAAAAAAAGTAGTAAAACAAAAAAAGGAATAAAAAAGAATATTTAAATAAAATGGAAAAAAAAATAGAGTTTTTGATGTTGGGTATATATGGTATAATTGATAAAGTGGGTTTTTGGGATGGTAAAATAGGATAGGATTAGAAAAATCAATGCTGATGCTCTCATAGAGAAGTGCTCTTTACACTTTTTCATACTTCATGTGTTAAATATGGATATTTAAAAAAAAAATATTAACATCTAATATGAAAGTGTGGACATTGTGGATTTGTTTGGATACCACTTATTACTTATACTGAAAACTAAAAAAACTGTAGCAAAATAATTTTTAAATTTACGAATAGTGTCGTGAGACCTAGTTTTATTGCTTTTTTTTTTCTTTTTTCTTTTTTTGCATTTTCCGTACTTGTGGGTCCCGTGAATAGTGCACGGGACCCAGTAAAAAACATAGATGCCTGTCGCGGGATGCTATCCAAACCAACGTTGTGTATATGGACTACGGAGGGCTATACATCACAAAGAGTGAAAAAATAATTTTTCTCCATGTTTTAGTTAACATTAGCTAGATTATGTGTGTGTTTGTTTTCGATTTTGTAGCCCTAAAACGCGTTTTTTGAAAAAGCAAACACTATTATTGTGTTTGGTAAGTTGTAAAAACTGACTTTGATGGAAATGCGCGTTTCCCATTTCTTCACAGAATGCATAAATTTTATGCGACTCTTCAGACCAAATGGAAAACGTAGAGTGCGTGTTCATCAATGTATCCGTTGGACCACATGTCATGTTACCAAATTGCCCTTCAGAGCCTCTCATCTCTCATCTCTCTACTCTACCCTCTACCCTCTGTCCTCTCAATAACAAATTTTCAAATCCAAACACAAAAAAATCTATAACAAATTCCCAAATCAGCTAAGGAAAAAAAAAAAAATCAATCCCTTGCAAATTAGGATTCCTTAAAATGCAAAAAAAAAAAAAAAATCAAAAAAAAAAAATCAAAATATAGCAAAATCTTTCAAATGAAGTTTGTACCTATCTTGCGGTGGATGGATTATGGAGGTTTGGAGAAGAAGTTGAAGAGTCTCTCCAAGAGGATGGATCTTGTGGTAGCTCTGTGGGAGGATGACTTCTTGTGGAGAGAAAAGGGAGAAAAAAAAAAGAGAGGAAGAAGGAACGTTCTAGAGCTTGGAGGAGTGGAAGGGAAAAAAAAAAAGGAAAGAAGGATAAAAAGAAAAGAGGAAGGGTACTTGTGTGGAGGAGAAAACAAAAGGGGAAAAAAAAAAGGAAAAAAAAGAGAGGAAAGAAATGCAGTATATGGAGGATAAAAAAAAAGGGAAAAAAAAGGGAAATGTTATCACAATATTTTCATAATAAATTTTAAGTGGTAGGTTATTATTAGCTAATATTAGTGAGAAAAAAAAATTTAGAAAGAAAAAAAATAAATTTTAATAGTATGTTTAAATTAAAATCAGTATTAATTTTTATCACAATATTTTCACAATAAATCTTAAGTGGTAGGTTATTATTAGCTAATATTGGTGAGAAAAAATTTTTTTTAGAAAGAGAAAAAAATAGTTGTAATAGTACATTCAAATTAAAATCACTATCAATTATCACAATATTTTTTCAATACTTTCACAATAAATTTTAAGTGGTAGGTTATTATTAGCTAATATTGGTAAGAAAAAAATAATTTCACAATATTGATTTAAGTATGAAATAAACTCCTTTATATATACTTTGTCTTTTTTGGTAATTTACCACTCAAACCACCACTTTTATAAATGCTAGCTAAACACTCGGCTTTTTCAAAAAGTACCTTTTAATAGTTTTTACCAAACACTCAGTTTTTTCAAAAAGCACTTTTTCATACTGCACTTTTTGAAAACCCCACTTTTTCAAAAAGCCCAGTTTTAAAAAGCTAAACCAAACTCACCCTATATCATACTGTGTCTACAATATGTGTCTACAATATGTGACTTGTTTTTGTGTATGGATACATTGGTAGTTGGAAATAGGGGGATTTGAATCTGGATAGGGTAATATGGGATAGTTCTCTTGTTGGAGTAATTGAAAATATTACTAATAGAATAAATACCTTTATTTTGTTATATTAATTATTTTAATTGGTACATTAATTATTTAAGTTAATAAAAATTATAGTGTCATTTTTCTAAGATTTACATAAAAATTGATTTGAAATATAGTTTTCTCTTGCTCAATTTTAGCTACTTTTGCAACTATTGAAACAAAGTCCAAAAAAAAAAAAAAAATAATGACACACAATCAAGAATGTGAAAATAAAAATTCAATGATATTGCATTTTTTATTTAATCAAAAAAATATTTACATTCTTGAGTAGGCATGAACATGCTCTCTCTCTCTCTCTCTCTCTCTCTCTCTCTCTCTATATATATATATATATATATTTATATATATCAATCACTATATCGTGCAATTTTCATATTTGTAAACACAATTAGCATAATCAAATCACTATATTATTAGGATTAGTGTCCTTAAATAATATTTTATAATGCTATGTATGACTTAATGTTGTGATTAATAAAGTTGTTTTATTATTATTTAAAATAATGGTAACATGAATATTTGGACATTATCATATAGTCCATGAGATGAATAGTATGTGATTTAGTCACAGAAGATATAGATCACAAATTCTTTGTAAACTCAAAATTTTAATTCGTAGTCGGTGATGAAATTGGGCATTTCATTTGCGAAGACTATAATATATCAACTAAGATGACTTGATCATGGAAGTGGAGACTTCTAGTTGATGTGTTGATATGTTTTAAGAGTTAAACATATTGAACTGGACCGCTGTGATGAATAATAACTCTCACGACTTCTATTTACATGAACTCTTAATCCTAAGAGAATAATGGACCTGATCATGAAGTATAAGTTGCTTTGATATATCAAGAGTGAGATCTAAAGTCACGATCAAAATTTTAGTATGTTGGGCAGTCACATTTAATGTTAATAGAACATATATTCTCAAGATTGAATTCATAATCTCTTAACGGAGATATAAAATATTCCCTTAAGGTAAGTTTGATGGGTTAATTATTCAGAGTGTAAGGCCTAAACACTTTAGTAAGGAGTTACTAGAGTATATGTTTATGAAATTGGATTTCATAAATATATGATGGATAACTTAAAGGATTAAATCGAATATTCAAGAATTAAGATGTAGTAATCTTCAAAGTGGTAGTTAACATTCATGACTTTGTTTTACTACAAATATTTTATGAAAGGGTTACATGTATAATAAAATCTTGAGATATAATTTATCAATAAAGGCTAGAGTGCAATTATATTATACAGTAGTATTAAATATAATTAATAGTAACTTTGGACTTGTCAAGAGTTGACAGAAAAGCCTAAGGCCCATTGGAGCTAGAGTTTTATTTGTTCCCTTTTGGTTCCACCCCAAGCTACATACTAAAGTCCAATTGGAATGGCTCAAAAGGCTACCTTAATTAGATAATCAGTTAGATATAAGGAGAAAACATACAAAATTTTGGGTTAGAGGAAATGGTGTGTATGTGAGTGTAAGCCACTCTTTTATTCTCCATTTGAAAATTGATTGAGAGACCACACTTCTTGGGCATTAAGTGGAATTGAAGTGAAGATTAAAGGTGTTCTCGAGTATTTTTAATATTTGGTTTTAAATTTCACCACACCAAGGTACGCTTTCTTGTTCTTAAATTTGAAATTTACATAATACATGTTAACAATTGCAAATGAAGTACATCTCCGTTAATTTTTTCGCTACGTATTTTTTGTATGAAATACGAACGTGTATTTTTCCAACATATACTACTCTTATTATCTTTCTATTTTGTCTATAAAATAGAACACTAAAATTTACAATTTTAACTAGAAAAATTATTGAAATATTGGAAGAAACTAATCAAATCCCACTATACCTAAATACTTTTTCTTTTTTTTTTCTATGTGATTATATGTGGAAAAAAATAAACTTAAAAAACTTTTCTGTTTTAATGATAGATATTACTTTTCAATTTAAAGAGTGATAATTTTTATTATACTATCGTAGTTAAGATTAAATCGGTTCAAGATTAGCTAATAAATAGGAGCTCTCTTTTAAAACAACACTCTCATATTACATTTTCAATTCATATTTTGAATGTATTTTGTTATATTCAAATATATCTTATTTAGAGATAGTTTCTGAATAGGTAAGCTAGCACCTCTAGATTCATTCTTTGTTATTGGCGGTGGACCAAAAATTGAACTTCATGAAAGTTCATTCCACGATTTATCCTTCTTACTGGCTTGTAGATACTCCTCTTGGATCTTGGCAAGATCAAATGTAGCGTTGTACACAGGTTGTGAGGGTTTAACATTCTCACTTGAAACTTAATTTCATTTTTCTACCCACCCCAGAAACAGCTTAATATGTGCTTTTCTGAGAGCCCTTGATTCTATTGTATAATGCCTCAAATTGTGTTTGTAAACCATCACAGAACTCAGTTGCCTCAGCTTAGTTAAGATCTCCATTGGGTAAGAATTCCCCCCAAAAGGATCAACCTTGTTAATTAATTGGAACTTAGGTGGGAATCATTACTTCACCTTGGCCATCAAATTGAACCGATGAGCACTATTTGTAAGTTCATGCTGAAATGTTGTCGTATTACCAACTAGTGGGCAAGGGAGACAGTTTCAACACCATAGGACACATATTCTTTTCTTGGTAGGGAAAATTGATTCCACACCTTTCACATTAATAAAAGTGAGAATATGAACTCTGTTATACAATAATAGATATTAGTTACAATTATTTTGAACAAATTGAAATAGAAATAAAATCTATAGCTTACCATGCAATGATCAAAAATTGTCCACCCTTCATATAAAATGGGGTACATTGAACACGTGTATAATCCGTTGACCCCTCTCTCATCGCGCAGACCACGTGCTAGCTAATACCCTAAATTTGACATGTAAGCCTCCCAACAAGTGAACTATCTGATTTTTCAGTATTTTGGAACCACACTAAAGTCTTCATCTTCATATGATATGAGGTCAAGAGAATATTCTGATTTGGTGGATTGTTGTACAGCGAATTGATGAGCTTTGTAAAACCAATGAATTTTCTTCCTTAAATTTACGAAATTCAAGGCTTACAGTTTTCAGAATGGTTGTTAAAGCTAATTCTTGATGAGTAGAATAATTTGGACCAGGTTGTCTCAATGGAGAAGTAGGCCTCTATTGCCATTGTTGACTAGCATCTGTAACATTATGTATTGACTCTGTCAAGTTTTGCAATGCAGAAGTTACAACATCCAATTTTTGACAAACATACAAATTTGGTTGGTGTAATTCACTTGTCTGCAAAAATCAGATTGACCTTATTTGTTAGAGCTGATATGGAACTAGTCTATGATCCTTACCAAGATTTTTGTAGTTCAATTTCAAGAGTTTTGTAGTTCAACTGGTTGACACTTCCTATATTTCCAATATATCAAGGTTCAAATCTTTATAATTTGAATTTTGAATGCATTATTTTATTTTTAAATATCTTACAAGTTGTACAATTGGGATGACCTGTTTATATATATGAAAACAAATCTCAATGTTTAATGCATTGGAACAGAAAGATATTTTAAACAACATTATGTTGTTATAATTGTGCTGTCTTATTTTATTTGACTATCAAAATTTTTTTGAGAATTGAACTCGTTTAGTTTCAGAAAAGACCTTATACCTTTTGGTGAAATCAAAATGTTGGGTAACCTTTTGATACTTTTTGATGAAATCATATTTGATTTTGAGGGATACTAAATGAGTAAATATATTATCCTAAATTATAAATTTAGAATGAAATTAGTCTCTGAACTTATTTTCATGAATTTATTTTATTTAAAAAATCAACCATGTGAAGCTTTGAATTTTTTTACATAAACTAACATTTAAACTAAACAAACAAATTCTAAGATGTGTTTATTGAGTTTATGAAATAAAAAATAACAATAATTGGTATGATGATATATGTAGTACCTAGGCAATGTTCTTTTAATATAATTTTTTGGTGAGTGTATCTATGATGATGATGTCCCACGAAACACTACAAAAAAAAAAAAAAAGAAGGCTCTATAGCTGCGTTTTTAAAATGTGGCTATAGCTCATAAAAACGTGGCTATAGGATGATTTGGTCTATAGCTGCGTTTTTTTAGGTTGCGTTTTTAACCGTGGCCTAAAATCAATCTTAGAATCTTTGTAAATTGAAGTCAACAATAAACCAAAGGAATATTTCCTCAAAAATTCATAAGTCTTACTACGTAAAATTCAACACATAGATATTCTTAACAACCAAACAGAACAGAACATTAAGAAAGCATTTTATTTAAAAAATTGGAAATAAAAGCTGTGAAGTTCGGAAGTAAGGAGGAAACTAATGAAGAGCTTGGATCTTGGACTTGAGTTGGTCCAATTCGATCTTCAAAGCAGAGGAATCAGGTCTGTCCGATCTAATGACTTTAGCGTTCTCTTCTTCATGAAGGGACCGAAAGGATCGACACTACGCTGGTGGTTTGGAAAAGAGTGGTGACGAGATTGCCGGAGCGAGGGATCTGGTGGAGGTTGGCGGAGATGGTCGTGGGGAAGATGAGGGAAGTGAAGGGAGATCGGGCTTGAGAGATCGATGGAGGCTGATGTGCGATGGGAGAGGCTGGCTAGGGTTGAAAATGTTTTTAGATTTGGCATTTATACAATTCCTAAAGCCTTGTTTTTAACTTGCGGCTATAGGAAAAATCTGAAGCTCGTGTAATAAACGCGGCCATTGCCCACAACTAAAGCTGCGTTTTATACATGCGGCTATAGACTAAATTTAAAGCCGTGTGTAAAAAACGCGGCTTCAGGCCATAGTTAAGTTAAAAAAAGAAAAAAGAAATATGAAGTCCTATAGCCGCGTGTTTTAAACACAGCAATAGCTCCACCCCCAAAAATGCAGCTATAGCCCAAGAAAATGCAGCTTTAGACGCGTTCTATGGCCACATGTTTAAAAAAAACACGGCCTAAGACCCGCGTGTTTTGTAGTGAAAGTATGGTTGAAAAAGTGTTATTGCATTGAACCCCATTTTTTGTAGGAAATTATAGATTGTCCCTTGTGATTATAGGAAGCCAAATGTTCTTTTTGATTTTTTTTTTTTTGGAAATTTGAATGTTTGGGCTAAAAAGCCTCACTCAAAAATAACAAAAGGAACAAATAATTATAGGAACGCTCAATGGTACTCTTAATTTTACAACTTGTTAATTTGTGTAATTGTGAGTTGTGGGCACTTTCTATCCACTATTAATTATATAGATCCACCACTTTTCATCGATTACTCACAATCAAACAAGTTAACAAATTGTGAAATTAGATATGAAAATAGGTGTGTTCATAGGCAAACTAGGACGTAGAATTAGCTAAAGAAAAGGTACTCGTTTTTTTGGGATCCTACCTCTCTCTCTCCAATCTTTTCTCTCTCTTTCTCTTTTGTTCCTCAAGTATTAAGAAGAAAGCTCTGAGCAACCAAGGCATCCGCACACCAATTCGTTTTCTTGAAAACATGTTTGATACCATGTAAGGTATCATTTGTAATAGAAAAAAAAATCATCCATAGGGGCTCAAAGTGGGATGTACTTTAAGAAACCACAATAAGAAATGTCCAATTCAATAAGGGCATTCGAAAGCCCCATAGAGGACACTAAGAAAAGTTAAAATTATCTCTTCTAATATACTTATCTTCACTCTGTTCTTGGAGTGACATAAGTAGGTTCCAACATACATACAAAGTCTATAGGGTCCCTACCACAACTTGAAGAATTTAAAATAAAGTAGGATTTTTAGTACATCTCTCTCTTTATCCACTTTAAAGGTGCGTTCACCAAATTCATTCACACTAATTAATAATCATAGGTATGATTATTATGTATGTAGTCCCTAGGCAAATTGATCTTTTCCGGTTTTGGTGCAAGTGTATTATCAATTTGAGGTTGTTGTCTCGCAATTATTGATGAGAACTAGTTATTGAAACTTTTTATTTTTTTTTAAACGAATCTTGGATATGGAATATTCAAGTGTGTTGGATGATATTATATTCTACAATGAAATTCATCTTAAAATATCTTTCTGCGGATCAAAATTTTGATCATTAGGCGCTTGAATATGGTGTGTTTCTAGCTTTGGGCGCTTGAATCATCATTAGGCGCTTAAAATCCTTCAAAATAATATAAAGTTTTTGACCAAGTTTATGGAAATGCACTATGGTGTGTACCTAGCTAGCTTTAGTTAAAATAGAAGAGAGTTTATGACAAAGTATATGGAAATGCCATATGGTGTGTAACTAGCTTTTAGTGCCTAAAATCTTTCAAAATTTTGGATAATTTCTAACAAAGTAGATGCAGGCATCCTCATCATAACTTAATTGACTCTTCGTTTGGTTCTTATCAAATAATAACATTTGATTTTTTTTTTTTGGATGAAAATATTACTAACTTGTGTTACTTGAAATTAATCAGACACATCAAAGTCAATAGTACTAGCTAGACCTGAAGGAACTTCTTTTATCCACACCGATTCAGATGACAAATAATATTTGAATTCGGAACTTACTCTACTACTCAAACTAATTCACAAATGTATTAAAAATAGCACAAATAAGTTGCAAACCAAAAAAGCATAATGATCAAATGGAAGCAGCATCTTATAAAGGCCGAGCCATAATGATACAGGGGTGTTCTGTGTTACTCATTAGTTCAATTTTAAACCCTTTTATCAACAAGCCACTAACCCTTCTTTGTTTATTAATAACTAAAAAAATGTTCTTCTGGAAGAAAACTTTCTTGAGTGTTGCAAAAGTGGCTATCTGTGTCCTTGAATTTATCCATCAAACCTATTAATGCTACGAGGCTTTCGGCTGAAATGAAATCAATATTTGGTGCAAATTAACAAGGTGTCATATGCACAACATAGAGCACCAGTACTAACTTCTAGCCTTAATGCTTGCAGTTACATGCCCAAACCTGGTGGACATTACCATTAGTGAACAGAGTGGAGAATTAGCTCTGTTTTTGTGGAGTTCAAAATCACATATGTAGTTGTTTTATTTAGGCTTGGTCCCCAAACTTTAGCCCATTAGTAAGTTTAAAGTGGTCACTTTTTGTCCTCAATAAACTTAAAAGTGATTCATTTTAGTTCTTAAAGTGTCTAACAGAGTGATAACGTGTTAGTTTTTAGTTTCATCACATTATCGTTGCATTAAACGGCCTCTAAAGAAGAACCAAAAATGACTACTTTAAGCTTGGTGGAGACTAAAAGTAACTACTTTAAACTTCAATGGTCATTTCTTGAAATAACATCTAACAATTATTGACGGAACGGAAGGATCAAAAGTGATCACCCAGTTTGATACGAACTGAAAGTGGTCACTTTAAATTTTAAATATTAAAATCGCTCATGGACTAAGGTTAGGAAGAAACAACATACTTTGCCAAATTCTTTTGTAGAGGAGTGAAAATACTACTAATTTGCTGAAGGAAAAAGAATGATCGCAAATTCTAGAGTTTAACCATGTAAAGCATAGACTCATAGAGAAAGGCTTTGATTGTTTCACACTCTCTTTGTACACTCTTCATATATATCATGTATAGGACCGGCCCTAAACATTTTGGGGCCTTAGGCGAGAACTAAAAATGAGATATTTTTTATACTTATATATAAATTAAATTAATGTTTATTTAATATTTTTATATTATAATATATTTCATTTAAAATTTATTTTTCTTGTCTTTTAAGATGCAAATTGACTAAATAAATTTTTGTATTCAAATTCTTCTAACATCTCTTTTTCAATTAATAATATAGTTAATCCACTTAATCTTTCTTGGGATATTGTCGATCTTAGATACAATTTTAGTATTATTATTATATTATTATTATTATTATTATTTTTTAAAGTTTTTCAAATCCAAATGAATATTTTCTAGTAGACATTTCTAATCAAATAATATATTTATAAAGATAAAATAAAAATGACTTTTAAGTGTAGAGCAAATGGGAAATAGAACCTGATTTATATAAAAAGTATTGTTGAAGATTCATCGACCAATAACAAGTTTTTAGCAATCTCAACCTGCATAAATAAAGAGGAAAGACTTATTCAATATATTACCACTAACTAATATATATATATATATATATATATATATATATATATATATATAACACAGGATTAAAATTAAAAAAATTAAGCACAAGCATTGTAAGTGCATAATTGCACCTGACCCCAAGCACAGTTATGGGCTCAGGCCCAATAAGCCTTAAACAATATGAATTTGTAGAGTGCGGGTTTTTAACCCAGGTTAGAAGTGTGTAAGGATTTTATGACAAACTAAAGGCTGCAAACACTTAAAAACAACAAGTTATATCGCAAATCAACCTCCTCGGACGTGAGCCGAGAGCTGTTCTTATATTATTTCTCTTTCCTTTGTTTTTCTTTTTAGTTACAAAGAGGGAGCCGTCCCTTTTTCTGTTCTGGGTCTCCCCTTAAATACCCCTCTTTTTAATACCTTATACACGTGTTGCCCCATCTCCCCTTTAGCCTAGATATTTCTTCTCTCAGTGCCTTTGAATAGTAATCAGAAATTTCCCTTCCACTGTTCAGGTGTCACTTCCCCATTAATGCGGCCAGGGTGGTAGGTGCAGGGTCTTTAATGTGGAGGTGACAGCCTTTATCTTGAGTGTACTTCAACATCGGTGCTTCTAGGTTGTTCAGGGGTTACCCCCTTTTAACCATTAGTCTTTACCATGTCGTTCCTCAACTCTTACAACAGAGTCTATGGTTCTTCTGTGTCCGTCCGAGGATCAATTCACCCTCGGACAGGTCCTCGGGTTCTCGGCATATGGGCTGACCCATAATACTTACGAATGCTTAACCCAGGAGCAGGTCGGCCTTTCTTAACACGGCCCAAAAGCCCACATACCTGCCAAGGCCTTTCCACCCCCCACAAGCATAACAAAAATTTAAGCACAACCACAACATAAGACTTATTAATAAGACCCACCAACAAAAAAACACAAAACAAATAGTATCTAATATCTATAACCAAAAAAAAAAAAAAAAAAAAAACTTGAAGCTGAAGGCCCAAACTGAACAAACGTGAAATAGGTAGGAGGTAGGCCCAAGCTTTTTATTTAACAAACACAATGAATAGAAAGATTGAAACCTGAAAGCCAAGCGCCCAAACCCAAATAATGAAATAAATTATACCTTAATGCAGAAAACTCTCAATCTTAAAACCTAGAGAAAAGGCGCAGAGGCGGCAGAGCAGTTGAGAGAGGCGGAGAGCAAAGAATCAGAGAAGGAATGAGAGAGGTGGAGAAAGCTTGCTTGAGCCTTGAGATGAGAGAGGCGGAGAGCAGAGAGAAAGAATCAAAGAAGTAGAGGAATGGTAAAACTAAAATTTTAGGGATTTGAGTTGTTTTATTTGTTTTGATTTGTAATTGTTTTGTGGTTAATCTCTCAGCTGAATTTGTAGTTTATCTTGTTGGTTTTTGGTTTGTCTAGAGGATAATAATGTTATTTTTAGACAATGATTTTATTTAGAACCAATGTTTAACCGAATTTACCAAAATTTTTGTTTTTTGGTTAAAATGATGGACCGGATATTTCTAAAAGTATAGACATTATATGTATGAAGTATGTATAAGGAAGTGTGAAACAACTTTCCCACGTTGAGTACTATGTTTTAGTTAACATCATCAACTAGATTATATATATCCAATGTAGTAGTAATGTGTCAACACTATGTTACTTGTTATTGTAATGTTTTGTTGTATTGCTTGTATTTATTTAAGCACAAAATTGGATACAGTGAGATTTAAGCTTTATTTGGTTGTATTGTTTAAATAATAGTTTTCGTTGTTTAAACAATACAACACGTATTTCCACAGAATATAAGTGTTCAGTAGAACTGGTTACTGGACATAAACCTCTCCCATTTTCACAACACTTTTTTCACTTACACGTGTTTTGACAATACTTACAACGTTACTAAAACAACGTTTACAAACAAACTTTAATTAAACAACTGGCACTTGAATGGGCAAGTTGGTGTTACGCTTACGCAATCTAGGCTAGTTAGCCTAGACACGTGGTTAACTTGTTGACCATGAAAAAGAAAATCAGATGAGATGACTTTGCATCCTGCGGTTAAAATTAAATGGCTGACAACATGTTCTGTCGGATGCGTTAATATTTTATTCAGGCCAAGATAGAGGTTGTTCTGGAACAGAGTTCAAGCCTAAGTTCTAGTCTTCTAGAAGTCGATCTCCTCCATGACCCAAGCTTAGCCTAATCTTATTTTCTTGTCTTTTATTTCTTTTTCTTTTTATTTATTTTAAATACTATAGAATATTTTATTGTCCATTTTTTGTGTGTTTACATTACTATCTAATTAAAAATTATTTAACAATTAAACAAATTAAGGTTATAAAGGAAAATTAAGAATTTTAAAGTTCAAATACAGAAAATTATGTTAGAATTTAAATTGTCAAAATATCCATGATAATGTAATTTGTATTATGGTTGTAACTATGTAAAAAAAAAAAAAAAAAAATCAAATTTAACGCAGCTTAAAAAATTCCATATGAAAAGGCTTGCTCAATAGGTCCGAAAAAAATAAAAAATTAGAGAAGACAAAGCACTATAAAAAATGTGATTTTTATTTATGAACTACCGTTTTAAGTGGCCATCTATTTCATTAGCTAATTATATTGAATACCCCTATATTAATATTCTCAGAAAGTGGTGGATTTCAGTTAGTTCAATTAATAAATTTTCTAATAGTTAAATAAGAGATTTAAGGTTTAATTTCTGCCTATACCAAAAATCGACTGATGTCATGGTATGATAATAAATAGACTAAATAGTTATTATTAGAAACAAGCTCTATAGGGTGAAACTCTTAAAAAAAAAAACATTTTTAGAAAGTGACCCTTTCTATGTATAGTCATAAGAAGTTGGTGAATTAAAAAGAGATATTGTGAAGCAAATTTTTTTTTTTTTTTGATGGGATATTGTGAAGCAATTGCTTTCAATTGGATGATTTTTATTTATTTATTTCTTGGTTGAGAAAAATATAAATTATATCAAGGGACAAAAAAAAATGGAACCGTTCCCATCTCTATCACAGTAACACACATTATTGCTGGCATGCAATACTTGCTGAAGGGTATAAAATGTTTTTCACTTTTTAAATTATGATGCTTGCATGCACACAAATTTAAATGGAGAATATATTGCGAAATTAATAAAAAATAATGGGCATGTGACTGAGTTGGCAATCAGAGACCTCAAGTAAGTCACGCAATCTGGGCTGATTAAATTAGCAGAGACATGTCGAAACACAAAGATAACTTTAAAGCGTTCAAAGTTCAAAAACAAGTGGTGAATAATTTCCCAACTACGTGGCCTCAA
Organism: Castanea mollissima; assembly: GCA_014183005.1. Lineage (NCBI taxonomy): Eukaryota > Viridiplantae > Streptophyta > Magnoliopsida > Fagales > Fagaceae > Castanea > Castanea mollissima. The sequence goes on along the minus strand of JACAVU010000001.1, from coordinate 5,357,448 downwards.
TGGTTTTGAAAACTTTCAAAGATATGTGCTGTTCTTGCCAATTGCAATTGGCCTTTACAGTTGGAGCAACCTTGGCTAGCCTAATTGCAGTCCCATTGGTACAGATAGGTGCATAATTAATTTGTTGACCATGAATTTAAAAACCAGATGAGATGATTTGCTTCATCATGTAATTAAATGACTGACTGCATGAAAGAAAAAAAGTTAATTTTTATTTTATAAAGAAAAGTAGTGAAAAAAAGTCACCACCTACTGTAATTCTAAAACACAATTAAAATATTTTTTCTCAATTTTATGAACTTTCAAAAATAACGTTATTATCTGATTAAAATGATTTAACAATAAGATCAATTAAGGCTATAAAATTAGAATACAACTTTTATACTTTAAACTATATATTTGTTGTTACAATTAAAATATATATTTTAAAAATTTTAAAAAGAAGAAATTTTCAATTTGAAGAACTGTGTATTATTATTATTATTACAATATGATACAAATTATGATAAGGCAACATTCTATGAAAGTTGATAGGATCAAACTATTACTTTATTTTTTTTTGGGTATAATGGTGAACTAATAAAAAAACACATTTGATGGGTCACCTTGCGTCAGGTCACGTTTTGGAGGAAAAAAACAAAAAGGAGATTGGGGATCCATTGATAAAGATGCAGTAGGTAATTGTACGCAATTTGTTCCAATTCATTTTGGTTCTTATTTTAAAATGGACAAATTTATGCATGAAGTGATACAAATGATCTGATAATAACTAGAAAAATATTCCATTTTTTTATCCTTAAAATTAATTTTCATTTTTAATCTTTTAGGACATTAAGGAATCATTAATTCAGGGCCTTTGCTATTTATGTGCCACGTTGCACAAACTCATTGGACCAATGACATGCACATAATTTGAAGGCAGTAGGCGAGATCAAGTATTTAAAAGATGGCCGAAGGAGCAAGAACAAACAGAGTACTGAGTACATCTACACATCTTTCGTTCTCCATTAGCTAAAAAAATGTTGAAGAAAACTCTCTTCAATGTTGCCAAAATTGTGATCCTTGCATTCTTGATTTTCACAACCAAACATCTTGGGGCTACTAGGCCTTTGGATGATAAGAAGGCCTCGAATGCTGCGAAGATGTCATATCAAGAACATAAAGCACCGACTCCACCTTCTGGTCCTAATCCTTGCACATACATCCCCGGATCACCTAGTAATGGGCATTGCCCGCCCCATAGATAAACAAGCTTTAGCTTTGGTCTGTGAATTTATAAGTCACGACTCACAATGCTGGTTTGTTAGTATATGCATGTTAACTTCTAGCTACCATGTAATGTAAGAGTAAATAATCATGGTTTTTTGTTGTTTTTGTTGTTAAAGTGAATGGTCATGGGATACTTTTACATGGCTTCCTTTTGTCTTATTGGATTTATTTAGGTAGATGTAAAATTATGTATGCTTTCTTGCAGTAAAATATTATAGTTTTTATTTTATTTTGTTATGTATCAATTTCAGATTGCAATGAAGCAATGATGAATCATATGATGGCTGCACAATTTCTATTGTTATGCAGTTTTAATTTTCCTTGTCATGTTACACTGGACCATTGGTTACCAATTTCCTGTCCAAAAGGTGAACCTTGTTCAATTCATGACTTAAGTCCACAAAAGAGAGGGTTGGTGGGTCAAATAAAGTGCACTACAGCTGGAGTAAGCCACTAGTAAGTGACATGAATTGCAAACAAATGCACAAGATTAAGGACCAAAACTAAATGCTAGAAAAACAAATGATCAGAGGGTGTTTGGTACATTCACTTAAAAATATGTGTTTTGTTATTTGAAAATATGTATGGAAATACGTGTGGGTCAAAAAGTGTGTGAAAATAAGTGTAATATTGTTTAAAAACTGAAAATTGTTGTTTGAAATGGTGTACCAAACACCCCCAAAGCCTCTCGGTGTGCATTTTCTTTTCAGCTCAATAGGTGTGGAAGCCAATTCTCTCTTCTTCTCAATCACGAGTAAGATCTTTCTTATAGCAAATCTAAGCAGCTTCAAGACAGATTTTTTGAGTACTTCACAAATTCATCGAGAATCACAATTCTTTCTAGTAACACACTGTCATGGATATTTTGCCAATTCAAATCCTAACACAGCAAAAGAAAAACCCCCATTTGACCAATAAATCAGCTATTCTATCACACAAACCTTGGGACCCAATTGACATCTTTTACATGTAACATGTCATTTCTTATTTTGGTTATGTCATCGTTCCATTAGACTGTCTCTAATGGACCTTGATGGAAGGACTAAAAATTATAACTTTAAATTTGATAAGACTTAAAAACTTTAAAGAATAAAATCTTTCATATGCTAAATTTTAGGAACAAATAATATATTTTACCAAATTATTTATTTAGGGGGTGAATATATAATGCATATACTTACTTTCAAACAAAATTACTTACATTTCATTTTTTTATTTTAAAATATGAAAACAAGATTATTTAATTCCATTTTATTTCATTCTTTCCATCTAATATTGAAAATGTAGACATTTTGTGTATGGAGTGTACATTACGACATGTTAATTAATAGTTTCCCTCTATGTTTTAATCTAAATTAGCTAGATTATACCTATATTTTTTCTACATGCGAAATAAAAAATTTCCTCTATGTTTTAGTTAACATCAACTAGATTATATTTATTTATTTTAAATAGTAACCAATTGAGCTAGAATGACTTTTGTCATTGTAATATTTAACTATGGTGCTTGTATTTATTTACGCACAAAAATTTAAATTGAATATTATCACAATTAATTTTACAATATGTGTGTGTGTGTGTGGATGTGGTGCTGTGTAGTTTTATTTTCTTCTCATAAAATTGCGCTCCGCACTACACAGTACGGTGAGGTGTGGTTCACCATCACTTGTGGTATGGTGTGGTTATTTTTATTTTGCAGGTGATTTTGGTCAGTTTGGATACCCGGTTGTGTGGTGTGAATGGTTTGGTAAACCCCTAAGCATGTGAATTGACAAACTGAGACCTAAAGTATGTGACGCAATCTATTAATTGTGCTTCCACTTAAATTAATTAGTGAGCTAGTTTAGTTACCAAAGACACGTAGAAACACTGTGACAACTTCACTAAAGTCAATGAAATCAACTTTTAATTGATGTAGTATTAAGCAAGTAAAGCAAAGCATATTGTCCATCGAGTGACAGTTTAGGAGTTTCACTGGCCTAAATGATTTTGGAACTTTCAAAGATGTGTGTTGTTTTCTTCTTGCAAGTTGCAATAAGCTTTGCAAATTACAAGAGCGACCAACCACGTGTTGTAATCTCGACCTAATATGTATTTTATTGGAAAGTAAAATGTATATGTACCGCATCATTTAGAAGAACAGCCTAGAGGAAATTAAAGCAGAGGTATCTAATTAATTTCAATCAATCCTCTCTCATCCATGATTTGCTTCATGTAATTAAAAGGTTGACCGCATGTTCTATGGTTTCAGAGTAAGATATATTGTCCACAAGCTTATCAGTCTGGCACAATAGATGTCCACTATTGAGACTGTTGGTTAAATACATGTTTGTATTGCACACAAAACATACGCAGTGAAAAATTAAAGGATTTATCTCATTCGTAATTGTTAACATGTACTATGAAAATTTTAAAATTCAAGAACAAGAGAATGTATCTTGGTGCGGTGAAATTTAAAACAAAAGATCAGAAGTACTTGGGAACACTTTTAATTTTCACTCCAATTCCACTTTATGCTCATGAAGTGTGATATCTCAATCAGTTTTCAAAGGGAGAATAAGAGAGTGTCTCACACTTACATACATACTATTTTACAATAATGTCACACACACAAATAATATTCTGTATGTTTCTCCCTTTGTATCTAACTGGTTATCTAATTGGGTTAACCTTTTGAGCATTTCCAAATTGGCTTTAGTGTGTGACTTGGAGTGAAATCAAAAGGGACCAATAAGACACTAGTTTCAATGGGTCTTGGGCTTTTCTGTTAACTCTTGACAAGTCCAAAGTTATCATTAATTATATTTAATACCACTATATAAATATAGTTGCACTCTAGGCCTTACTTATAAATTATATCTCAAGACTTTATTATACATGCAACCTCTTCATAAAATATTCATAGTAATACAAAATCATGAATGTAGATTGTCACTTTATAAATTGCTACATCTTAATCCTTGAGTACCTGATTTAATCCGTTATGTTATTCATCATATATTTATGAAATTCAATTTCATAAATATATAATTTAGTAACTCCTTACTAAAGTGGTTAGGTCTAACACTCTTAATAACTAAACCCAATGAACTTATCTCAAGAGAATATTTTGTATCTCCATTAAGAGACTATGAATTCCATCTTGAGAATTTATCTTCCATCAACACTAAATGTGGCTGTCCAACATACTGAAGTTTTGATCGTGTCTTTAGATCTCACTCTTAATTTATTAAAGCAACCTACATTTTATGATTAAGTCCATTATCCTCTCAAGATTAAGAGTTCATATAAATAGAAGTCGTGAGATTTATTATTCATTTGACAATCGTTAGGAGAATAATAAATCTCACAGCGGTCCAGTTCAATATGTCTTAACTCTTAAAACATATCATATCAACATACCAACTAGAAGTCTCCACTTCCATGATCAAGCCAAATCATTTTAGTTGATATATTATAGTCTTCGCAGATGAAATGCCCAATTTCATCACCGACTACCAACTATAATTATGAGTTTATAAAAAAATTTTGATTTATATCTTCAGTAACTTTTCACATAAATCACATATGATGCATCTCATGGACTATATGATAATGTTCAATATTCATATTACCATTAATTTAGATTATAATAAAACAATTTTATTAATTACAACATTAAGTGATACATAATGTCATACATAGTATCATACAATAGGATTTAAGGACACACATCCTAACAGAGACTTGCATGATTAAAGAATAAAAGACAATTAAAGAATAGTAAGAGATAGCAAACAGAAAGTACAAACTTTTCATCAAAATGGGATAAGAAAAAGAAAAGAAAAGAAAAGTTAATAATTTTTTTAATGGGAAAAATAGTGAAGGAAAGTTATTATTCATCATATAATTTATTATTGTCCACCATCGTGTATTTCAAAAAATAACTTTGTTATGTAATTACAAATGATTTAAGGTAAATTAAGAAATTTAAAATTCAAATTCCATGAAATTTTATTACACATTTTAAAATATAACTATTTGCAAGAGTTACAATTAAAAATGCAAGTATTAATTTTTATTTTTTTAAAAGACAAAGCTCCATTGAAATTAAACTCATGCTTTAATTTAGTAAAGATTAATATTAATATTATCATTATCATTATTTTTTATGCGAATTATTATTATTATTATTATTATTATATGAGAGCAACTATGATAAGGCAACATCATATGAAAGTTGATAGGATCGCACATTTTGTTTTGATGAAAGCCACTAAGGTCAGATACCTTGCTATGCTTGTTGCACAAACTAAATTATTGGACCAAATTAAGTAAACATGAACTTTATTTTAGGGGAATCAGCCAAGGAACAAATTATAGTAAACATGTAACAAAAAGTTCCATGCATGCAGCTTACCCTCTCAGATAGATTTTGCTTACATTATTAACCTCTGATAGCTACCGTCCTTAATTTCAATTTGTTAAGGACATATTTTATTTAGTTGGCTAATCTTTTGACAAAACACACTTTACTTTTATTTAGGTAGATCTAGGGTATTTAATACTTCAAAGAACATGTTGTTCAAGTCTAGTATTAAAGCCATGAAGATTGGACCAAAAAACAAAAGAAGAAAAGGTGTTTACTAAAGCTAGACACCTGCGGACAGCTGCTCGACAGATAGCTATCTATCGATATTTAATGAGGCTCGACACCTACTATCTATCGAGGTATATATCAAGGTTATGGAAATCAGAATTTTCAGATCTGATTTTTGGGCCATGCTTTTGTATTTGTGTAGGGTTTCTTTTCTCACAACCCTAGGCATATATAAGGCTTATTTTAGAGGCCATCACATAAGAGAATACAAGGAGAACACAAGCAAAAGGTGACCGAAGTCTTATTCTCTCTAAAATGAAACTACTGCGTCTTTGTGCATTAGGGTTTTGTAATCAAGTGCTTCTTGATCTTCATTGTTAATAAAATGAAGAACTTTGCAGCCAACATTCTTCTTTCTCAAGTTGGTGAGTGAGTCACGTACTGGAATTCGTGCAAAGGAGTGAGTCAAGTACTGGGATCCGTGCATCAAAGGGTGGCGTTCATATATTGAAGAGTTCAAAGGTCTTGAAACGGTAGAAGGTTTCTGCTGTAAGTTCATCTACAGGGATTGTAGAGTCTAGGGACAAAGGTTTTGTACTAGATTTGAAACTTCTCTTTACTGTAGTGGATTGCTTTTCGGGAAGGTTTTCCCCCAGGTTTTTTACAGTGAAACTGGTTGGTTTCATTGGTTTTCTTAGGTCATCATATCTTGTCTTATTTATTTTTTCGTTGTAATTATATTTTGACATGATATTGATGTTTATTTGTTTTAACATGTTTTATTCATAATAAATCTAATTACAACTTGAGTATAAAACTTGTTAATTCTATCAACCGGGGTCTAATTTTCTCAACAAGTGGTATCACAGCGGGTATACTCTGATTGGATTAATTTCCTGAGTGTGATCCTTGACCTCCGTTGTCATAGATCATGGACAATCTCTTTTGATTCCTCCTTTATTTGATGACACTAATTATGCGTACTAAAAAGTTCGTATGAAAGTGTTTTTGTAGGCTCTAGGTGAACAGGTATGGCAAGCTGTTGAAGTTGGCTAGATTAAGTCAAATAAAGTTCTAGTGGATTGGGATGATGCAACAATCACAGCGGCAATTTTCAACAATAAAGCCTTGAATGCCTTATTTTGTGGGGTGATCAATGAAGAATTCAAGAAAATATCATCCACAGAAGTTGCCAAGGAAGCATAGACCATTCTTGAGACCACCTATGAAGGTATCGAGGCAGTAAAGACTGTGAAGCTTCAAAGACTCACTAGTAGCTTTGAAGAAATAAGGATGGAAAAGGATGAGATATTTGATGAGTTCTATGCTAAACTCAAGGATATTGTGAATTCTGCCTTCAATCTTGGAGAGTCTATAGCAAAATCCAAAATTGTTAGGAAAATCCTTAGGTCTTTACCAGAAAGATTCCATGCCAAGATCACTGCCATTGAAAAAGCAAAGGACATTGATCAAATTCTTTTGATTGAGCTTGTAGGGAACCTTCAAACTTATGAGATGGGATTAGGCTCAATGGGAAAATGTGGAAAGAGCAAAAATTTGGCTCTTAAGGGTATAGAGGAAGAGATTAAGGACTTTGAAGATGATGATGAGGATGAGGATAAAGATCTAACCTTCATAATTGATGAGATTATCAAGCTTCTTCAGTTTAGAAAAAAGGGTAAGGGAAAACCTCCTAGGAAATCTAAATCTTCTAGGAAGGGTAAGAATGAAAAGTCCCTCATCCAATGCCACGAGTGCAAGGATTTTGGTCATATGAGGATAAAGTGCCCAAACTACCTTATGAGGGAAAAAACCAAGAAGTTAGAAGAGAAAGGGTTGGTTGCTACTTGGAGTGATAGTGAGAATGACTCTTCTGGTGAGTATGTGGATGAATGTAGTCACGTTATGGCCTTTGCTGCCTCAACTGATAAGGTGATTGTGGAGAGTGCTAATGACAGTGATGATTCTTCTAATGATGAAGTATCCAAGAAGTTGACCATTCAGGAAGCCTATGATAAGCTATGCATTGAATTCATAAAATCTTAAAAGACTTCTCATTTTTGTAGAAAAGAGTTTAATGAGGTAAAAACTGAAAAAGCTGATATGTTAGTCAAACTGGATGAGACTACAAGGTTAGTTGAGACTCTTATTATAGAGAACACCTCATTAGAAGAGAAGGTCAAGAATCTTGAGGTTGAACTTAGTCAAGCTAGAACTCAAATAGAGAGGATGTCTAGTGCAAAGCTTGAAGAGGTCTTGAGTGCTCAAAAGCCTAGTTCTGATAAGACTAACTTAGGATATGCTGTCTCCTTCGGCCCCTCCTCTTCCACGGCTTCTAGATCAAGAACTGTCATTGTGCCTCAATCCGAGAAAGGTAATAAAGGTATGAAATCCAAAACTTTTTTGCTAATTCTAAATCCTTTGTTAGATCTCATGTTTGTCACCATTGTGGTATTTCTGGACACATTCGTACTAATTGTTTTAAGTTGTATCCTCAAAAGCAAGTGTCTAAACGGTCACAAGTTTCCTTTCAAGGACCTACACTTTTGTTTGGAGAATTATTAAAAGTCTTGAGCTTTTTAACTCAATTTCAGGAGAATCTTAATTCTTCTATGTCCTTTAGTAGACATACTAGGACACGTGTCTTTTCATCTTCACGGCTAAAGACTCGTGTTGTGTGGGTGAGAAAGGAGCCTAAGACTTAATTGTCTTTTCTGTTGTCCTATGCTTTAATTCTTTCTATCTATAGTAGGACTCTCTTTACTTGATTTTTTTTCTGCTTTTGAAATCATGCTTTCATGTATCTGCATTTTTCTATCATGCCTTCATGCATTTGCATCTCTCTTTCATGCTTCCATGTTGTTTTTCTGTTTTTGTTTGGTTGTTTAGTTTTTATTTTGTTTTGTTTTCAAAATAAAAAAATGGAAAAATCATAAAAAAATACAAAAACAGTGTTTTTGTGTACATTGGTTCTTGTGAACCTTAAAATGGCCATTGAAACAAAGTTTTCTAAACTTTGTATCTCTTGTAACTTAGATGAGCATTCCTATGCACAACTAAGCAAGTGAACTTTGTGGCTCTTTGTTTGTGATGGGTAAGGTTAAGTGATCTCTTGTACTTAACATTCGTATCATTCTTTTTGACGGGTAGAACTACAAAATCCTAAGAGAAAGGCATTAATAATCATCTTACCACTATTACTCGCTAATCACGATATGACAGCTGTATGTTTCGGCATAGCAAAAGTGCAATGTCAATGACATCTGTATGCTTCGGCATAGCAAAAGTGCAATGTCAAAAACTTAACATATTTGTGTATTTCTTTTCTCTCTTTTATATACCCATGCATAGTTTGCTTAATAAAAAGAAAATATGCGAAAGAAAATAAAAGCAAAAAGATAAAAAATACTTTAAATATGATTGCAAGCGTGTTTTCTAGGAGATGTGGGAGTTATAGGATATACCTCGAAGGTGATAGTTCCCATCAAACAGTTATGATTATGTGTGAGTTAAAATGATTTTCTCTTATCTCAAATTGTCATAACTTTAAGACACTTATGCATTTTTGCGATGTTTTCACACACAACACGCAATATTTTTAGCTACTCTTGATACATGTGCAAATAAAATGTAATTTGGTCATCACAAAGTTTACATGTGTTGATGTATATTGACTAAACTGTATTAACTTGTTTTTTAAATATAAAATTTGTTAGACTTGTTTAGTGTGTGTGTGAGTTTTTAGGAGCAAAATGCTTAACTCTTTGTTGATTAAGAGATGTTTTTGAGAGGTTAAAATGTTGGTTGGATCATTGGCTGAATTGCATGTTTGATTGCATTCATATATCTGTTTTTCTCCTCTTTGAAAAACTGGTTTTAAGCCATCTCGACACCTCTCGATACCTGGCTTATCTGTCAAGTTCTTCTGTTGCATCTTATCGCAATCTCGACACCTCTCGATAGCTAGATGGATTGATCGAGAAAGTTCCTGTCCCCTCGATAGCTGTTCAATCCATCGAGGTATGTTCGATAGCTTCTCGACACCTCTCGATCCATCGAGATCCTTTGCATGCATTGTTTTTCACATGTTTTGCATGTTTCTCTTATCTTGTCATCCATAGCATCTTGTTTCATTACATTCATGCTTTTTTATGGATTCCTTGTGCCCCCTTGATCATCTTTATGTTTCTCAGGTGAAGCTTTCTAGCTTCTTGTACCCTTTGTCAATCATGATAAAAAGAGAGAGAAATTGGAGAATTTGTGGTTTCTTTCTTTAAGATTCTACAAGTTAGGGGGAGAAATACATTCCTTTGTAAGGGGGAGTTGTGTTTCATCTTATTAGGAGGAGTGTTTACCTCCTTGTTGTTGTAGGAGCTACTTTTAACTTCTTGTTCTTGTACCTTAGATCTTGTGACTATGTTTACATACATTGTGTTTATCTTTGATCTATATGTAATGATATATGTTTTCTTCACCTACCTCTACATGTGTTGTTCCTTTTCTACCTTTATACACATGTTTCTTATTTTTTTATGCAATCTATTATTTCTGTCTCACACTAAGATGCCTTGATGAGTTTTGTTTAAAGTGTTTCAAAAATACAGGTTGTCAAAGTCTTCCATGCCATGAGCTCTCTTCTTGTAAAATTTTTCAATAGTTTGTATTATGGTAGATTTTATTGTATTCAACAAGTATGAGTTAAGTGATTTATGACTTCTCTCTTATGTTCATTTGTTTGTTCTGGTTTTGTCACGGATTGCCAAAGGGGGAGATTGTTAAGAACATATTTTATGTAGTTGGCTAATCCTTTGACAAAATGTACTTTACTTGTATTTGGGTAGATCTAGGATGTGTTTAATACTTCAAAGAACATGTTGTTTAAGTCTACTATTAAAGCCATGAAGATTAAACCAAGAAACAAGTGAAGAAAAAGTGTTTACTAAAGCTGGACACCTGCAGACAGCTACTCAACAGCTACTCGACAGATAGCTATCTATCGAGGTTTAATGAGGCTCAATACCTGCTATCTATAGAGGTTACGGAAATCAGAATTTTCAGATCTGAGTTTTGAGCCAGGCTTTTGTATTTGTGTATGATTTTTTTTCTTACAACCCTAGGCATATATAAGGCTTATTTTAGAGGTCTCACATAAGAGAATACAAGGAGAATACAAGCAAAAGGTGACCAAAACCTTATTCTCTCTAAAAAGAAGCTACTACGTCTTTACCCTTAAGGTTTTGTAACCAAGTGCTTCTTGATCTTCATTGTTAATAAAGTGAAGAACTTTGTAGACAACATTCTTCTTTCTCAAGTTGGTGAGTGAGTCACATACTGGGATTCGTGCAAAGGAGTGAGTTACGTACTAGGATCCATGCATCAAAGGGTGGCGTTCATATATTGAAAAGTTTAGAGGTTTTGAAGCGGTAGAAGGTTTCTGTTGTAAGTTCATCTACGAAGATTATAGAGTTTAGGGACAAAGGTTTTGTACTAGATTTGAAACTTCTCTTTACTATAGTGGATTGCTTTTCGGGAAGGTTTCCCCCCAAGTTTTCTACTGTGAAACTAGTTGGTTTCATTGGTTTTCCTAGGTCATCATATCTTGTCTTATTTATTTTTTTGCTGCACTTATATTTTGACATGATATTGATGTTTATTTATTTTAACAAGTTTTATTCATAATAAACCTAATTAACAACTTCGGTTTAAAACTTGTTAAATTTATCAACCCAAGTCTAATTTTCCCAACACAATTTGCTTCTTTCTTTAAGAGGTCAGAGAATCCATCTTGGGCTTTAGAAGGTTAACAAGGACCTTTAAGGCAAACAATAGAAACAAGTAAACATGCACTTTCTTTGAAAGATTGGATGCATGAGTTTCAATTTACGTACTTCTTCAAAAGATTCAATCTTTACCTTCTATAAAAAGATGGCCAAAGCTAGAATAAACAGAACATATCTCTACACATCTTTCTTTCTCCATTAATTAGCTAAAAATGTGGAAGAAAACTCTCTTCAATGTTGCCCAAGTGGTGTTCCTTGCATTCTTAATTTTCACCATCAAACCTCTTGTGGCTACCAGGCCTTTTGGATAGTAAGAAGGCCTCGAATGCTACAATGAAGGTGTCATTTCAAGAAGACAGAGCAGCGGTTCCACCTTCTGGCCCTAATCCTTGGACACACATCCCCAGACCTGGTAATGGGCATTGAAATAAATGAACAAGCTTTAGCTGTGGTCTCTATGGAGTCATAACTCATAATTCATAACTCATAAGTCATAACTCACAATTCTGGTTCTTACTTCTTTGTTAGTTTGTTAACTTTGTCGTGTGTACCCGTGCAATTTTAGTATAGTACCATTTGTTTCATGTTATAATTTATTAAAAATTACTCGTGTTGTTGTGTCATGCCCAAACCCTTGTTCGTGTCTGTGCTTTCTAGCTAGGTGAATTATCATGGGGCTTTTTTGTTAAAGCGAATGAAAGCTCGGATTTGTGCTAAAACACAAGAGCTTGTTTAGAGCCTTAATTAAAAATTTACGGTTAGTTGCTTTTACTCTAATTTATCTAAGTGCGCAACAAGAGTACATGAAGCGCAATAAGCTGAATCTACTTTAGTGCATACACATGAACAATAAAATAATAAAAGTAAAGTACAAGAGAAAGGGAAGAGAGATGCAAACACAAGATAACCCCAAGACGTGTTATCAAAGAGGAAACTGAAGAACTCGGCGAAAAACCTCTCTGCAATCCTCCAAGTCGAAATCGATCCACTAGAGAATAAAATTGGAGTACACGAATAACAAAAGACCCTCCAAGCATAGTCTACCCAATGTACTTGAGCTTTTCAAGCTTTTGCTACCAATGGATTTCTTGGAGTCGTGTCTTCTCTAACTTTTCAGATCTCGCAATAGGCCCGATTGTATCCACCAAGTCTCATTGGCTTCTTTTGGCAAATCCCCAAAGCTTCCCAAGCTCCAAAACACTCTTTATACTCTGAATAGGTGTGAGCTATGTTTGGGTACAAATCTCCTCTCAAGGTATGGCAATGAAGGAGTGAAGGAGAAGAAACTACAATGATTTGTCTCTAAGGATGAGTAGCTTTCTCTCTAAAAGATGGGTATGTTGTGTTGTAGAAAACCTATCTAGGGTTTTTCTCTTTGAATAGCCTCTCATATATTTGTGGATAATAAGGGAATATATAGTATGGGTGAAGAATAAGAAAGTCACACTTAAAATCTTCTAGGCAAAAAGTTTCGCGAATACTTCGCGAGAAGGCCTTACCCACGAGACACTCATGAAATCCTCCAGGCTGTCATGATTCTTCAGCTTCCAACATATGCTTCTCACGTGCCCTTTTTGCGAGAACCCTTCTCATGAGTTTCTCACGAGCTAATTGCGAAACTACACTGACTTTTTCATGCTCGTTTCTTCACCAATTTAATACTAAACCCAATCTAATAAAATTCTACAAAATACAAGGAAAAAATTATAGAAATTACAACACTTTTTGTCATGGAATAAAGCTAACATAAAACATAGTTGTAAATCACAACTTCACAATCTCCCTTTTTGGCTATTTCGTGACAAAACACCCTATAATAGACTCTAGACTAAAACGTGAGTTTAGGAACAATGACAAAACTCACTCACACCTAAATCTAAAACCTGCGAGAAACTAACCCGCGAAAAACACGTGTTTTCAATTTTTAAGGGCTGATCAAGACAGTTTTTCAAACATAAACACTTTGCCTCTCTCGAGCCTCTCTTAACCTTAAACCTATTTTCTCTCAAAAACCTAATCAAAACTCAAGAGAAATCTTCTCAAAATCATCTCTAAGGTATGTTCGATCAATCTTTTCTCTTTATTTCTTAAGATTATGCCTTAGATTCTAAGTTTTAATGAGTTGGGCGTATTTTTGAAAAAGGGTTGGGAAACTTTAAGTTTTGTGAAATTATTTTTAAATTTCTTGATTGGGCTTTGTCCCATATGCTTTGTTTGTGTTTGTGTTGGCCCCTTGTGGCATTTCAACTTGTATTTAGGCAAGATTTACACATGTTTATGCATTGCTCACATATTGTTTGTGTTGGTGCATGCTAAGTGTTTGATAAAATGCCCAAATGGCATTTTGGTGTTGTTTTGGACTCTGATGAGTACCAAATTATGGGGATTACCATGATTTTGCATGTTTATCATGTTTTGATCATTGGTTGTGTGTTTTACACACTTTGACCCAAATGTGCTTAGTCATGCCTTGATCATGCATCACTTATGCACACACTTGTTCACTTGTCATGCTTTGCATATCACTTATGCTAGATATATGTTGTTACATGTTTAGCACTCATTACATGATCTTGTGGCATTGTTTATGTTCTTTTTAGGACTTTTTGTTTGTTTTATGGACTAACTTGGTACTAATAGAGTTTGTGTTCTTGTTTTGTATTTTTGCACTTGTCTCTTTGTGTTTTGTGATTGTTTTTGCAGATGTCTCCTACTAAGCATTCTGCCACAAAGAAATCATCAAAGCATCCACATTCAGACTTAGAGAATTTCCGAAGCATTGAGGTAGACATGGCCTACAACGACTTCTACAAAAGGGCAACGATCATCATGGAAAAAGTTGTAAGAATGAAGACCCTTGAAAACACTCTTATTTTTGAAGTGTTCGTGGAGGGGACATGGAAAAAATTGCTGAACTCAAGTGGGAATGTCTTTGCCGAAATCATAAGGGAATTCTATACGAATGCCCTTGTGGAAGGGGAGCACATAAATTGTTGGGTGAGGCAAAGAGAATTATTCATCACGAGGGACTCCATTCAAGAGGTATTAGAAGTTCGTCCACCATCTAAACAAATTTCTATCCAATATGATGATAGATTGGATTCTCTTGAGCCAATGGCAGATCTCCTCGGCGGCGCTCTCAAAAAGAAGTCATTGAACACAATTCCTTTCACCATGGAGATGAGGACATTGGCCTATATAATGATCCATTGTCCGCACCAAGAACCATGTTTTTGTATGATCTCTTCATACATAGTCGAGCTTTCAGCGAATAATCATGGGATGCTTTTACATGGCTTCCTTTTGTCTTCTTGGATATTTATTGCGGTAGATTTAAAATTATGGATGCTTTCTTGCTTGGTCACTCTACAAGTATAAGTTTTTGTAGAGTAAGAGGCAAAAGCTGAGGTTAAGAGGGCACTATTAAAGGAAAAAGAAGAAGAGGAAAATAAATGCTCTAGCACAAAAAAAAAAAAAAAAAAAAGACAAAAAAGAGAGTAATTTCTTAATAAAAAATTGGAAAATCTAAAATTGATCATCAAATCTACTTTCTATTTGATTCTTTTATGAGGAAATACTTTCTATTTGATTCTAATTGGGAAAAATAAATTCTGAAATTTTTTCTATTTTGTTAATGTTTGTTGTTTGATTCCATTGGAATATCGTATTAGGATATCTACATTGGAAAATTAAGAATTTTAAAGTTCAAATACAGAAAATTATGTTAGAATTTAAATTGTTAAAATATCCATGATAATGTAATTTGTATTATGGTTGTAACTATGTAAAAAAAAAAAAAAAAAAAAAAATCAAATTTAAAGCAGCTTAAAAAGTTCCATATATATGAAAAGGCTTGCTCAATAGGTCTGAAAAAAATAAAAAAGTTAGAGAAGACAAAGCAATACAAAAAATGTGATTTTATTTATGAACTACCGTTTCAAGTGGACATCCATTTCATTAGCTAATAATATTGAATACCTTTATATTAATATTCTAAAAAAGTAGTGGATTTCAGTTAGCTCAATTAGTAAATTTTCTAATAGTTAAATAAGAGATCTGTGATTCAATTTCCGTCTATATAAAAAATCAATTGGTATCTTAGTATGATAATAAAGAGTCATTATCATAAACAGACGCTATAGATTAAAACTTTTTTTTTTTTTTTTTTTTTCAGAAAGTGATCCTTTCCTATGTATAATCATAAGAATTAGTTGGTGAGTTAAAAAGAGATATTGTGAAGCAATTGATTTCAATTGGATGCTTTTTATTTATTTCTTTGTTTCTTAGTTGAGAAAAATATAAATTATATCAAGGGACAAAAAAATGGAACCGTTCCCGTCTCTGTCACAGTAACACACCCAATTGCTGGCATGCAATAATTGCTTAAGAATTTAACATGTTTTTCACTTTTTAAATTATGAAGCTTGCATGCACACAAATTAAAATAGAGAATATATTGAGAAATTAATAAAAAAACAATGGGCATGTGACTGAGTTGGCAATCCGAGACCTCAAGTAAGTCACGCAAGCTGGGCTAAGTTTAGCAGAGACATTTGGAAACACAAAGACAACTTTAAAGCGTTCAAAGTTCAAAAACAAGTGGTGAATAATTTCCCAACTACGTTGGCCTCAATGGTCTTGAAAACTTTCAAAGATATGTGTTGTTCTTGCCAATTGCAATTGGCCTTTACAGTTGGAGCGCCCTTGGCTAGCCTAATTGCAGTCCCATTTTTAACCCTTATAATTAATTTTCTTTTTTATCTTTTAGGGCATTAAGAAATCATTCAGGGCCTTTAGAGAAATGACGATGGTTAACTTGCTATATATGCGCCACGTTGCACAAATTTATTGGACCAATGACATGCACATAGTAGGCGAGATCAAGTGGTTAACAGGGATTTTGCAGATATAAAGATGGCTGAAGCAAGAACAAACAGAGTACATCTTCACATCTTTCTTTATCCATTAGCTAAAAAATGTCGAAGAAAACTCTCTTCAATGTTGCCAAAGTTGTGATCCTTGCATTCTTGATTTTCACAACCAAACATCTTGGGGCTACCAGGCCTTTGGATGATAAAAAGGCCTCGAATGCTGCAAAGAAGATGTCATATCAAGAAAATAGGGCACCACCAACTCCACCTTCTGGTCCTAATAGTTGTACATACATCCCCGGATCAAATGCTAATGGGCATTGCCCGCCCCATAGATAAACAAGCTTTAGCTTTGGTCTATGTGGATTTATAAGTCACAGCTCACAATGCTGGTTTGTTAGTATATGTATGTACATACTTATGTAATGTAATGTAAGAGTAAATAATCATGGTTTTTTTTTTTTTTGGTTAAAGTGAATAGTCATGGGATGCTTTTACAGGGCTTCCTTCTGTCTTTTTGGATTTATTTTGGTAGATGTAAAATTATGTATGCTTTCTTGCAGTAAAATGTAGTAGTTATTTTATTTTATTATGTATCAATTTCAGATTGCAATGAAGCTATGATGAATCATACGATGGCTGGCACAGTTTCTATTGTTATGCAGTTTTAATTTTCCTTTTCCTTGTCATGTTACACTGGACCATTGGTTACCAATTGCCTGTCCAACCTTGTTCAGCCGCAATTCATGACTACGTCCACAAAAGAGAGGGTTGGTGGGTTAAATAAAGTCCACTACAGCTAGAGCAAGCCACTAGTAAGTGACATGAATTGCAAAACAAAAAGCACAAGATTAAGGACCAAAACTAACGCACAAGTCAGCCTCTCTGTGTGCATTTTCTTTTTAGCTCAGTAGGTATAGAAGCCAATTCTCTCTTCTTCTCATTCACGAGTAAGATCTTTCTTATAGCAAATCTAAGCAGCTTCAAGACAGATTTTTTGACTTCACAAATTCATCGAGAATTACAGTTCTTTCAAGTAATACACTGTCATGGATATTTTGCCAATTCAAATCCTAACACAGCAAAACAAAAATCCCATTTGACCAATAAATCAGCTATTCTATCACACAAACCTTGGGACCCAACTGACATCTTTTACATCTAACATGTCACTTTTATTTTTGCTCATGTCAATGTTCCATTAGATGGTCTCTAATGGACCTTGATAGAAGGACTAAAAATGATAACTTTACGGTTGATGAGACTTAAAAACTTTAAAGAATAAAATCTTTCATATACTAAATTTTAGGAGAAAACAATATATTTTGCCAAATTATTTATTTAGGGGGTGAATATATAATGCATATAGTTACTTCAAAAAAAAGTTACTTATATTTCATGTATTTATTTTAAAACATCAAAACAAGATCATTTAATTCCATTTCATTCCATTCTTTCCATCTAATATAAAAATGTGGACATTTTGTGTATGGTGTGCACATCACGACATGTTAAATAATGATTTTCCTCTATGTTTTAATTAAAATTAGCTAGATTATATCTCTCTCTTTTTTTTTTCTACATGTGAAATAAAAAATTTCCTCTATGTTTTAGTTAACATCAACTAGATTATATTTATTTATTTTAGATGGTAACCAATTGAGTTATAAGACCTTTTGTCATTGTAATATTTAATTATAATGCTTGTATTTATTTACCCACACAAATTTAATTGAATATTGTGAAATTAATTAAACAATGGGCACATGTCAAATGCCCATTATTTAATTAATTTTGCAATATATATATATGTGTGTGTGTGTGTGTATGTGTGTGTGTGTGCGCGCGCGCGCTGTGTAGTTTATTTTCTTATTATAAAATTGAACTCCACATTGCATAGTATAGTGCGGTGTGGTTCACTATCACTTGTGGTATGGTGTGGCTATTTCATTTTGCGGGTGATTTTGGTCAGTTAAGATGCGGTTGTGTGGTGTGAATTGAATGGTTTGGTGAACCCCTAGGCATGTGAATTAGCAATCTGAGACCTAAAATATGTCACGCAATCATAATTGTGCTTCCACTTAAGTTAATTAGTGGGCTAGTTTAGTTACCAAAGGCATGTGGAAACACTACACTAAAGTCAATGTAATCAACTTTTAATTAATGTAGTATTAAGCAAGTAAAGCAAAGTATATCGGCCATTGGGTGATAGTTTAGGAGTTTCACTGGCCTAAATGGTTTTGGAACTTTCAAAGATGTGTGTTGTTCTCGTCATGCAAGTTGCAATTGGCTTTACAAATTACAATTGGAGCGACCAACCACGTGTTGTAATCTCGACCTAATATGTATTTTAGGGGAATCGGTCAAGATTACAACACGTCGTCGACCTATTATGTATATTAATTTCCTATAGTAAATCGGAAACTAAATTATTGGACCAAAGTAAACATGAACTTTGTTTTAGGGGGGAATAGGTCAAGGACCAAAGTAAACTTGTAACAAAAAGTTCCATGCAGCTTAACCTCTCAGATAGATTGTGTGTATATTAACCTCTGATATCTACCGTCCTCAATTTGCTTCTTTCTTTAAGTACTAAATAGGTCAAAGAATCCATCTTGGGCTTTAGAAGGTTGACAAGGGCCTTTAAGGCAACCTTGCTATGACACAATCAATATAACCAATTAAACATGCACTTTCTTTGAAAGATTGGATGCAAGAGTTTTAATTTACGTATTCTGCTTTATATTATTAACCTCTGATAGCTACGGTCCTCAATTTTCTTCTGTCTTTAAGCGGTCAAAGAATGCATTTTGGGCTTTAAAAGGTTGACAAGGACCTTAACCTTGCTATGACACGTTACACAAACAATAGAACCAAGTAAACATGCACTTTCTTTGAAAGATTGGATGCAAGAGTTTCAATTTACGTACTTCTTTAAAAGATTCTTGCATTCAATCTTTACCTCTATAAAAGATGGCCAAAGTTAGAACAAACAGAACATATCTCTACACATCTTTCTTTCTCCATTAATTAGCTAAATAATGTGGAAGAAAACTCTCTTCAATGTTGCCAAAGTGGTGCTCCTTGCGTTCTTTATTTTCACCATCAGACCTCTTGTGGCTACCAGGCCTTTAGATAGTAAGAAGGCCTCGAATACTACAAAGAAGATGTCATTTCAAGAAGACAGAGTGGCGGTTCCACCTTCTGGCCCTAATCCTTGGACACACATCCCCGGGCCTGGTAATGGGCATTGAAATAAATGAACAAGCTTTAGCTGTGGTCTCTATGGAGTCATAACTCGTAAGTCATAACTCACAATGCTGGTTCTTACTTCTTAGTAAGTCTGTTAACTTTGTGGCGTGTACCCATGGGATATCACTATTGTATCGTCTGTTTCATGTTATAATTTTTCAAAAATTACTTGTGTTATCATGTCATGCTCAAACCCTTGTTCGTGTCCATGCTTTCTAGCTAGGTGAATGATCATGGGGCTTTTTCATTAAAACGAAAAATCATGGGATGCTTTTACAAGGCTTCCTTTTGTCTTCTTGGATTTATTGTGGTAGATGTAAACTTATGGATGCTTTCTTGCTTGGAAGTATAACAGTTTATTTTATTTTATTGTGTTAATTTCAGATTCCAAGCTATTATATAATGGCTAGCACAGTTTCTATTGTTAAGTAGTTTTAGTTTCTATTTTTCCTTATTAAATTATATCGGATATTGATGATGCAGTAATCGCTTAATTATAAGGAGAATTAGTGAATCCGTGGTGAGGGTGTGCACACAAAAGTATTAATGAGAACTTGTTATTGAAACAAGTTCTTTTGACAAATTTTAAGAGAGACTGTTTTGTGTGTTGGAGAACATTGATTACAATATTCTACACGTGAAACTTCATTATTACGAGTTGTTGATGTCTACATCCATCTATGAGAAAACAGAGAATTGGGAGAAAAGCTGAATTGCATTAATAATTAAACTAGCACAAGGCTTTAAAAACAGGATCGGGCTCAACCCAGAAAAGTATAAGAGCAAAAACTACTAACTAACAGACTAACAGAAAACAGAATCCTAACAACCTTACACACGTGTGAACTAACAATCTCACGCACGTGTGAATTACTTAAAACAGAAATAAAGCAAACTAAACTACATGTCCTTTTCTGTAAGCTATACAACAGTAAGTCTAAACTACAAGCGTTTCTGATCTAGCTCTTTGACCTTCAACTTCAAGTGCTTCTACTAAGGTTGCTTCTACTAAGGCTTACCCCCTCTGTTCTGACTGATCAGAACTGTGTTGATGCATATTGTGTTGATACCTTCTTCTTCTTCTACCTTGGGGTTGGGATTTCCGGGAAAAAGAATTGGGATGGAAAGTTGTGTGGTTAAAGAAGAGAGATGAATTAGATTTCAAATCGGTTTTGAAAGAGTAATGCAAAGGTGAACATTGTTTTAGTTATATTTGATTGTGGAACTAAAAATCATTCCAAAAACTTTTTTCATTGTGTTTTAAAATTGTTTAAACTTCATATAAAGCAAGAAAATAGAGAGAAACGTACCTTTAAGACTTGAGGATTTTTTTTTATTTTTTATTGTTTATTTTTTATCTAGAAGAAATTTTGTGTAATGTTAGAAAATATTTTACCCTTTTGAGTTATTTTTGTTGATTTCAAAAATGATTTTTTGTTTATCAAAATTTACAGCAAGCACCAAAATTGTTTAGAACATTTTCTAGAAACTAAAACTAATCAAATCTCAGTATACTCTAAACACTTACCAGAATTTACATAAACAGCAAGGTTTGGGTCTAGTATTCTTTTGTATTGGACTCAAGCTTGTAAGGAGCACTGAATCCAAGCTGATTCTATACATAAATTATTATGGAAGTTTGCTATATCATGTGTCCAACATAAAAAGTACAACTATACAAGGGAGGCAAGACCCTAAAAGTTTGTAAGCGACTTAATTTGGCCTGTAACCTTAATGTGGTGAAGTGATACTATTACTTTTAGGCCCTTTGTGGCAGATATGTCAGCTGGGTTAGGCTTTACATTTGTAATTTTTGGTTAAAACCCAAATCATTGGGTACTTTTATGGTTTTCTTTTTGGATTTGATTTTACTTTCGTGTACCAATGGCTTGATGGTCATTCTATAAGTATAAGTTCTTGCAGAGTGAGAGGCAAAAGCTGAGGTTAGGAGGGCATTCTTAAAGAAAAAAATAAAGAATAAATGCTCTAGCACACAAAAAAAAAGACAAAAAAGAGAGTAATTATTAATAATAAATTTGCAAATCTAAAACTGATCATCAACTATTTGATTCTTTTTTTTGAGGAAATACTTTCTATTTGATTCTAATTGGGAAAAATAAATTCTGAAAAATTTTCTATTTTATTAATGTTTGTTGTTTAATTCCAATAAAAAATTTATAATTATTTTTCTTATTTTATTTTATTATCAAAATTTTATTGAAAATTGAACCTCTTTAGCTTCAGTGAAGAAAAGGAAAAGGAAAGAAAAATGATGAACTTTCGTTGGGTAACCTTTTGATGTAAATATATGTGAGTTTGAGGATTACTAAATTGAAATATGTTTTTTCATAAATTAGAAATTTAGAATTAAATTAGTCTCTTATCTATTTAAAGCTTTTTAAAAAGTACACATAAACTAACATTTTAAATTAATGTTTACAGGGTTTATATTAAATAACAATCGCTGGTACGATGATATATGTACCTATGCAATTTTAAAAAAATATAACTGTGATATATATATATATATAAACATTTTGCGTGGTTAAAGCTATGCATAGAATGAGAGGAAATTGCAAATTTATAGTAAGAGAATAAGAATAAGAATAAGAAAAGAAAAGAAAAAAAAAAGGCAGACAAAATGATAGAGGAAAAGTGATATTAAGGTAAATAATAATGAGGAGATGAAAAGGTAAAAAAGATGGGAGGTTAGAGAAAGTGTAACAATAAATTGAGAATTAATAAGAAGAAAAATAATTAAAAATGAGATAGAATTTTGAAAATAAGTGGATAATATGGCTATAGATGTAACTCAATCGAAGTATAACAACAATAAATGCTATACCCTAATTTTAGATATATATAGTTATAAATGTTTTCATTATGGAACTTGTATTTACTTAAGCCCACATATTTAAAATGAATATTGTGAAATTAATTAAACAAAGGGCATGTGAGTTGGCAATCTGAGACCTCAAGTATGTCATGCAATCTATTAATTGTGCTTCACTTTTTTTTTTTTAATAGCAAATTGTGCTTCCACTTAGAGTTTAGTTACCATAGACAAGTGGAAATACTAAGATAGATTTACCAGAGTCAATATAATCAACTATAATTGATGTAGTATTAGGCAAGTAAAGCTTTATTAAAGCAGGTTATCAAAAAAAAAAAAAAGCTTTATTAAAGCACGTGGGAATTTAATTGTAAAGCATGTGGTACAATCAACTTTACCAAAGTCAAGGCCGCATGAGCGAGGGAGGGTCATCAATCGCTAGGTGGAATTCTCATGGTAAGCAAAGCATATTGGGTAGAGTTGACTGTTTAGGGATTTCACTGCTTAAATGGTTTTGAAACTTTCAAAGATGGGTGCTGTTCTCTTCTTGCAAGTTGCAATTGGCTTTACAATTGGTGAGTGACCTACATATACCACGTGCTGTAATCTCGACCTGTAACCTGTATTTTTATT
The DNA here is from genome assembly GCA_014183005.1 of Castanea mollissima. Lineage (NCBI taxonomy): Eukaryota > Viridiplantae > Streptophyta > Magnoliopsida > Fagales > Fagaceae > Castanea > Castanea mollissima. Next base: position 5,334,231 of record JACAVU010000001.1, on the reverse strand, counting down.
GAGTGTATTTGGAAATTAATGAAAATTATAAATTATTTTACTATTTAATTTATTTTTACTACTATTTATAGGTTTCACCGAATTTTCAGTAATAAATTTTTAGTTTTAGTAAAATAAGTTGTATTCAAATAGATTTAAACAGTAAAATGTATTGAATTGCATTACATCATCTACAAGTACAGCCTACAGGAAAGCAGGAGTCTCTATCTTCAATTAAATCAAAACAAAACTTCATGATTTTTTAAAGGGCTGTCGGCATGTTTAGTGGGCTGCGTTTCAAATTTGTTCAGGGCCAGCTTTGACGTAATTGGTTTCAAATTTGCTTTTTTTTCTTCTTCTTTTTTTTAGGAGATCAAGGACCTCTAAGGCTACCTTGCTATGCGTCTTGCACAAACTTGTTGGACAAGTAAACATGCAATTACTTTGAAAGGAATAGGCGAGTCAAGTGGTTAACAAAATGACAAGGAATTTTGGATTGGATGGCCTGTCAATGAATATCATGTAACAAGAAGAACATGCTCTCATAGATTTTGCTTCAACATTGATAATGATAGCTACCATCCTCAATTTCCATTTTTTCTTAAGGAGACCAAGGAATCAATCAAAGGCATTTATTAGAATTGACAAGTACATTTATCGTTTGTTTGGATTGAGAGGAAAATATGGGAGAGTAGAGTAAAGTTGGCCAAAAATAAACTAATTTTGAGTCAATTCTACTCAATTCTACTTTCTCTCTCTCCTCTCAATCCAAACGGACCATTAAAGTGACATTGCTTTAGAATGAACTAGGGGCATTAATTACAATTGACATTGACAAGTACCTTTAAGGTGACTTTGCTCTCCAATGAACCAGGGGCTATAATTAGGATTGACCAAGTACCTTTGAGGTGACCTTACTCTAGTGTGTTGGAATTATTCTTGGTTTCAGACAAGGAATTTTAGCTTGCATGACAAGAATCCTTGCTTTAGTTTGATTTTCATCTCTATAAAAGGAAGGTCAAAGCAAGAATAAACAAAGTATATCTGCATATCCTTCTCTCTCCATTAGCTAAATGATGTGGCAGAAAACTCTCTTCAATGTTGCCAAAGTGGTGATCCTTGCGTTCTTGATTTTCACAATCAAACCTCTTGTGGCTACCAGGCCTTTGGATGATATGAACACCTCGATTGCTGCAAAGAAGATGTCATTTGAAGAAGATAGAGCAGCTGTTCCACCTTCACACCCTAATCCTTGCACATACATCCCCAGACCTGGTAATGGGCATTGCCATAAATGAACAAGCTTTAGCTTTAGTCTATGTGGAGTCATAAGTCTGTTAGCTTCTAGCTAGTATGTGATATAAGAGTGAATCTTAGACCTTTTTAGCTGCAGACATGTCAGCTGGGGGCTATTTTGTACAAGCGAATAATCATGGGTTGCTTTTACTTAGTTCCTAGCTTCTCTTATTGGATTTATTGTGGGAGATGTAAAATACTAAAATTATGGATGCTTTCTTGCTATGAAGTTTAGTAGTTTATTTATTTATTATTTATTTATTTTTTTGTTTGTATAGTAGTTTTTTATTTATTATGTATCAATTCCAGATCCCAAATAACGATATGAATTATATGATGGCTGGCATAATTTTTATTGTAGCTCATAAACTTGTTAGATATGTTAGCAGTTTCTCTGTATAAATGGAAGATGTTCCTCCACACATCCATAATGAACTTTTGGCCTATGTCAATTAGTTTTCTTCTAATAATATGAACTGTTTTTCTTCTAGAGAAAAAAAGTATGTTTAATTTACATTTTTCCTTACTAAGTTATATTGAATATTGATGAAGCATTAATTGCTATGCTAATAAGGAAAATTAGTGAATCCATGGTGAGAGTGTGCACAAGAAACTTCAAGACTTTTCTTTTCCTCCCCTAGAGAGCTCTTGACAAGCTCATTAGAAATTTTTTGTTCGTTTAGCATGTGCAAAAAAGGAATACATATGTTACCATCACAGGTGATCGATCTCCCCTGACAGAAATCAGATATCGACAAGCTTGAAGAGTGAATAGTGACACGTCCAACCATTGGTTATCAATTGCTTGTCCACAATGTGAACCTTGTTCAGCCGCAATTCATGAATAAGTCCACAAAAGAGAGGGTTGTGGGCTCAATAAATTGCACTGCAGAGTAAGCCACAAAGTGACATGAATTGCAAAGCAAATGCACAAGATTAAGGACCAAAACTAAATGCTAGAAAAGCAAATGCTCAGCCTGTGTGTGTGTTTTCTTTTCAGCTAAATAGGTATGGTAGCCTATTCTCTCTTCTTCTCATACACGAGTAAGATCTTTCTTATAGCAAATCTAGGCAGCTTCAGGACAGATTTTTTGACTTCACAAATTCATCAAGAATTACATTTTAAGTAATACATTGACATGGATATTTCGCCAATTCAAATCCTAAAACAGCAAAACAAAAACCCCATTTGGCCAATAAATCAGCTACTCTATCACACAAACCTTGGGACCCAATTGACATCTTTTACATGTAAAATATGTCATTTTTTATTTTGGTCATGTCATCGTTCCATTAGACGGTCTCTAATGGACCTAGATAGAAAGACAGAAAATGATAACTTTAAGTTTGATAAGACTTAAACTTTAAAGAATAAAAATCGATCATATACTAAATTTTAGATACAAAAAATATATTTTGCCAAATTATTAATGAGAATTGTTACGTTTACAATATTTTCACAACAAATCACAGGTGTTTAATTTTTATTGGTTCAAATTTAAACCTACCATTAAGATTATTTTTTTGCCCCACCAATAGCAACTGCAAGTAACAACTTGCCACTTAGAATTTGTTGTAAAAATATTATGAAAATATTGTAAACATAGAATTTCTTTTTATTTATTTAGGGGGTGAATATATAATGCATTTAGTTACTTCTAACAATACAACTGATTCTGTTTAAAAGGAGAGAAATGAGTGAAATGAAAATAATCATTTTGAAATATTCATTTCATTCTCTTGTTTGATAGTTTGTATGGACCAAAACTAAATGATAGTGATAGAGAAGGATAATTGGAAGCTAAAGAAAAGGTTCTCTTATATTGAGCTCAAAAGCTTAAATGAAACGGTCTTTCTAGTTTGTCATTTACTGCTGGAGCTGGGGTCACCAAGGGAAGCTCTCTGATCTTCAAGAGCAAATATCCCTCAAGCACCAAATCCCAAGCTCTCTCTTTTCTACCTTTGGCGCAAATGGTTCAAGGGTCTTTTACCTCACTGCCCCTAGCTGTGCGAGAATAGCTCAGCCTTTTCAGCTCAATAGGCATGGAAGCCAATTCTGTCTTCTTCTCATACACGAGTAAGATCTTTCTTTTAGCTAATCTAAGCAGCTTCAAGACAGATTTTTTGGCTTCACAAATTCATCAAGAATTACTATTCTTTCAACTAATACATTGTCACGGATATTTCGCCAATTCAATTCCTAACACAGTAAAACAAAAGCCCCATTTGGCCGATTCAGCCACTCTTTCACACAAACCTTGGGACCCAATTGACCTTTTTTAACATGTATCACTTGTCATTTTTTATTTTGGTCATATCATCGTTATATTAGATGGCCTCTAATAGACCTTGATAAAAGGACCAAAAATGATAACTTTAAGTTTGATAAGACTTAAAAACTTTAAAGAATAAAATTGCATACATAATAAAGTTTAGGAACAAAAATATAATTTGCCAAATTATTTATTTAGGGGGGGGTGAATATTGAATATGCAATGCATGTTGTTAATTTACTTGTAACAATACAATTAATTCCGTTTGAAAGGAGGAAAAAGAATGGAATGAAAAGAATTATTTTGGAATTCATTGCATTCTCTTATTTGGTAGTTTTTATGGAGGAAATGGAAAAATCATTCTCTTGTTTAAGAATTTAAGTAAGAGGAAATTGAATGAATAGGAAAGAACACTCATTAGTCATTCATCTCTTTTTCCTCATTTTCAAATTTTCATTCTCCCCAGAATGTGAATGTCTTTGTTAGAAATATCGAGAGGTGTCAACCAATCGATTTACAAAGCTTTTTGTCATTGTAGTGTTTAATTAAGGTACTTGTATTTATTTGAGCAAACACATATTTAAGTTGAATATTGCGAAATTAATTAAGCAATGGACATGTGAATTGGCAATACGGGACCTCAAGTATGTCACGCAATCTATTAATTGTGCTTCCACTTAAGTTAATTAGTGGGCTAGTTTAGTTACCAAAGAAACGTAGAAACACTATGACAACTTCACTAAAGTCAATGTAATCAATGTAGTATTAAGCAAGTAAAGCAAAGCATACTGGGTGACAGTTCAGGACTTTCACTATCCTAAATGGTTTTGAACTTTCAAAGATGCGTGTTCTTCTCTTCTTGCAAGTTGCAATTGGCTTTACAATTGGAAGGACCTACCACGAGTTGTAATGTCGACCTAATATGTATTTTATTTAGTAGTAAAACTAAAATAAATATTGCATCATCTAGAAGAACAGCCTAGAGGAAATTAAAGCTGGGGTTTCAAAGTAAGGTACATTATCCACATGCTTGTCAGTCTGGCACAATACATGTCAAAAATCAAGGATTCAAGGATTGATACTTGCATGATTAAAGAATAAGAGATAATTAGCAAGCAAAAACTACAAAATTTCCATGAAAATGAGAAAAGAAAAAGAAAAGTAAAGTTAATACTTTTTTTTTTGTTTGGCAAAAATAGTGATGGAAAGTTATTATTTATTTAAATCATTAAAGTAGAATTATTCATTGTCCACAATTGTGTCTTTCTCAAATAACGTTATTATCTAATTAAAAGTGATTTAACAATAAGATAAATTAAGAAATTCAAAATTCAAAAACATTTAAATACACAGTTTATACTTAAACTATAACTATTTGCAGTAGTTACAATTTTAAAAAAAAGTAATTTTATTTTCTTGAAAAAAAGGAGAAGAACCTTTGAAAACACATACTTTAGAAGAGATTGATTCTTCTTCTTCTTCTTCTTATATGAGCGAAACTATGATAAGGCAACATCCTATGAAAGTTGATAGGATCACACTTTTTCTTTTAAGTGTCTATTTGGGAACAGCTTTATTTAGCTGAAATTGAAATTTTTTTGCTGAAAGTATTGTAAATAAAAGTAAAAATTAGTTAAAATAGTATAGTGGAACTCATAAATAGTACCAAAAAGTGCAGTAGGATCCATGAATAATAACAAAAATAAGCTAAATAGTAAAATAAGCTGGCAAAAATAATCAATGCCAAACGCACACTATCCCCCTAAATACTTTCTATTTGATTCTAATTGGGAAAAATAAATTCTAAAAACTTTTCTTGTTTTAATGTATAATTCCAATAAAAAAAATTATAATTGCTTTTCTTATTTTATTTTAATATCAAAATTTTATTGAAAATTGAACCTCTTTAGGTTCAGCAGAGAAAAGGAAAAGGAAAGAAAATTGAAGAACTTTCGTTGGGTAACCTTATGAAGTAATCATATGTGAGTTTGAGAGTTGCTATAAATGAAAAAAAAATTCATATATATATATATATATAAAAATTTCAGAAGGGAGCTTCACACATATACACTTAGACATTTAGAATTAAATTAGTCTCTTATCTTATTAATTTACCTTGATTTAAAGCTTTAAAAAATGTACACATATACTAACAAACATATTCTAAGATGTGTTTGCTGAGTTTATATTAAAGCTCCATTTGGATTGCATTTCACGTTCACGCGTCTGCATCTGCCTTCTTTTTTTTTTTTTTTTTTGGACTAGCGTCTCTTACATTGTTCATAAGACATGAATAGTGCATTAAGGTAAAACTACAATGTTTCCAGCAGTGAACAGTAACCCACAAATTGTTTTATTTATTTATTATTTTTAGCAATAAATTTTTAGTTTTCAGTAAAATAAACGATATCTAAATACACGCTAAATAACACTATTGGTACGATGATATATGTCGTACCTATGCAATTTTTTAAAATATAATTTTGTTTTGACTTCTTGTGAGCGTATCTATGATAAGGATGTCCTCGATCATGAACGTATGGGCGAGAAAGTGTTATTGATCGAATTGACATTTTTTTTTTTTTTTTTTTTGACAAGCTTGAGTAGTATTGCACTATTACTATTACGTGGCGTCTAAGCTTTGCTCACCAACTACACTGGATCATTCAGCCGCAACTTATGACCAAGTCCTTAGTAAAAGACTAAAATAAGATTTGAACAAAATCTAAACCCACCTTTTGGCTAGACCAAATTCATAAAATGTTATTGAAAAATGCAACTGACTAAGTTCCAAACTAATTAAAAAGAGTGTCTATTCTAAATAAACTAGAAAATGTGTTCCACTAACTACGTACGTTTTGATTCATACCATAGTACTGGTGGTAGTTGTGATAGTGGTGGTAGAACAGACTAATAGAAGAATAAAATAATGAAAAACAAAATGAAAAAGAAAAAGAAAAAGAAAAGAAAAAAGAAAAAAGGAAGATTCATTGATAGGGACTAGGGAACATGAAAAAAAAGAAAAGAAAAGTCAGCCAAAATAACAAATGTTATTTTATTTTATTTTATTGTAGTTATTTCTGTAGAACTTCTAGAGGATATGAAAGTAGGAGAATATAAAATGCAGATAGTATTAATTATAAAAAAATAAAATAAAAAATGAAATAAAATTGGAATCACCACTTTAGTTTTAACAAACTTTGCAAATTGCACATCATAACCTGAATATTGGACTGTTAAAATTAAAGATCACATGTATGTCCATGACCATCAAAATTGAATTCTTCGTCTATTGGTAATAAACTTTGTGCTTTAGCTAAATTAATGTAGTGATGACTAATGAGAAAAGTTTTATTATTTACATAGTTGAAGAGTCAAAGTTATCACTCATTATCATGTGATTGTTTAACAAATCTATTTTTCTTTTCTTTTTTTACTACTTTTTCAAAATGAAAATTTTTTAAAGAAAAAGATCTCACATCTTTATGCTATCTCAACCTTAACCAAGTAGTTATATATATATATATATATATATATATATATATATATATATATATATATAATCCTTAACCAAGACACCAATAATTGTCTCACCATTTTTTTCGCTGAATATTAGTACATGATGTTGATTAACCATTATTTTAGTTGTTTTATTAATGTAATACTAGACATGGATTTAAACTTTTAACTATAGTTTTTCTATTTTTTATTAGAATCTTTTGTATGTAGCATTATGAAGTTATTTGGTGTCTTGGTCTGATAATAAAGAGCTATCATCAGGAACGGACGCTATAAGTTGAAACTTTCTCTAAAAAAAAAACAGGGTATAGAATTATGTGAAAAGAATATATAGATTTAAAAAAAAAATTATAATGTGGATAGAATAAAGAATTAGTCTAACCTCAGTCAGGCCTTGAAAATATCAAAACATGTTAATTGACTTATAAAACCCTTGATTATAAATATCTATTATTAACTTAAAAAAAATACAAAAATTATTGCTAATAATGCATCATTGTCAACCTCTACTATTAATATCCCAACTTTTTAAAATTCTTGAACAAAGTTGGCCCTTTCTAAAGTTTGAATCCTAGTTCCATTCCTGGGCAAGACTACACCTGGGTGAACAGTGTTTCCATTCCAAGGCAATAATATCTGGAGTTTGGACACTGCATCAAGCCTGAACCATGCATGGAGGAAAAGCCTTTACCCCCAACCATCCCTTACCTGAAAAATGTGGAAGAAAACTCTCTTCAATGTTGCAAAAGTGGTGATTCTTGCGTTCTTGAGTTTCACAATCAACCCTCTTGAAGCTACGAGGCCTTTGGATGATATGAACACCTCAATATCTGCAAAGAGTATGTCATTTGAAGCAAATAGAGCATTGGTACCACCTTCTGGCCCTGATCCTTGCACACACATCTCCGGACCTGGTTTTCTTTTCAGCTCAATAGTTGTGGAAGCCAATTCTCTCTTCTTCTCATACACGAGTAAGATCTTTCTTATAGCAAATCTAAGCAGCTTTAAGAGTCTAAGACAGATTTTTTGACTTCACAAATTCATCAAGAATTACATTTTAAGTAATACATTGTCGTGGATATTTTGCCAATTCAAATCCTAACACAGCAAAACAAAAACCCCATTGGGCCAATAAACCAGCCACTCTATCACACAAACTTTGGGACCCAATTGACATCTTTTAACATGTGTCACTCGTCACTTTTATTTTGGTCATGACATGGTTCCATTAGACGGCCTCTAATGGACTTTGACAGAATGACCAAAAGTGATAACTTCAGTTTGATTGGACTTAAAAACTTAAAAGAATAAAATGGCTCATAACCGCCCATATACTAAAGTTCGGTATTTTTTCAAATTATTTATTTAGGGGGGTGAACATATAATGCATGTTGTTACTTGTAAGTTGTAATAATATAATTGATTTACTAAAGGAAACACCCGAAAAAGATTGATTGCACATACTAGATTTTAACCGTGTAGAGCATATACTCATAGGGAAGGGCTCTAATTGTCTCACACTCTCTCTATACATTTTTCATACACATCATGTGTTAAATATGGATATTCTTAAAAGTGTGGACATCAAATACGAATGTGTAGACATTGTGTGTATGCAGTGGTATATATACCACGAAGTGTGAAAAAATAATTTTCTTCTACGCTTTAGTTAGCATCAACTAGATTACGAATGTGTTTGGATCCAGATTATTTGCGTCTTCGTTTTGGCTATTCACGTTTCAGCTCTTTTCTTTTCTTTTCTTTTTCGGGGAAGCTTTTCAGCTTTTAAGGGACAAAAAAACACTATTCACCACTGACGAGCATTGTTCATGACACTATTTATGTACTTTTTCATTAAAAATAGGTTCCGCAACACTATTCACACATTTAAAAATTATTTTGCTACAATATTTTCAGTTTCTGTTTCAGCAAAATAAGTTCTATCCAAATAGACCTTATATCTTAAAATATGCCTGCACTGCACCATGTTATTTGTTATTGTAATTTTTATTTTTATGATACATTTATAATTAAGAATAGGAAAATTTGAGAAATTAATTAAGCATTGGACATGTGAATTGGCAATACGAGGCCTCAAGTAATTTATTCAAAAAAATAATCGTGCACATTTAATGATTCCATTTAAACTAATTATAGGTATCATTTGGTTTGCAAAATTTGTCTTAAAGTATATGCACAAAATCTGAAAGTAAAAAAAAAGCATTGATCGTAACAAATCCAAAGTCTTAGCGATGAACAAAGCAGGTACACCCAATCTAAACTCTAAATTCAGTTAGAACTAAATTTTTCAAAACAAAACAAGTAAGACATTGAGGAAAATTAAGAAGGAAAAAAAAATAAAACAATAAAAGCAATGAGCTGTGCAATTAGACAGTGCATACTGATAACAATAATGCGATTTCAAGGATAAATTCACAATAACCAGTGAATGAAGCATCTTAGAATCACACAGAATTACCCAAATCCGCTTGAAAATTGTAGCAATCAAAACAAAACCATAAAAAGAGTGATATAAACCCTAAAATCAACTAGAAATACGTGAATCCAATCCAAAATCAGAGCAATCAAAGCGAATAATAGAGTATGGACAAAATTCAAGTATAAGAAAAAATAAACTGATCAGAAATAAGCTTTTAAAACTAAGAAATCCAGAGAAAAAGAAAAAAAAAATACCTAAACTCAATGAAATCAATTCGATGAAATCAGCTTGGCGAAATCAATTCGAGAAATAGAAAAAATACCTAAACTTGATGAAATCAGCTTGGTGAAATCAATTCGATGGCGATGATCTTGATGAGGAAATCAAAACGAAAATCGTAAAAAAAAGAAAAAAAAAACCTAAACTCTGTTTGGTTGCCTAGAAAATAATAGAAAAATAGAAAGTTTTGAGAGCAATAGAGAGAGAAAGAGAGAGAGAGAGAGAGAGAGAGCTAGAAGGATTTTTAAAAAATCGTAAAAAAGCAACTACCATGTTTTTATTTCTTCTTCTTCTTCTTTTTTGTGTGGTTAAAAGCGTGTTTTTATTTTCAACATTTGATAACGGTTGAAAAAATATTTAATTTATTTTTTCCCACATCTATCCAACTGTTGATATAACATTTTCCTATTTATTTTTTTTTAACACCTATTTCAACGGTTATGGTAACTGTAGATTTTTTATAACACATGTTTCAACAGTTATACCAATTGTGGAAATAAATATGTGAATTTTTTTACTTTTAATCAACATTTCTGTATAACTGTAGAAATTTAAGGTTTTTATAAATATTTTTTAGTGACCGTAGATAAAAATATGTTGAAAAAACTCAAAGTTTGTTGTAGTGTGTCACGCAATATATTAATTGTGCTTCCATTGAGTTAGTGGGCTAGTTACACATAGAAACACAATAACTTCACCAAAGTCAATATAATCAACTTTTAATTGATGCAGAATAAAGCGAGTAAAGCAAAGCATTTTTTTTTTTTTTTTTGGATAGGTAAAGCAAAGCATATTGGGTGACAGTTCAGGAGTTTCACTGACCTAAATGGTTTTGGAACTTTCAAAGATGTGTGTTGTTCTCTTCTTGCAAGTTGCAATTGGCTTTACAATTGGAAGGACCTACCGCGAGTTGTAATCTCTACGTACCCCGGCGTATCTTTTATCTTTTTGCTGACTATACATGGTTTCAAAGTAAGGTATATTAGCCACATCCAAGGTTGTCAAAATCGGGATCCTACGTAGGATCATAGGAGGTAGGTGAGATCGTGGATCGTAGGATCGGATCGTAAATCGTAAGATCCTATATTATTTGAGAAAAAAACAAAAAAATAAACATTTGTATGTTAAATAATCACATAAATTATACATTCATTAATATAATTACCATACATCACTATATTCATTTATAAGCATCATTTGAAGAGGTCAAAAATCTCAAAACATGACACTCTATTGGAATATTTTTTATTCGGATCCAACTGGCACATTCTCTACATTAGAGTTGAAAAATTTGGTCTATTGGGATTTTATTTTTCATTTAAGTCCAACTGAGCAATCTATTAAGTTTTAAAACATTACAAGAAATAAAGGTCGTTTGGGATCGTCAGAATCGTGTGATCCTATCGATCTTGAACGATCGCAAAGATCCTTGAAAGATCCGAATCGTTTTGAGTAGGTGAGATCGTAAAATCGTAGGATCGTAGGATCCAGATCGGGATTTTGACAACCATGGCCACATCACATGCTTTTCAGTCTAGCACAACACATGTCAAAAATGGCTCAAGACTCAAGGATTGAGGCACGCATATAAGGAATAGGAGATAATTAGAGCATCAGCATTGGTGTGATGCCAAAAATTTTAACATTCGATACTATAAAAAGTTATTTTATTTATTTTACCACTCTATTTTATAAAATATATACCTGATACTAATAGTTTTATTTCAATATTTAACATATTAAAATTATATAAATAACATAATAAAATAATATATTCACTATAATAAACAATCATAGATAAAATATATAATAATCTGATCTACAACGGAGGACAAACAAAATATAATTTTTGTTATATTAACATCTAAGCTACAGTGCACTACCAAAGATGGTAGTGCACTATCGCTCAACAGCCAAAAATTTAGATTTATCTCCACTAATGCAACCCACTTTTGTTATATTTGGTTGTTAAATTTAGCAATTTAGCACCACCAAATCTTTTATATATATATATATATAAGAGATAAAAATTCTACTCTAACCTAATCTAAGTGTATATGTGTGTGAAACTTCTCTTAAAGACTTGAACTTCAGCTTTAACCCCCACATTTTACAAACACTTATACTTATGAAGTAACCACCGCACTAAGGGTACGCGATAGTAGCACCACGCCACCACCAATACTAATGCTCTTGGCAAACAAAAACTACAAACTTTCCATTAAAATTTAAAGAGAGAGAGAGAGAAGAGAGAGAGAGAGAGAGAGAGAGAGAGAGAGAAGAAGAAGAAGAAGAAAAGTAAAGTTAATACTTTTTTTTTTTTTGGAAAATAATGAAGGAAAGTTATTATTTATATAAATAATTAAAATAGAATTATTTATTTTCAACCATTGTGTATTTCTAAAAATAATCTTATTATCTAATTAAAAATAATTTAACAATAAGATAAGTTATAAAAAATTTAAAATTCAAATTCCATAAAATTTAAGTACACATTTTATACTTGGACTATAACTATTTGCAGTAGTTACAATTTTTTTTTAAAAAATGTAATTTTCTTTTACTGTAAAAAACGAGAAGAACCTTTGAAAACACATACTTTAGAAGAGATTGATTAATATTATTATTATTCTTATTATTTCTATAGGATGATTAAGATCACGCCTTATCTTTTAAGTTGAATAAAACAATTAAGGCTACCTGGCTATGCCTGTTGCACAAACTTAATTATTGGACCAAAGTAAACATGAGCTTTATTAATTTTAGGATAATCTGTCAAGGAATTTTGGATTGGCCGACCTGTCGAACAAAATAGAAAGTCAAGTAACAAAATGTTCCAACTTACCCTGACTCAGACTTTGCGTGTCAACATCGATATTCTGTCATCCTCAATTAGATTCTTGTCAAGGAATAAAGAAAGAATATTACGGCCGGCTCTAGTCTCTACAAATCTTTCTTTCCCATAAAAAAAAAAAAAAAAAAAAAAAAAAAAAAAAGAGTTAGGCATACTTGAGACGTTCACTTCTATAAAAGATAGCCAAAGTAAAAATAGACACAGCATATCTTTAGTCTCTAAAAAATGTGGAAGAAAACTCTCTTCACTGTTGCCAAAGTGGTGCTCCTTTCGTTCTTGATTTTCTCAATCAAACCTCTTGAAGCTACAAGGCCTTTGGATGAAAAGAACACCTCGAATGTTGCAAAGAAGATGACATTTCAGGAAAATACTGCAGCGGTTCCACCTTCTGGCCCCAATCCTTGCACATACATCCCTGGACCTGGTAATGGGCATTGCAACAAATGAACAAGCTTTAGCTTTGGTCTATGTTAGTATTTGCACCAAAAGTATGTATGTTTGTTAACTTCTAGCTAGTATGTAATGTAAGCGTGAATAATCATGGGGCCTTTTTTTGTTAAAACCAATAATCGTGGGATACTTTTACATGCGGCTTCCTAGATTTTTTTTTTTTTTTTTTCTTCTTATTGGATCTATTGTGGTAGATGTAAAATTCTGAATGCTTTCTTGCTTGGAAGTATAATAGTTATTATTATTATTATGTGTTAATTTCAGATTCCAGGTTATGATATTATGTTGCTTTATGATATAAATAAAGCAAGAAAATAGAGAGAGAAACTCACCTTTTGAGACTTGGGAATTTTTTTTATTGTTTATTTTTTAACTAGAAGAAAATTAAAGTACAACTATACAAGGGAAGTAAGACCCTTAAAGTTTGTAAAAGGCCACTAACAATAGTAGTGCTAAAAAGTTCGTTTGTCTTTTCAATTCTTTTATTCTCCAACCGCGCAAGCCTCTGACAAAACTCTCTCACTTTGTCTCTCCCCTCTCAGCCTCTCTCTCTCTCTCTCTCTCTCTCTCTCTCCTCGTGGCCTAGACTTTACGATCAGCCTCTCGTCATTCTCGGCCAAACGTTCTCCGATTGCGAGATCGGTCTGTCGGTGTTGAAGCTCGGCTTCGCGATCGTGTGCGCTCACGGTGCGTTTAGAGTTCAAGAGGATCTCTTCCTCGAACATCAAGAGCCAGCGAATTTCCGATTCCTCTCCTTCCTCGGCAGCGCTGCCTCTACCTCCGCCGTCGCACGTGTTGGACGTTCGGACTCGAACGCGTAAGAGGAGGGAGGATAGTCACTTCAGATTCGTTACTGAGAAGGTTCATTTTGTCATTTGCTTGGGAAATTCTGGGCAAATGATGGGATTTTGATTTGAATTGTGCAATTGTAAACCTAAATTTTCTAGACTTGTATGTGGATTAGGTCTGTATTGTGCAATTTGTAGACCTAATTTTTGTAGACTTGAGCTAAGTTTGGATTGGGCGTTTGCGTTTTTTTTTTTTTTTTTTTTTTCCTGCTGCACGGGTCATGGGACAAGGCTACTGTTTATCCTACAGTGCATAAACAGTAGCCGATTTTGCTGACTTTTCAGCATATTTGTGGATCCGTTTACTGTTTACGGGATTCACAAATTTCACTCTACAGAATTTTTTTTATTAAAAATGGGTCTCACGGTACTATTTACATATTTAAAAATTATTTTGCTACAGTGTTTTCAGTTTTCAGTTTTCAATTTTCAGCAATAAGCTCTATCCAAACGGACCCTTGATTTGAGATTGTGTATTTTTGTGGCTGTGGCTTTGGTTCCTTTTTAGTAAATAATAAATAAAAAACTATAGAATAATTTATGATTGGTGGAGGAATGGCAGCAGCGGCAGTAGTGTCAGTGGTAACAGTTACAGTGAATGTGATTGTTGTTTATTGTAATAGATATATTATTTTATTATGATGTTTATATTATTTTGTTGAATTAAATGTTAAAATAGGTAGAATGAATGGTAAAATGAGTAGGTAAAATAAATAAAATAACTTTTTATACTTATCAAATAGTTTAATTTTTAGCTCGAGACCCACTAAGCAACTTATTAACGTGGTAATGTTATTTAGCTAAGTAAGAGTGAAGTGAATTTACCAGGCACTTTGCGGCAGATATGTCAGATGGGTCAGGCTAATTTTTGTTAAGCCCAAATTGGGTACTTATATGGTTTCTTTATCAGTTTGTTTTTTTTTTTTTCAAAGTAAAAAAGTAATACTTATTAAAAATCAAAATAATAATATTAGTCTTTTAAATTAAATTTATAATACATTATATAATTAGAGTATAATTATTATAATACTATAATAATTTTTTATTTTCTCTTCTGTTTGAAATTGCAAGTATGTTTGGCTAGCACAATTTTTGTTGTAAAGGGATTTTACTTTTTCTTTTTGCTGTATTGTTACATGGGATATTGATAGGGCATTCTTGAAGAGGAAAATTAGAGTAAATGCCCCACCCCCTTCCCAACAAAAAAAGAGAGAGAGAGAGTAATTTCCTAATCAAAATTTGGCAAATCTAAAACTGATCATCAAATCTCACTATGCCCTAAACTGATATATCATTTTTTTATGAAAATTGAACGTCTTTATCTCCAGTGAAGAAAAGGAAAAGGAAAGAAAAATAAATAACTTTCGTTGGGTAACCTTTTGATGTAATCATACGTGAGTTTGAAGGTTACTAAATGAAAAAATATATTTTCATAAATTAGAAATTTAGAATTAAATTAATCTCTTATTTAAATTGATTTAAAGCTTTAAAAAAAGTACACAAACTAAAAAATTTTAAATTAAAACAAACAAATTCTAAGGTGTGTTTACTAAGTTTATATTAAATAACAATCATTGGTATGATGATATATTTAGTACCTACGCATTTTTTATAATATAATTTTGATGTGAGTGAATCTAGAATAAGGTGTCTTCTTGAAGGTATATATGGCGCCTGAGAAAGTGTTATTGAATTGAACCCATTTTTCTAGGAAATTATAGATTGTTCATCGTGATTATAGGAAGAAAATTTTTCTTTTGACAAACTTGAGGAGTGATACGTCCAACCATGCATGGTTTGTTGTTGCATAGCTTTGCCCGCAAGCTGAATCTTGTTCTGCCGCAATTTATGACCAAATCCATAAAAGAAAGGGTTGTGGAATCTTAATAAAATGCAATACTGAGTAAGCCACCAATTACATGTGAGACCTCTCAAAATAGTCCTGAACAAAATCTAAACTCACCTTTTGTCTAGACTCGATTCATAAATGTTCTTGAAATATGCAACTGAGTTCCAAACTAAAAAGAGTGTCGATTCTAAATAAAAATAGGTGCATTGGATTTTAGTTTATGAAAGTTTTAACTTTTCTAGGCCAGTATTTTAATTCAATGTACTAAATTGTTAGTATATATTAGTCAATATTACCAATCATAACTTAGAAAACTAGTCAATGACTTACAAAAATTTTGTAGCCTAGGCTCTATACAACTTCTTTAAACCCATAGTTTACCTTCCTATCATGGTAGTCCAAGATCCTCTAAAATCCTTATGTAGTTATTTCCTCCAAACTTGAACCTCTGGCTCTCGAAAGAAACTTCTTGAAGGTCTGACTACGGTGAATCTCACTCGATATTTAACTATACAGTCTTAAACTTATGAAAACGCTCGTGGTATTAAGAGAAGTGTGGCAAATGAAATGAGCATTTCATCATTGGTGTAGAATATAGTATGATCTTGGCTATGACACGAGGATTCCCGATATGATGCAATAGCTGCACTATGTAATAGTGAATTACTAGGTGAGACTAGAATTTAAAATTTACTTTTACTTTTAGCCATTCGATTAGAAATTTTTCTTAACCTTTTAATTTTGTACTTCTTCACTTTTCTAACTTTTACATCTCAACATATACGATTGCATGGATCCAAATCCTAATATGGGATGCAAAACAAATGCACAAGATCAAGGGCCAAAGCTAGATGAGATAGATGGATACTTGGAAGCTAATGAAAAGGCTCTCTCAGGTAGCTTCATATTCGGCTCAAGAGCTTATAAATGAAATGCTTTCTAGTTTCTCAGTTACTGCTAGCTGTACCTGGGGTCACCAAGGAAGCTCTCTGATCTTCAAGAGCAAAATAACTCTCAAGCTCTAAATCCCAAGCTCTCTCTCGATCTTTCCTACCTTGGCCACAAATAGCTCAAGGAGCTTTTACCCAAATGCTAGCTCACTGCCTCTAGCTGTGCGAGAATAGCTCAGCCTCTGTGTGTGTTTTCTTTTCAGCTCAGTAAGTATGGAAGCCAATTCTCCCTTCTTCTCATACACAAGTTAAGATCTTTCTTATAGCAAATCTAAGCAGCTTCAAGTCAGATTTTTTAAAGTCACAAATTCACCAAGAATTACAACCCTTTCAAGTGATAAATTGTCATAGATATTTGCCAATTTTCAAATCCTAACACAGCAAAACAAAAACCCTATTTGGCCAATAAACTCTATTACACAAACCTTGGGACCCAATTGACCTCTTTTAACAAGAGTCCTTCAAAAACTGCATTGGTTAGAGTTTCACATATTTTGTCCCAAAACTTTTTATAAAAGATGGCCGGGGTCCATCTGTTAATAGGGCAAGACTACACCTGGGTGAACAGTGCTTCCGCACCAAGGCAATAATAGCTTGAGTTTGGACACTGCATCAAGCCTGAACCCCAACCATCCCTTACCTAAGAAATGTGGAAGAAAACTCTCTTCAATGTTGCAAAAGTGGTGATCCTTGCGTTCTTGAGTTTCACAATCAAGCCTATTGAAGCTACGAGGCCTTTGTATGATATGAACACCTCATATCTGCAAAGAAGATGTCATTTGAAGGAATAGAGCATTGGTACCACCTTCTGGCCCTGATCCTTGCACATACATCCCCGGACCTAGATTTGGTAATTGCAATAAATGAACAAGCTTTAGCTTTGGTCTTTGTTGAGACCGAAGCCACAGCTGATCACAATGTTGGTTTTTAGTATGTTAGCTTCTAGTTAGATAGTATTTAAGACTGAATCTATTTGGCCCTTTTTTGATTCAGAAATTTCAAGTTGGGCCTGGGATCAGGCTTTGTATTTTTCGTTAAAGCGAATCATGGGTTGCTTGAATATATGGTTTCCTTTTATCTTATTGTATTTATTGTCGTAGATGTAAAAAATTTGGATGCTTTCTTGCTAGGAAGCATAATTTCAGATTCCAACCCATTATAAGATGGTTGGCACTTCGCACAATTTTTATTGCGAATTAGTTCCAATGTCTTTTTCCTAACTAGTTATGTTTCATTGGATTTTGATGAAGGCATTAATGGTTGATGAGGAAAATTAGTGAATCTATGATGCAGGTGTGGCCGAAACCAGTTATTAAATTTTCAAGTTTTAACAATTTTTGAGAGAGAGTTTTTTGTTTGTTATAGAACATTGATTACATTCTTGTTGTCTTAAAGTGTTTCTGCTTTCAAAGGCTCGGCAGGACATGAATTGTTTTGGGGTTGGGTTTTAGGAAAAATAGTTGAGTGGGAAAGCGACGTGTTTATGGAAAGAGAGAGTGAGAGACGGATTAGATTTGAATTGATTTTAAAAGAGTATTGAAACTGTCAGAAACACAAGATTTTATTTTCACAAATTTTTTTCATGATCTCTAAGATGACTTACTTGGATCTACCACTGTAAGTTCATTTTCATTATGCACCAATCATAACATGTTATATCAACAACTAAACAATTACGATAAAACTTGTGAAAAATGTGGTTTTCCTAAGTTTATTGGTTTAGGAAAAAAAAAGGGAGGAGGAGATGGGTTACACAAATCCATGGAGCTTCCTTAATACAAACACATCTTTCTTTTGATAATGCAAATAACCTTCAGTAGTTCAGTTCACCCAACTCCAATTGCAACTAGATTAATGTTGAATATATGTAAAGATGATAGGATTTTGCTAATATGTGATCTAATGGCATACAATAATTAACCATTTTTAGAAAAAAAATTTCTCGAGAATTAAAAAAGTATTAACAATTTTTTAATTTTTAATAAAATGTTTCCAAAAATAGATAATTTAATGTGTAGCATACATTAACCGAACTCAAGATAATATAAGTGAAAAAAGGTGGGGATCGAGTGGAGTACTGGTGGACCCTATTGGGTATTGAAGAAAAGACAGGCTAAGGAAAAATTAACATTTGTGAGGTATAGACTGTGAAATCATCTCAGAGTCAGTTTTTGTTTTTCAATTAGCTAGGACGATCGAGAAAGGAATAAGGCGGGCCGTAATCAACTGGCTAATAAAATGGGCTATGAAGAATGACTTTATTGGATAGCTGCTGTTACAGAGTCCCATGAGCTAGTGTTGTGGACTTGGAGACATAATATTATGTCTGTTCTTACTTCTTACTTGTAAGCATACAACTTTTTTACTGAAATAAAAAGCTGATTGCACATATTGGATTTTAACCATTATGTAAAGTATAAACTCAGAGAATATTGCATCATATAGTTTATATCCTAATTGTAAACAATCAGGTGAATGTTAGGCAGTTTTCAATTCCTTATTTTTTCTCCTTGTTTTAATGTGAATTCTAATAGATGTCAACAAACAAGTAGACACATATATCTTCTCAAAAATAAAAAAATAAAAAAGTAGCCACATATATATGTCCTTGCAAACTCTAGGGATAGAGCAAAAGTTTTTTTTTTTTTTTTTACCTAAAATATTTTCATTCAAAAACATTTTCAAGAAAATAACTTGTTTAGCCATGTTTGGACCGTTTGGTTCTGATCCTAAAAATCTTTCCGAAAATCATTTTCATTATTTGGCTCTGGAAGAAAATACGTAAAATATTTTACGCTTCTTTTGAGTTATTTTTTTGTTAATTTCGGAAGAGATTTTCTTTTGATCAAGATTTATATCAAACATTGAAAATATGGATTAAATTTTTATTAAAAAAATATATTTCACGAAGAAATAAACATAGAGTAAAGTTACTTTTGTCACCCATTGCATGAGATAGAGACAATTTCTTAAAATAAATAAATAAATGTGCCCTTTTCTTCCTGACAAATTCAAGAGGTTTTGTGCTTATGCTAAAATTAAAGGCAAGGAAAACTTAATTTAACATTCACATATAATTTATTATGAAATTTTGATATGTATAATATGTCCCAAAAAAATCTACAAGCACGCACCACCAAAGAAAAATATATTCAATTTCTCGTGAAAAAAGAAAAATCTATCATTTCTTAGAAAAATACAAAAACTACTATAATTTTTTATTACATAAAATTTACCGGTTGTAATTGTGATTAATGGGGATTTCAACAACATAATAAATGACCATTGAAATACTTTTTTTTTTTTCTAAATTATGACACTTTAATTTGTGAAAATTATCTTCTAAAATTTATAGTATCTCTAGAATCACTCAAATTCTTAATATGCAAAGAGAAATCTTGAACTTTTTCTCCCTACTAATAAGAGGCATCTTGTTTTGGTACTAACTTATAATTATGAATAAGAGGCTTTGTGAACTATGGAATCAAGTTCTTGTTCAATGGCAACTTTGACACTAATTCACTTATGTTGCGTTTGATGTAGTGTAAAACATTTTTAAGAAGAAAAAAAAAATTCAATGCTTGGTGTTTCTGCATGACTTAAAATCATCTTAAAACCGAAAATGTTTTTGCTTTACCCCCAAAAAAAAAATGTTGTTTTGACTTGAGTCATTGTAAAATGTTTTACCATAAAGAGTTTCCCCTTTTCAAAAATCCTTTAGCCCTCCACCCCCCACCTTCGGGGCCACTTGTGACACCACCCCC
The DNA here is from genome assembly GCA_014183005.1 of Castanea mollissima. NCBI lineage: Eukaryota > Viridiplantae > Streptophyta > Magnoliopsida > Fagales > Fagaceae > Castanea > Castanea mollissima. The sequence goes on along the minus strand of JACAVU010000001.1, from coordinate 5,313,730 downwards.
TTCCCCAAAGGTACTCACTGGCCATCAATTTGTTAGTATTTCTCTGGAGCTTTACCTCTCCCTGAAAATTTATGTTGATGAAATTTTTTAATTGATCTCTGGATGTCGATTTCAAATAAAATAAAGATAATCATACTCAAAATACAATTTTTATACAACTACAACTTAACAAAGTAATCAATTGTGAGTAATACATAATTACTTTTGTTGGAAATATTCTAGTGAATAAACAAGTTTTGATACAAAATATTATAACTAAAATAATTTGCAAAAACATAAAATAAAAAGAAGTTTAGAATGATCTCACAATACTATAGAATCACGCTATGAAAGCATTGTCCTTAAAGGTTGATTCATGCCACCTGGAGTAAAACTCGCTATAATTGGTTTTCTTGATGAAACAACCCTCTGGTATTAGACTATAAGTCAACATTCATGATGGACATAGTTCCACTCACGGATGTTCAAAAACAACCTTGTATTGTTTTTCCTTAAGTTATAAGTATAAATTGTTAAAAAAAAAAAATGTGAGAGAGAAAGAGAATAAAATATTGTATTTGTAAATATAAAGTAGTTAAAAGACTAATGAGAACAGATGTTGTGATGGATATTATATAAGTTATTCATAACAATATTAGCATATAGTTATTGATTACTAATAACCCATTAAAGCCTGACAGTTAGTTTATCCATTATTATCCAACCATTATTTTTTTCATAATTGCCCCAAAACTATTTTATCATTTATTGTCCAACAGCTAAAAATTATAAAATATTAAAAATGTTTAGAACACACATCCACGTCAACAACATTCATATTAATACATTACCTTTTTTTTCATTGCATGACTTTAAAATTGTTACAAAAGTGATGACTCTAGATTTTGCCTTACAAACAAAATTCCATTGCATGACTTTTAAAAAAAAAAAAAAAAAAAAAGGACTCAATGTTTGGCCTTTTTGCATGACTTAAAATCATCTTAAAACCGAAAATGTTTTTGCTTGACCCCAAAAAAAATGTCGCTTTGACTTGAGAGTAGTAAAATGTTTTACCATAAAGAGTTCCCCTTTTCACAAAAATGTGACACCACCTCCTTTTCCAAAGGTACTCACTGGCCATCAATCTGTTAGTATTTTTAGTGGCGGCTCCATGAATTTTTTTTAGAGTATTCCTCAACAAGCATAGATTATACAATTTAATAAAAAGAAAATTTTGTATATTGACAACAACAACAATAAAAAAAAAAAAAAAAAAACATACAAATATATAAAATTTACAATTGCCTTCTACATGGTTTTCTTATCAAATATTTGACCATAATTCTAGCAAAAGAATAAACAATAAACTATAAGTTCATTTGAAATATTAATAAAATTATTGTTGTTTAATTGTTTCATTAATTTGTTTGTCTTTTATAAATTATAATTTGTTATATTGTTGTTTAGCCTAACATAATTTAATTTGTTTGTCTTTTATAATTTATTTGTTAATTAAATTATTAATTATTGTTTAGTAGTTGATTCCCCCAATTAAAATTATTAATTGTTGTTTAGCTTAACATAGTTGTAACTACACAATTACGCTTGGACCTAAAGACAAATGTGGGTTCAGGCCTAATGAGCCTAATACAATAAAATTTGTAAAGTGTGGATTTGAAATCTAGTTTAATGGTGTTGGAAGCTTGACAAACAAGCTAAGGTGTTACAATACTTGCAAATAATAAACAAATGTGGCAAAAGAACCTCCTCGGACGTAAGCCGAGGACGATATATGTATTATTTCTCTTTTCTCTTTCAAAGATTACAGATCTCCTCTCCCTCCTTTCTTTTTGGCTCACTCTCTCTTTAAATACTTCTTCTTTTTCCTTTGTCCACGTGTCCCCCAAATCTTCTTTCTCTTCCTCTTTTCCACCACCTTCCTAAAGTCCTTAAATAATAGCAGGAAGGTGAAATTCTATTGTTCAGGAGTTACTTCCCCATCAATGCGGCCAGGGAAGTTGGTGCAAGATCTTTAGTGTGGAGGTAGCAGCCTTTTTCTGAGATATCTTTCTCACACCGTTCCGTCTAGAGGGTACTTGAATCCTCCTTTTAACCAACAGTTTTTCCAGAACTCTACCTTGATCTTTTTGGAGAATCCCAAGGTCATCGCGAGTCTGTCCGAGGAGAGATTCTTCCTCGGACAAATCCTCGGACTCTCGACTTGTGGGCTGACCTGTAGCCCTAGAGGCTTTTAGTTAAAAACGAACTAGCGTCCATCAATAAAGTCCAAGGCCCAAATATTTACTTGGGTCCTTTTAGTCCCCACAATAGTAACATAATTGAACAAATGATTGTTTATTAATTTTATGATTGTCTTTTAGTGTTGCACTACTACACTAGCACACAACCATTGAGCCACACCCCATCCCCATGTGCATTTACCCTGGCCTCATGCCCCCATTCACCCCCCAATTCAACAGACAAACCCCAATGCCCTATAGCCCCCAATAACTGTTGGAAAAACTAATTTTTCATCTTATACAAAACACACAGCGGAAGCAACAAACACAAATCTACTTCGTTCATAAGAAATAACATCTAACCTTGAATTTTAGAACAAAGAATAGAAAGTGTACCTTGATGTAGTGAAATTCAAAACCAAGATTTGAGAATATCTTTAATCTTCATCTCAATTCCACATAGTGCCAAAGAAGTGTGGTCTCTTAATCAGTCTTTATATACGTTGATTCTCAAAAAAAAATTATTCTTCTTCTCATTGTAGAGAAAAACTGTTTTCTTTTCTTTTCGTTTCATTATACGTACATACAAACTATTTTGGTAGTTATTTTATTTAATAAATCTTATTAAATAAAAATTGACTATCTAATTAGGTTAGCCTTTTTGGCCTACCTAATTGGGCTTTAGTTTGTGGCTTGAGATGAGACCAAATGGAACAAATAAGACTCTAACTCCAATAGGCCTTGGGCTTTTCTGTCAACTCTTGATAAGTTCAAAGTTATCATTAATTATATTTAATACCACTATTTAAATATGATTACACTCTAGGCGTTATTAATAAATTATATTTCAAGACTCTAATGATATCATTTGACTTCTCCATGAAATATCCATAGTGAACAAAGTCATAATAAACTATCACTTTGTAAACAATTATTTTATTCTTGAGTACCCGGTTTAATTTTTTAGTTATTCACATTTATTGAAATCCAATTTCAATAAACATAAGCTTTAGTAAGTCCTTACAAAAGTGGGCGCCCTGAATAACCAGTTCCAATTAAACTTATCTTAAAGGGATATTTCTTGTCACTACAAAAATAGATTATTGATTTCATCTTGAGAATATGCGTTCCCTCAACACTACGTGTGGTTACCCAACATACTGAGGTTTTGATCGTGAATATTGGATCTCACTCCTGATATATCAAAGTAACCTACATTTCATAATCGGGTTCACTACCCTTTTACGATTAAGAGTCTATGAAATTAGAAGTCGTGAGATTAATTATTCAGATGACAGTTGTTGATTGAATAATTAATCTCACAGCGGTCCAGTTTAATGTGTTTTAACTCTTAAAACACATCAACTAGAAGTCTCTACTTCCATAATCAAGACAAATCATCTTAGTTAATGTGTTATAGTCTTCGCAGATGAAACACCCAATTTCATCATCATCTACGAACTACATTTTGAGTTTACAAGGAATTTGTGATTTACATCTTCTGTGACTAAATCACATACAATGCAACTCATGGACTATGATAATGTCTCATTAGTTCATTTATAAATAGTCTCATATAATTAAACAATTTAATTATTTATGACATGCCAATAAATTGAATTTTAGGGCATAAATCCTAACAATCACAAGACTAGAGCCAATCAGATAAAGCCAATTAATTGTATCTTACCAAAAGACACCAACACTAACACTAAAGACAATTAATTTATCTTACCAACACCAACCCAACGGATAACTCCAAAAATAGGGCATATATTAATAAAAATTTATAAAGCTAAGCAAAGCAAAAGGAAAAGGCAACAAACAATCACAGTTCAAAATCTTAGATAGAGAGAGAGTTTGAGTCTCATTTCATTTTTCACTTTCACTCTTCACTCTTCACATAAAGAGCAGAGAGACTGAGACAAAGATGAAAATGAAATACCGTGAGGTTGAGGGAGCAGGAAGGCCTGAGGCTGAGGGGTAGCGCTGCCGGGTAGCAAGTCGATGCTCAAGGGCGGCATCGTCTGCCGTTTTGGAGCTCGAGTAACTCAATTTAGCGATCTCCTTCTTTGTCAAGTTGAGTCAAGTTTGAGGCCCGATCTGGCGATCTCCTTCTCCGTTCGTTGGTTGTTGTCATCCATTCAGTGGCGGTGATCTCCTTGTTCGTCCGTTGGGTTAGGTTTTTCTCTTTAGGTTAGGTTTCTTTCTTTCAACATCTATTAGTGTTTGGTCATTCGTTAGTTTCTGATTTCAGTATATTGGGTTTTGGTTTGTTTGGTTTTTTTTTTTTTTTTAGAATCCTTGGGTTTGCTACCTTTGTACTTTGTTAGGCATGCCATGGGCTTGCCGTCCGTTTTTTTTTTTTTTTTTAAATTTGAGGCTGCTCCTAATTTTTTTTTAAAGGGTAAACAAATAAAAAAATTAATTATTATATATATATAAAAAAAAAAATTTAAGCCAGGCTGTTTCTAGGAACACCCTGAGCTTAACGTGGCACCGCCACTGAGTATTTCTTTGGAGCTTTTCCTCTCCCCCAACTAATTATTAACCCACCTACCAATATCTTCATTGTTGCTCACAAACCCCTCCCCTTCTCTCGTGAAGCAAACCCACCCTACTCAGTTGGAGCTCTCCATCTAGTCCCTGAAAATTTATGTTGATGAAAAATTTTAATTGATCTCTTTATGTCGATTTCAAGTAAAATAAAGATAATCATACTCAAAATACAATTTTTATACTACAACTTAAAAAGTAATCAACTATGAGTAATACATAATTACTTTTTTGGAAATATTTTAGTGAATAAACAAGTTTTGATGCAACCTATAATAACTATAATAATTTGCAAAAACATAAAATAAAAAGAAGTTTAGAACAATCTCACAATACTATAAAATCATGCTATAAAAACATTGTCTTTAAAGGTTGATTCGTGTTACCTAAAGTAAAACTCGATGTGATTGGTTTTCTTGGTGAAACAACTATTTAGTATTAAACTATAAGTCAACATTCATGATGGACGTAGTTCCACTCACTGATGTTCAAAAACAACCTTTTATTATTTTCCCTTAAGTTATAAGTATAAATTGTAGAAAAAATATGTGAGAGAGAAAGAGAGTGTATTTGTAAATATAGAGTAGTAAAAGACTAATAAGAAAGGATGTTGTGAGGGATATTATATAAGTTATTCATAATAATTTTAGTATATAGTTATTGATTACTAATAACCAACTGTTAGTTTATCCATTATTATCCAATCATTATTTTTTCATAATTGCCCAAAAACTATATTATCATTTATTACCCAACAGCTAAAAATTATAAAATATTAAAAATATTTAGAACACACATCCACAGTAACAACTTTCATATTAATACATTACCTTTTTTTCATTGCATGACTTTAAAATTGATACAAAAGTGATGACTCTAGATTTTGCCTTACAAACAAAAATTATTAAGCGTATGTTTGATAAAAATTAATTTTGCCAATTTATTTTACTATTTAGTTTATTTTTGCTACTATTTATGGTTCAACCATGCTTATTTTTTGTACTATTTATGAGTTCTACTGTATTATTTCAGTTAACTTTTATTTTTATCTACTGTATTTTTAGTAAAAAGTTTTCAAATTTAACAAAATAAGCGAATCTCAAACAAACTCTAAGACTTGACTTCAATGTACTTGAGCTTACACAATTTAAACATGTGTCCACATTATGTCGGCTCCATTTCATTGGATGATCGGAGGCCAATGCAAGCCATGTATGAGGATAAGTTTACCTATCTGGCTGTCAATTATGGTGCATTATTTGCTAATTCCCATTAAAACTTAAAAGGGTGGCCATTAAAAAACATAAAAAGGGTCCCATGTAAAAGGCTTCTGCTCGGCTCTTCCCCGCTGTCCTGTCTGTGTGTCCATCTACATCGTCCTCCGGCGAGAGATGCGACGTTTATGCCACGTCATCAGTGAACACGTACTGTTTGTGGGGCCCACGAACATGCAAACTTGGGAAGAGTCCTAGCCTAAGTGGGACCCATAGGAAATGCATTCGTGGCTAAAACAGTTTGCCACGTGCTGGACTGTATGTGTTCCAACATTTTAATGCAGTATTTGGCAGATTCCGACAAAGCCACAAAAAAATTCGCTTTAGGCAATTAAGGAGAAGTAGAGTCTAATTTAGTAACTATACTATTTTTTTTTTTTCTTCTTCAAATTAACAAACCGTACAATAGCCACGAAAAATACTTAATTTACGTAGGACATTAAAAAAAATTATATAATATATATAATTAAATGAATGAAGATATAAATATATAAGCTCAATACATTAACATCCGAAAAACACAAAAACAATACATTTTGCATCATAAAAAATAAAATAAAATAAAAACCCCACTTTTATTCATATATGGAATCATTTAGTGCTATCTTTTTTTTCCACAGTCGACAATTAGGTAATTTTATAATTTTTAACTTATTAGATATGTGGTTTATCTATATAAATGGAGAATATTTCTCCACAACTTACTGAATTAATTTTAGCATATTATGAATAATTCCTTTTAATAAAAGTTCATGGTATTTCTTTTATAAAAAAAAAAAACAATTTTATCTATTTTGCACAATAGCTCTAACAACACATTCTTTATTTGCAATTCCCCTTATTAAAATAATACTATATTTTGACACACACCAACAACAAATGTTTACATGTTGCTATAGTAGAGGAGAGTAAGAATAAAAGGTAATAAAAACTTTTACATGTTATCATGAACATGTAAACATATAAGATCACTGTTTTTTTGTTTTTTTTTTGTTTTTTTTTTTGCAAAATACCTCAACAAATGTAGGTTTGTTTTTGTGCTTTTTGGTGAATAGTATCATCTATTTGGCATTTTGATGGGATATGCATGCCTCATTGGATGAGAATGCGTTGCTCTCAATTCCACCCAAAATAAATTAATTGCATTAGAAGCCAAAAAAAAAAAAAAAAATTTCTTTGTCGGAAGAAGTAGAATATAAAGTATAAACACTTGTCTTGAGGATACAAGTACAACACTTTCTTTTCTTTTTTCCTTTTTTGGTTTTTGGAGGAGAGAATTTTTTCTTTTTTTTAATATAGAAGAATAAGTTGAGGTTGTATTTCTTTAAGGGAAACCATGCGAGCCATTAAAAATATCTAAAAAACGTCTTTTATTGTGAACCTTTTTCAAGCATTTTTGTTCTTCATCGTTCACTTGTAGGTTAGGGAGAGAATTTCTCTTTTGACCTTATAGATACCTTTATTATGGCACTAACAAGCTGATTTATTCTGTTTTAAAGGTTGAAGCCTTGAAGGGGACATTTTCTTTCGTTCTTAAGGAATTTCTCTTTTAGATAATTTTATATAAAAAATCAATGAAATGGTTAAATACTACAACTTCATATATATGATGGAATTTAGAAGCTTCTGAATTGATTTCACTGACATGGTAAGAGTCTAGTGTAGTGTAGGTATCATCTACTTTATATATTCTTTCTTCCAAAGCCAAAACTCAAGATAAAACTCAAGATATTCTTTCTTCATATATATTTATCAAGATAAAACTCATATTTTCCTTAATCACATTGTCATTTTAAACAACTTTTAAACAAGGATGATAGTGCTATTGAATAAAATAAACATGAGTCAACTATAAACATCTTCGTTTTCTTTAGTGCAAGCCAAAGCCAAGGGTTACTACTTACTATACTTTTATAAACATGCAGGATTATTCACAGCTATTGACATACTAGCTAATGACAATCGCAATCATTAAACAACCGAAAATAATGATACTTTAACGTTATTTGTATTGTAGAGACTATACTTTAACGTTATTGACAATGCAACAGAAATTATTGGTAAATCATGAGACTAAATTCAATTAGTTTTTTAACAGATCAAACTAGAAGATTAATGTTTAATTTGTCACAAATCTAATGCACATGGGTTAATTATATTTAACAATTTTTAAGTGACGAAACTTCAGCCAAACTTTAAGGACAAAGGGTATATTTTAACATTTTTTTAATGTATAAAGAACGTTAAAATCCCAAATTACACCTTTTAAACTTGAGTGAATTATTATTCATTCCTATCTATATATGTATATATTAAGAGAATTCAAAAAGTTAGTTATTATTTTTTTCCTGTCAAAAATACACCTACATTAATTAACCAACAACTTAAAAATGGGATTAAAATAGTAAATTGGCAAAAGAAAGTTAATTATTACTTTTTTTATTGTCAAAATTACCTCTACCTAAAACTTAAAAATGGAGTTAAAATAGTGAATTGACAAAAATAATAAATTACTACTTCTACGTTGAAATGTCTTCCTGCTTCTAATAAACTCTTATTTTTACGTTGATTTAAGTTCCTACTTCTAGTCACAAACTCCCTACAAAATAAGATTACTTTTTTGTTAGTTTTAAAACTCTTCTAATCTACAAAACTCACCTCACGTATTTTTTTTTTCTTCATCACACCCTTATTTTTTTTTTTTTTGTGATTAAAAAAAGTAGAAATCTCAAATTATAATAAATGCAAATTATTAATCCTTACTCAAAAAATAAAAAAACCTTTGAGTACACACGTAAGCAAGTGCTCAGAGACTAGTATCATTTATATATTTATCATTTTAGTGCTCAAACCTTTACAATTTTAATCAAGTTTGTTTTTCCATGTATAAAATTGCATGAATCACAACATGCCGACAATTTTATAAATTGCAATGGATGAAAGTTTAAGAACTAAAAGAACAATTTATAAGTTAAAATTCTATTGTATTTATAAAAAATAAAATAAACTAAAATAACAAAAGTTATACTTTAAAGAGGTCGATAAAAATTTAGTGAAATTTGGATTTTTGTAAAATAATAGTAATAATGAAAAAAAATAGAGAAGGTAATAATAATAAAAATTAAAAAGGCGCAAATTTTCAAGAAAAGAAAGAATAGGCTAATTTCGTAACTTCAACATAATACAAACTTGCCTTGTCCTACGAAAATATGGGACATAAAAAGGTTGGGGTGAGAGTCCAATTGCAATCCATTGAAATTACAGTGGCGGAGACATAGCGATAGACACAGAGAAAAACCAGAGGTGTGCGTGTCTCTCTCTATGTCTTATGTGTGTCTCTGTGTGTGTGTGTGAATTTGTTGGTCTAAGCGTGGAACTAGCAAACCTTTTAGTTTTAGAATCTTCCAAACAAAACAAATCCCATCCTTTTTTCTTTTTTCTTTTATCTCAGAACTCCTATATTCGGTTCCTCCGAAAAAAAGCTTTTGAACAACCTTAAAACTCTCTCTCTATCTCTCTTCCTTAATTTGTGTTCTTCAATATCTTTCAAAAATAGAACCCCAAAAAACAAAAAAAACAAAAAGACAATTTTTTTTCTCTGTTTTCTTCTTTGTCAATTTTATCATCATGTTTCATTATCTCTAATGCTTTGCTCTCACTCCTTCACGTACGTATATTCAATACATTTCATTCCATTTTTTTTGTTTAATACAATCTTTGTTTGAATTATGTTATGTTATTTTGATAAATTTGTTTTGTTTTGATGGGTTTTTTTTTTTTTTAATATTGCAGAGTTGATGTGTGAAACGGGACTGAGTTGGGGTGAGTTAGCTGGAGCGAGTTATATACACATATATCTGATGGGAGGTGAGGTTGATAATAATAATAATAATAATAATAATGGTGGAGTGGTGGAAGAAACGACGTCGTCGTCACCGGTGAGCAGGGTAAAGTTCATGTGCAGCCATGGTGGGAGGATTATCCCTAGGCCCACAGATGGCCAACTCAAATACGTTGGTGGCGAGACACGTGTCATTTCGGTCCCTCGTGATATCAGCTTCTCAGGTTTTCATTTTCCTTTTAAAATATATATATATATATATATATATATATATATATATATATATATATATATATATATTTTGAGGTTCTTGTCGTGAGAATAATTTCAAAGTGGGCAATTTTAAAATTAGATGGGATGGATATAAGTGGTCTAAATTTTGAGCAACATCGTCAAGATTATTGTTTCTAAGTAATAAGAGGTTTTATTGTCGAGATTCATTAAGCTCAACTGATATTTTAAGATATTTTTAATAAAAATGTCTAGAATTTAAATCTTCCTTTCTCATTGTAATGTCGAATTATAAAAAATATTTATTAATCAAACCTATGATAAAACCCATAGTTTATAAAAGAAGAGAGCGCATTGAATTCAAATCATAGAATATTTTTATATAAAACTTAAGCATTGTTTAATAACAATTTATAACCCAGTGAAAATTTGAGTCCTGTATTATTTTTTCGTTTAATCTTTGGAAATGGGCATGGACATGAACATGTGCATATTTTCCATTGCTGGAGAAATATTATGGAGTGGAGGTTTGATAGAACTCCCAAAGTCTTCAAATTTCAATATGAAAATAATATTAATAAATCAATTCAATAATTATTCTAGAACTTTTTACTAGAATACAAATTATTTGTACCATTTTATTGAAGTGTAAAATGATCCCTTGTTAAGTGATGTAATGGTTATTAAATTTCCTCTATAACAATCCAATAAGTGAATGTTATGTAATTAATTTTATACTTCTTTGTCAGAGTTGAACCCACCAACCTTCCACATGGCATTCATCAATTGAATTATTACATGACTTGGTATTAACTGTTACAACTTAAAAAATAATAAGATAAAAATCCCTTTAACAGATTATAAAAAAGTGGTGAATAGTATCTTGGGCTCAAGTCCTCTTGAGCATGTCGTTTTGAATGAACAAAATTCGTTGTATTAGCAACTTCTTGTGTTGTGCACTGTGTCATTTAGAGAGCTGTCAATAAAAGTAGAAAATGTGCTTATGTTCCTTTTAATATTAAATAACATTGCCTTTTGTTGTTTTGACCTCTTTGATGTTAACAGAGCTAATGAAGAAGCTAACTGCAACGATTGATAGGGACATGGTTCTCAAGTACCAAGTAATCCCTGAGGAACTTGATGCCTTGGTGTCTGTAAGATCAGACGAGGACCTTAAGCATATGGTTGATGAACATGACCGCCATGAAAGTGAAGGAAACCCGAAGCTCCGAGCCTTCCTGTTCCCATCCAACCCAATCATACTTGAGAACCAAGCAACCTCCATTGAACCCCATGTATTAGAGCAGCGCTATATTGACGCCATCAATGGCATATTTCGTACAACTCCCCATCCTAAACTCACCTCTATCAATACAAATAAAACCACTTTCAGCATCTCTTCTGGTTGTTCTTCCCCCCATAGCAATTCCCCTGATGGCCAAAATGTTGATGCTACTATGACTCATGAAAGCAACTTGTCAAATGTCAACCAAAATGGCACGATTTCAGTGCATAGAGTTCAAAGCTCTCCTACCCTTTACTGCCTCAACAATTTCCAAAACCTTAGCAATAACCCTGGAAACCATCACCTTTACCAGCACCACCAACATTACCACTTAAACTATCAACACCACCTTCATCATGGCTATCATCCTAGACCAATGGATTCTCACAGAGGTGATGTTGGCAGAGAAATGTTAACCCGAAATTGGTCGTTGGGCAGGGTTGATGGTGGGAGGAGCCTAATGGGTCGTGGCCTAAACCCCCATTACACATCAAGTTGCCACCATAGAGAATCTGGAGGCTGCATCAACTGGGGGTACCATGAAGAGCATGGTGTCCTTGCGTGTACTAGGCTAAGTAGATCTGGGAGTCTTTCTCGGAGTCCAATAAGTCCAAGAAATGCCTTTTTGGAGAGTGAGAAAGCATGAAGTTCTTCAAGGTATTCAAGCAATAATTATCTTACATCTCATATATATCCTCTCTCACGTGAGACACCTCACATCGAATGGAGTCTCACCAGAACTTTTTACAATGGTATAGATGATTTTTTTTTTCTTCCTTCTATACCTAATATTTGGTGTTGGTTTTGTATGTTGTATATGACTATTGCATAGAATTGGAATAGACTACATGTAGTATGTGTGTTACCTGTAAATATAACGATTAATGCACATTTTATCTGGTATATGTTCCAGCAAAACGCATGCACAAAAAAGGGCTTAATCTAACCCACAAATCATGTGTATATATATTACAAACACAAAGCAAGCAAAATGGCAAGATAAGCTTTTCTCTCAAATCCATCATATTGCATTTTATAGTAGTTTTAAATGAAGTACATGGGACTTTAGTCACCCAGAGATTTTGATATCAATGGAAACTATCATATTGGTTTTCAACTCTATTTCTAATAAAAATGGCTAGAACTGTTAACCAAACAACAACCAAATTTGATCCCGCAAAATCAATTCTTATACACATTAGAAAGGAAGAAAAGGGTGACAAAAAAATATCAAATTTTTGCTATCTCATTTGCTGTCGGTGAAATCTGCATCTATAACATCTCCTTCAGGCCCCTTGCCTGATGATTCTGAAGACCCGGATTCACCGCCAGGTGCAGGTCCAGGCCCAGCACCAGCACCAGCACCAGCACCAGCACCAGGCCCAGCACCAGGAGCACCTGGTTGGTTGTAAAGGGACTGACCTAGTTGCATGACTTCTTGATTGAGGGCTGCAATGGCATCCTTGATGGCTTGTGTTGAACCCCCTGAAATTGCTTCCTTGAGCTCTCCAAGCTTGGCCTCCACCTTCTCTTTCACTGGGGCAGGAACCTTATCTCCCAGTTCCTTGAGCTGTTTCTCTGTCTGGTAGACAACAGAATCAGCTTGGTTCTTTGTGTCAATGGCATCTCTCTTCTCCTTGTCATCCTTTGCAAACTTCTCTGCTTCATTAACCATCCTTTGCACCTGCATATTTTGACACATTTAGCGTAGTTCCTTATCAGCTTTTGACCTAATGCTACAAACTGAAATAAAGCTCAAACATTTATCCAAAACCTATATTATAACATACCTCATCACTGGGCAATGTGCTAGCACCGGTAATGGTAATGTCTTGCTTCTTTCCTGTGCCCTTGTCAGCCGCAGTGACTGAAAGAATACCATTCGCATCAATGTCAAACTTCACTTCAATTTGAGGAACCCCACGAGGTGCAGGTGGGATACCATCCAAACGGAAGCTGCCAAGAGATTTGTTGTCCCTAACGAATTCTCTCTCTCCTTGGAGAACATTAATCTCAACACTAGTCTGCCCATCTGCGGCTGTGGAGAACACCTCTGACTTGGAGGTTGGCAAAGTAGTATTTCTTGGGATGATCTTTGTCATTACACCACCTAGGGTTTCAAGACCTAGTGACAATGGTGAAACATCCAAAAGCACGATATCACTGACATCCCCAGACAAAACTCCAGCCTGAAAATAAATTGTCACACATGAATCAAACAAACAACAAAGTTATTTACACAATACCAGCATGCATTTTGCAACTTAAAAGAATGGAGAAAAACATTAACTAGAGCAATTTTATAAGAGTATATCACAACAAAAATCATCAAAATTGTCACACAAGACAAAGGAGACAATATATTAGTTAAGGTGAAAGTATTCAGTAGGCCTCACCTGAACTGCAGCCCCAAGGGCAACAACTTCATCAGGATTAACTGTCACATTGGGGTCCTTTCCAGTCAACTTCTTCACAAGCTCCTGAACAGCCGGGATACGTGTTGATCCCCCAACAAGGATTACCTCATCTATATCTTTGAAGGAAAGTTTTGCATCCCTCAAGGAATTTTCAACTGGAGTTTTAAGCCTAACATACAATAACAGACATGATATGTTATAGTCTGTATTATTCCATTTCAGTTGTCTTAAAGAGATTAAGAATAAAAGTAACAAAAATCTGTTAGAAAAAAACCCTTTCTAACCAATCCATAAATTACAAGGAACAGAAATAAAGGTACACCAGAAGACGAGGAGCATTAAAAGAAGAACATGCAATGATTAAGAAAATAAAGCACTATTGGATGTCTGGAAGAATATTAAGTACCTGTCAAGAAGGTCAGAACACAATTCTTCAAACTTGGCCCTAGTGATGGTGGTCTCAATGTGCTTGGGGCCATCTGCAGTGGCAGTAATGAAAGGCAAACTGGAAGAAGACAATATTTTTATCAATGTAAAATTTCAGTTGAACTTCTCACAGACGCCCATTTGCACTGTAAGAGAAAAAGAGAGTACTCAAGAAAACGTTCTGACAGATGCAAAATACCTAATGCTTGTCTGGGTTAGAGTTGAAAGCTCCATTTTAGCTTTCTCAGCTGTCTCTGTTAATCGCTGAAGAGCTTGTTTGTCCTTCAATAGATCAATTCCTTCATCTCTCTTGAAGCTTGCAGCAAGCCAATCAACAATTCTCTGCATGCATCAAGAAACACTTAGCACTTAAATATCACTAAATAATTCATCATACCCTCCTGCACCCACCAAAAAGAGAAGAGAGAGAGAGAGAGAGAGAGGACGACAGAGTAAAAAAATTAAGTTGCTCATTATTGAACAGGCCCAGAGGGTTAGAAAAAGATAAAAGATTCAAACCTTGTCAAAGTCATCACCACCCAAATGAGTATCTCCAGAAGTAGAAAGAACCTCAAAAACTCCATCACCAACCTCAAGCACTACAATGTAAAAAGAAAAAATCAATTATCGAAAGCCTATGTCAGGAATACAGAATGTCCAATATACAAACTGACAAAATGAACATGGCAAGGAGTTACATAAGTCTAGAAACATATTTAGTACCTGACACATCAAAAGTACCACCACCAAGGTCAAATACCAAGATGGTCTCGTTGTTCTTCTTTTCAAACCCATATGCTAAAGATGCAGCAGTAGGTTCATTAATGATTCGAAGAACTTCTAAACCAGCAATTCTACCAGCATCCTTTGTTGCTGTCCTTTGGGAGTCATTGAAGTAAGCAGGCACAGTAACAACAGCTTTTGTAACTTTGTCATTCAAAAACTTTGAAGCATCTTCCGTAAGCTTTCTCAAAACCTAAACCAGAAATAAATGCATTCAGAACCCACGTGCCAAAAACAACATAAAGAACTTCAAATTATAAACTTGAAACCATATGATGCCACCATTCACCCAAAACAGTACATATAATTAACTTCAATTGACTAGAATAAAATAACAAGAAAAGGGAACTAATGATGTATACTTGGCAATAAAAACTAGCCTGCTGATGCCATGTAAAAACTGAAATGGAATAATCGAAAAGGGAGAGGCCGGAATAAAACCACCAGGCATAACTTTTTTAAGTTCAAACACAAACACCCAAGTTCATAGCAACAACCATCATATATCTGCAAGAATTGCAATATTTTTCTAATCCAGGAAGATTAAAACGTGTCAAGAATGAATCTCTGCCTCCAATCAACTCTGAGAATTTAACAATCCAGCCCACACCTAACCAAAGTTTCCCATATCCAAAACCTCAAAACTATCATTTAAGTTTTTTTTTTCCCCCTTTCATCTCCTCCTACTACATTTAGTGACCAACCAAACATAGCCCAAAAACAATAACTTCAATACGAACCCATTACCAAAAACTAGAAACCAAAGCACAAGTACCGCATTCACAAACCAAATACCGTCATATTAAACCAATAAAAATTAATTAATTAATTAATAAAGCTCTCACTTTAACAAAGACAAAAACTTTTAACAAACCCATTACCAAAAACACAAAACCAAACAAAACCCATCACCCCATTTCTAATTCCCTTCCTCTAAACACCATTTCAATGTCACAAATCACAAATTCCAAAACTTTGACAAAAACCCATTACCAAAAACGCAAAACAAAACAAAACCCACAACCCCAATTCCCTCATACCTGAGCAGAAATCTCCTCAGCCGCAAACTGCTTCCCAATCGCCGGACAATCCAGCTTCACATTTCCATTCTCATCTCTCACAACTCTATACGAAACCTGCTTGCTCTCCTCATCCACCTCCGTCATCTTCCTCCCGATAAACCTCTTCACCGAAAAGAACGTGTTCTCCGGGTTCACAACGGCCTGTCGTTTCGCAATCTGACCCACCAACATATCGCCATTTTTCGCATACGCCACCACAGACGGCGTCGTTCTCTGCCCCTCGGCGTTCGTCACTATCGTCGGCTTCCACCTTCCATCGCCGCCACCGCCGAGTTCGTCGTCCCCAAATCGATCCCAACCACTTTCTCGTTCACCACTCTCAAGGGTCCAACCCTCTTCGCTCTCAGCTTCGGGTAAAACGCCGTCGTTTTGTGAAGCCTCTGTCCGAAGAAGAACGCTTTGGAAGAAGCCAAATTGAGCTTCCCGGAATACCCACGAGGGGTGATTCCGAGGCCATGGATTTGGGCAGAGGGTGAAGACGCCATTGAAGAAATTGAGAAGGAAATTGAAAGAGATAAACCCTAACCCTAGAAATAAGAGGGACAGAGAGATATGAATTTGGGGTTGAGGGAAGAGATAAAAGTGAGAGAGAAGAGGGTTTATGCGTATGGGAGCTTAATAGTGAGTGAGGGTTAGGTAGTGACACGCGGAGGAGAGTTCTAGAATTATCTCCAGCTTTGCTGGTAGAAGACAAGATGGGTTGATGAGGGAATCTTGACCGTTGGATTGGATTTTTTTTTTTTTTTTTGGGTGAGTTTGGTAAGGTTGTGGCCCAAGATATTGATTTTTGGGTTGGTTCATTTTATGATGCTAGATGGGCTTGAGCTTGAGCTCTTCTCCTTCCAATTTTTTGTATAATGAAGTAATAAACAAAATTTTAAAAAAAATTGATCAAAATTACATTTTTCCGCTATAAATTATTGCATCTTATTACACTTAACTCTCTAAACTATTGAAACTCAAAATTAACTCCCCAATTTTAAAACTATGTTACACTTAACCTCTTGCTATCTATTTTGTTGTTAACTTTAATGAAATTTATTATTAAAAGACTTATTTATCTCTCGATTGTCTATTTTGAGAGAATGGTAAATTGGTCTTTTAATGCTAAATTTTGTTAGACTCAACAACAAAACAAACGTGTGTTTCAATAGTATAGAGGGTTAATTGTAATCAGAGACGCAAAGTAATAGTTTATGATGGAAAATGTAATGTGCTCAAAATTTTCATTGAAGATATATAGAAAAATGTTAATTTTTTTCCCCTGTAAATAGAGGACTGTCATATATTAAATAGTTAAATCAGGCTAAGAGCCTTATAGCTTAATTGGTATTTTCATGTGTTTTTAATGGAAACATACAAAGTTCAAATCTCACTTCCCTAACTATCGAATTAACCAAAAAAAAGGATTTAGGACATGGCCTCTCATAGTATATACCCGCCATGTCATAATAAAGCAAAATATAAACATTCATGAGAGGACTATTGAAAACAACTAAATCTTGTCGAAGATAATGTCACTTTCTAGCCAACTTATTGGTTAGCCTTAAGAAAACAATGCTTCATAAATCTAAGGTATATATATGAGATGTTCCTATAATTAAAGATAAGAAAGATACATGGCGTAAGGTGTTGTTATAAGTATCGGTAGCCCAATCAAGGACTGCTTTAGCATCAATTTATATTTTTACCGCTTGTAAATTAAGGTTTATGCACATGTTAAGGCCATCTCTTAGAGTTCAAAGTTTATTGACACCAAAAACCACACCTATAGATCAAGTAAAAACCAATATCCAAAGGCCTTTATGGTCCTTAATAACACCTCAACCACTAGATAGGTTGGCAGTACTCAATAACTTAACCATCTTCCTATGGATAATTTGAGTAAGCACAAATACTTCATTTATAAATTGCTCAACTTGTTTCTTATTAAATTTTGGACTTCTTAATAGCTACCACTCTATTATCTAGAAGCACTCCTATGTAATCAGTTCCAAAGCCTCCTTTGCCAAGGACTCTATTCTTCTCATAATCGTTGGTGGCCTTTTTTTATCTCATTTACATTAATAATAATTAGTTACAATAACTTATACTTTTTAGTTGCAATAGAGGCTTCAATACTAAGTTGTATTAAGAAATTCTTTTTGCAATAATATAAATTGAAGAAATCGTTATAATAACTTTATACCAATTATTTTGCAACGAATATAATATTACAATAATCTAATACAAATAATTTTACAATCTATTGTAATAAAAAATATGAAACAATTATTTATTACAATGAAGATATTGTTGCAATAACTTGACTCAAATTATTTTGGTCAATTATTTGCAATCTATTGCAATAAAATTGGTAAAATAATAGCCTATTGCTACAAGATATTTGAAAGAGTAAATTTTTTATTGCAACAACAAATATATTATTACATCAAAATTGTCATTAAAATATTTAAAGTTTATTGCAATGAAATTTTTTGTAGCACAAACCTATTACGTTAAATTTTATTGCAACATCTTGCATAAACTATTGCAATGACTCTAATATTATTGCAACAATTTTTTTTTTTTTTGGTAATAAACATCATTTTTGTAGTGTACCTTGACAACCATAAAGGAGGTATGGGTTTCCTTAAAAGCCATAGAAGCACTTGCAATAATATCCAGGACCGTTGTTGGAAACGTAACTCTCAC
The DNA here is from genome assembly GCA_014183005.1 of Castanea mollissima. Taxonomy (NCBI): domain Eukaryota; kingdom Viridiplantae; phylum Streptophyta; class Magnoliopsida; order Fagales; family Fagaceae; genus Castanea; species Castanea mollissima. The sequence goes on along the minus strand of JACAVU010000001.1, from coordinate 5,294,922 downwards.
TATGCGTTGCCTTACATGCATATCTTGTCAATTTTTTTAAACATGTTGACATGTCTCATGGCCAACTGCTCAATCAAGCACCACAGGAATAGTCTATATTTTTCTTGCATCATGAGTATCTATAATGAAAAAGTTGTTTGCATTTTATTCTACCAGAAAAATTGTATAACATCAATTCTACTTGTAGATTTCCACTCCAACGGCCCAAATTTCAACACTAATATTTGTTACACAAAGTGGGATAGAAGTTTGGCAACAACCAATGTTGGAGAAAGACCCATTTACTATGTCATCAAATCTGCTACAAGATGCAATGCATCTACTTTTATAAGTTTGTATCATTGAAGTATTGTTCATATAAGTGATTGAACCGCTAAAACCGACATAGATGTCATAACCGGCCACTGTGAACTTATTTTTCTTAAACGAGATGGAAAACTTTGATGTGGTGAGCTGGAATTATTTGTGTCTCGGTTCAATAAATGATGTGTTGTAGCACTCTCAAACTACAAATGTGAAGACTCTCAACTCACCGTCTAAGGATTTGGAAAGTACATTTTCATTCTCTATATTATTACTATTAGGAAGAAGTGGCTTTGAAGTTCCTGAAGAATTGGAACAAATGATGAAGGATACTCATTGAAGTAGCAACCCTCTGTTATTCCAAAAGAGTAAGGGATGATTAATGACCTTAAGTTGCATATGCAATTGGAATCAGGCTAAAATGTTGCTGCTACTACTTTGGTAGCTAAGATTACCAACAGAAGTATCAAAGCCATGTTTTGAAGGAGGAAAATAAATGTGAGAGAGAAAGACTTAGAAGGAAGAGAGATTGGCAATTAAAAGGATGAAAAGAAACAAGAGAGAGAAAGAGAGAGAGATTTAGCAAACCCCTCTACCTGAATTAGTGAACTGGAGGAGCTATTTTGTTAACTTTAATGAAATTTATCATTGAAAGGCTTGTTTATCTCTCAATTGTCTATTTTGAGAGAATGGTAGAATGGTAGATTAGTCTTTTAATAATAAATTCTGTTAGACTCAATAGAAAAACAAACGTGTGTTTCAATAGTATAGAGGGTTAATTGCAATCAGAGGCTCAAAGTAATAGTTTATGATGGAAAAATGTAATTTATTCCAGATTTTCATTGAAGATATATGGAGAAATGTTAATTTTTTCCCCGTAAATAGAGGACTGTCACATATTAAATAATTAAATTAGGCTAAGAGCCTTATAGTTTAATTGTGCATGAAGTTCTTCAAGGTATTCAAGCAATAATTATCTTACGTCTTATATATATATATATTCTCTCTCACGTGAGACACCTCACATTGAAGGGAGTCTCACCAGGACTTTCAACAATGGTATAGATGATTATTTTTTTCTTCCTTCTATACCTAATATTTGGTGTGGATTTCATATGTTGTATATGGTTGTTGCTTAGAATTGGAATAGACTACATGTAGTCTGCATGTTACTTGTAAATATAACAATTAATGGCACATTTTATCTGGTATCTATTCCAGCAAAATGCATCCCCAAAAAAAGGCCTAATCTAACCCATATATATATATTACAAAAACAAAGCAAGCAAAATGGCAAAATAAGCTTTCCTCTCAAATCCATCATATTGCATTTATAGTAGTTTTAAATGAAATACATGGGACTTTAGTCACCTAGAGATTTCGATATCAATGGAAACTATTATAGTGGTTTTCAACTCTATTTCTAATAAAAACAGCTAGAACTATTAACCAAAAAACAACCAAATTTGATTTCGTAAAATCAATTCGTATACACATTAGAAAGGAAGAAAAGGGTGGCATAAAAATATCAAATTTTTGCTATCTCACTTACTGTCAGTGAAATCTGCATTTATAACATCTTTTTCTGGCCCTTGGCCTAATGATTCCGAAGGCCCGGATTCATCGCTAGGTGCAGGTCCAAGCCCAACACCAGGAGCACCTGGTTGGTTGTAAAGGGATTGACCTAGTTGCATGACTTCTTGATTAAGGGCTGCAATGACATCCTTGATGGCTTATGTTGACCACCCTAAAATTATTACATCAATAATAATTAGTTACAATAACTTATACTTTTTAGTTGCAATAGAGGCTTCAATACTAAGTTGTATTAAGAAATTCTTTTTGCAATAATATAAATTGAAGAAATCGTTATAATAACTTTATACCAATTATTTTGCAACGAATATAATATTACAATAATCTAATACAAATAATTTTACAATCTATGTAATAAAAAATATGAAACAATTATCTATTACAATGAAGATATCATTGCAATAACTTGACTCAAATTATTTTGGTCAATTTTTGCAATCTATTGCAATAAAATTGGTAAAAGAATAGCCTATTGCTACAAGATATTTGAAAGAGTAAATTTTTTATTGCTACAACAAATATATTATTACATCAAAATTGTCATTAAAATATTTAAAGTTTATTGCAATGAAATTTTTGTAGCACAAACCTATTACGTTAAATTTTATTGCAACATCTTGCATAAACTATTGCAATGACTCTAATATTATTGCAACAATTTTTTTTTTTTTTGGTAATAAACATCATTTTTGTAGTGTACCTTGACAACCATAAAGGAGGTATGGGTTTCCTTAAAAGCCATAGAAGCACTTGCAATAATATCCAGGACCGTTGTTGGAAACGTAACTCTCACTATGCGTTGCCTTACATGCATATCTTGTCAATTTTTTTAAACATGTTGGCATGTCTCATGGCCAACTGCTCAATCAAGCACCACAGGAATAGTCTTTATTTTTCTTGCATCACGAATATCTATAATGAAAAAGTTGTTTGCATTTTGTTCTACCAGAAAAGTTGTATAACATCAATTGTACTTGTAGATTTCCACTCCAACGGCCCAAATTTCAACACTAATTTTTGTTACATCGAGTGGGATAGAAGTTTGGCAACAACCATTGTTGGAGAAAGACCCATTTACTATGCCATCAAATCTGCTACAAGATGCAATGCATCCACTTTTATAAGTTTGTATCATTGAAGTATTGTTCATATAAGTGATGAATCGCTAAAACCAACATAGATGTCATAACCGACCACTGTGAACTTATTTTTCTTAAACGAGATGGAAAACTTTGATGTGGTGAGCTGGAATTATTTGTCTCGATTCAATAAATGATGTGTTGTAGCACTCTCAAACTACAAATGTGAAGACTCTCAACTCACCGTCTAAGGATTTGGAAAGTACATTTTCATTCCTTATATTGTTACTATTAGGAAGAAGTGGCTTTGAAGTCCCAGAAGAATTGGAACAAATGATGAAGGATACTCATTGAAGTAGCAACCCTCTGTTATTCCAAAAGAGTAGTTCCAAAAGAGTAAGGGATGGTTAATGACCCTAAGCTGCATATGCAGTTGGAATCAGGCTAAAATGTTGCTGCTACTACTTTGGTAGCTAAGATTACCAACAGAAGTATCAAAGCCATGTTTTGAAGGAGGAAAATAAATGTGAGAGAGAAAGACTTAGAAGGAAGAGAGATTGGCAATTAAAAGGATGAAAAGAAACAAGAGAGAGAAAGAGAGAGAGATTTAGCAAACCCCTCTACCTGAATTAGTGAACTGGAGGAGCTATTTTGTTAACTTTAATGAAATTTATCATTGAAAGGCTTGTTTATCTCTCAATTGTCTATTTTGAGAGAATGGTAGAATGGTAGATTAGTCTTTTAATAATAAATTCTGTTAGACTCAATAGAAAAACAAACGTGTGTTTCAATAGTATAGAGGGTTAATTGCAATCAGAGACTCAAAGTAATAGTTTATGATGGAAAAATGTAATTTATTCCAAATTTCCATTGAAGATATATGGAGAAATGTTAATTTTTTTCCCTGTAAATAGAGGACTGTCACATATTAAATAATTAAATTAGGCTAAGAGCCTTATAGTTTAATTGTGCATGAAGTTCTTCACGGTATTCAAGCAATAATTATCTTATGTCTTATATATATATATATATTCTCTCTCACGTGAGACACCTCACATCGAAGGGAGTCTCACCAGGACTTTCAACAATGGTATTGATGATTATTTTTTTTCTTCCTTCTATACCTAATATTTGGTGTGGGTTTCGTATGTTGTATATGGTTGTTGCTTAGAATTGGAATAGACTACATGTAGTCTGCATGTTACTTGTAATATAACAATTAATGGCACATTTTATCTGGTATCTATTCCAGCAAAATGCATCCCCAAAAAAGGCCTAATCTAACCCATATATATATATTACAAAAACAAAGCAAGCAAAATGGCAAAATAAGCTTTCCTCTCAAATCCATCATATTGCATTTTATGGTAGTTTTAAATGAAATACATGGGACTTTAGTCACCTAGAGATTTTGATATCAATGGAAACTATTATAGTGGTTTTCAACTCTATTTCTAATAAAAATGGCTAGAACTATTAACCAAAAAACAACCAAATTTGATTATGCAAAATCAATTCTTATACACATTAGAAAGGAAGAAAAGGGTGGCATAAAACTATCAAATTTTTGCTATCTCACTTACTGTCGGTGAAATCTGCATCTATAACTTCTTTTTCAGGCCCTTTGCCTAATGATTCCGAAGGCCCGGATTCATCGCTAGGTGCAGGTCCAAGCCCAACACCAGGAGCACCTGGTTGGTTGTAAAGGGATTGACCTAGTTGCAATGACTTCTTGATTAAGGGCTGCAATGACATCCTTGATGGCTTATGTTGACCACCCTAAAATTATTACATTAATAATAATTAGTTACAATAACTTATACTTTTTAGTTGCAATAGAGGCTTTAATACTAAGTTGCATTAAGAAATTCTTTTTACAATAATTTAAATTGAAGAAATCGTTATAGTAACTTGATACCAATTATTTTGCAATGAATATAATATTACAATAATCTATTACAAATTATTTTACAATCTATTGTAATGAAAATATGAAATGATTATATATTACAATAAAGATATCATTGTAATAACTTGACCTAAATTATTTTTGTCAATTATTTGAAATCTATTGCAATAAAATTGGTGAAATGATAGGTATCATTTCAAATCCATCATATTGCATTTTATAGTAGTTTTAAATGAAATACATGAGACTTTAGTCACCCAGAGATTTTGATATCAATGGAAACTATTATAGTGGTTTTCAACTCTATTTCTAATAAAAATGGTTATAACTATTAACCAAACAATAACCAAATCTGATTCCACAAAATCAATTCGTATACACATTAGAACGGAAGAAAAAGGAGGCATAAAAATATCGAATTTTTGCCATCTCATTTATTGTTAGTGAAATTTGCATCTATAACATCTTTTTTCAAGCCCCTTGCCTAATGATTCTGAAGGCCTAGATTCACTGCTAGGTGCAGGTCCAAGCCCAGCACCAAAAGCACCTAGTTGGTTGTGAAGGGACTAACCTAGTTGCATGACTTCATGATTGAGGGCTGCAATGGCATCCTTGATGGTTTATGTTAACCCTCCTGAAATTATTACATTAATAATAATTAGTTACAATAACTTATACTTTTTAGTTGTAATAGAGACTTTAATACTAAGTTGCATTAAGAAACTCTTTTTGCAATAATTTAAATTGAAGAAATCGTTATAATAACTTGATACCTATTATTTTGCAATGAATATAATATTACAATAATCTATTACAAATTATTTTACAATCTATTGTAATGAAAATATGAAATGATTATATATTACAATGAAGATATCATTGCAATAAATTGACCTAAATTATTTTTGTCAATTATTTGAAATCTATTGCAATAAAATTAGTGAAATGATAGCCTATTGCTACAAGATATTTAAAAGTAGTAAATTTTTATTGTAACAACATATATTATTACATCAAAATAGTCATTAAAATATTTAAAGTTATTGCAACAAAAGTTTTTGTAGCACAAACCTATTATCTCAAATTTTATTGCAATACCTTGCATAAACTATTGCAATTACTCTAATATTATTGCAACAATTTTTTTTGATCGGTATTAATCGGTTCAAATATTTCATTTTCTTGATCAAAAGGAAACGGCTTTGTATTGACTTCCTTGGTTGTGTGTGAAGAAAGAAGAAAAATTAAGAAAATCAAGAAGAATTGACATTTTAATGAATTGTAGTGTAAAATAGATCGTTGGAAATTAGATAGTTTCTCTTGTAACACTAAGCCATCATTTTATTGGAAGAATTTTTCTTTGAGTTTGATGAGCCTTCTTCTTTTCAGGTCCCAATATATATATATATATATATATATATATCCAAAAACCTCCCACAAGCAATACTGAAAGGCCAACACTACCATCTGCAAAAGCTCAAACATATATTTGTCAATGCCATTGTTTTGGTAACAGTAAATACTTTGACACAGTTGAGAACTAAATATGTTAATAAATAACACATTTATAAAATGAAGATAATTAGAATTACAACTTAGTTGGTGATTCCTACATAAGCATATATCTGGTGAACCACAATTTTGAATTTGACCTCAATTGTTAAAACCTTAACGTTCCTTTCTCAATAGAGAAGAAGCCAATTAACCTAGAAGTTTATGTTTGTTCTTGCTAGTAGTTTAAATTAAGAAAACTAAAATAATTTGACTGAATTTTATAAGTTTTACAAATTAAATATGATCAAGTATAACTTTTTTGTACTCCCAATCATCAATGAAGAAATTAGAATACTTTGGTCCTTGGTCAAGTGTGCATTGTGATGTGCAGTGATGTGTGAGTGTTCTGCTGTGGCATGTACTATGCTAAGTTGGATGTGCACTAAACTGATTCAGTGTAATTACAATGTGACATGTCTTGGAATTATTAAGCAAGTGCATAATTAGAATTAGAATTAGTTAGAATTTTCTTTTTCTAACTTCTGTCTTCTTTTCTTCTATATCTCTCATTCTAAGGAGGATTATGGTTTCCTTGAATCAACCATAACTCTATAGCCTTACAACCATAAGATTCTGCAGTATCTTATCAGAATTTGTGTTGAGATTGAGTAATAGAGAAAACAATACAAAAACAATATATACTTACATAGTGCAATAATGATAATCTTGGATTGACTGTTCATATGAATGCAACCCATTCCATTTTTAATCCCATCGTCTTGATAACCCTTGGGACAAAAGCAATTGAAACCCCGAGGAAAATTGTGGCATCATCTGTTGCAGGGGTTTAGTGTTTCACACTCATTGATATTTGATATCAATTATTTTGCAACAAATATAATATTACAATAATCTAATAGAGATTATTTTACAATCTATTGTAATGAAAAATATAAAACAATTATCTACTACAATGAAAATATCGTTGCAATAACTTAACCTAAATTATTTTTAATCATTTGCAATCTATTAGAATAAAATTGGTGAAATAATAGCCTATTGCTACAAGATATTTGAAGTAGAAATTTTTTATTTCAACAACAAATATATTACTACGTCAAAATTGTAATTAAAATATTTAAAGTTTATTGCAACAAAATTTTTTGTAGCACTAACCTATTATCTCAAATTTTATTACAACACCTTGCATAAATTATTGCAATGACTCTAAAATTATTGTAACGATTTTTTTCGTAGTAATAAACATTTTTTTGTAGTGTACCTTGACAACCATAAAGGAGGTATGGGTTTTATTGATAGTCATAGAATGTAATGAAACTCAACTTTAGGGAATTTGAGTATTAAATCAGGTGTAGCAAATTACAAATAGCAGAGCATGAGGATGCAAGTGGTTTGTGTCCACTAATAGATCAGTATTAGTTAGTTAGTAGTGGGGTTAATTGTACAGTTGGACTATTGAGAAATTAGTCACTAAATCTAGACTCCTATTGGCAGTTGTAAAGGTGAGCTTAGCTTAAATACTTGTGAAGGAACTTTTAGAGGACAACAGGAAATAAGACTACAATTTGTTTCCTCTTCTTCTCCGTGTTCCCTCTCTTTTCCCTCTCTACGTTCTTGGAGTGTGACTCCCTCGAACTAGTCAACATTCTTCTTCACTTTCTCCATTAATTCCCTTTCAATTTCTGTTTTACTGCATTAGTTTACTGCACTATTACTAGAAGGTTCACTGCATAGAAGCACTTGCAACAATATCCAGGACCATTGTTGGAATCATAACACTCACTATACATTGCCACGCCTATAGATCAATTAAAACCCACAATCTAAAGGCCTCTATGGTCGTTGATAACACCCCAACCACTAGATAGGTTGGTAGTACCTAATGAAGAGCCATCAATGTTTAGTTTCTACCAACCTTTCTTAAGTTTAGTTTGTACCAAACTTTCTTAAGTTTGGTCCATCTCACTCTAACTACCTGCTTATTCCTGCTAATTTGAGACAGAGCAGTGCAAAAGAAATATTATAAGGGATTGAATATATGCTTTACTTTCTCTAACAAGCTCAAGTTTCACAAGTTTAAAAATCATCTTTGTTTCTATGGAGCCAAATGTTTCAAATAGCCAACGTAAGGAAAATTTCCTGGGTCACTTTTTAGCATAATTTCCATATTAAAGAATATGGAATACGTTTCTCAAAATTTTTTTTTAAAAGCACATGGATTATGGTTTCGGGGGCTCATTGCACAAAGCACAAGTAACATCTCTCACAAACCCTCTTGTTTCTAGTATAGCTTTCACGGTATGATAAATGTCAAGGGACAAAGATTTTTTTTTTCTTTGGAAACTGTGGAAAAGAATCTACATAAAGTTTTTTTTTTTATAAATATTTTCCTATTAAACTCTATTTCAGCAATGATGATTAATTTATAGAAAATGAGTCATTTTTCAAGAAACATTTTTTTATAAAACTATCTAAGTTTCTAATGTTTGATATTTGAAGTTTCTAAGTTTCCTTTTAAGTTCTTAACTTCCTTTATTTAATTTGATGTGAGATAGAGCTTTTTTTCAAAAAATAATTAATAAAAAACAATATTTAAAAATAAGCCATATTTTTATGTTGACCAAAATAGTTTTCTTTTTAACTCATTTTTTTCTATACTACCAAACAAACACCCTGAAAATATGAAAACAATATTTTTTATTATTATGCATAGATTCCTCTATGTTCCTTGACTTTCAATGGGATGTCACTTGAGAAGAAGATTGAGTTTCTTGAGAGCTTGACTGGACCGGTAATTTTCTATGATGGATCTTTTTTTCTTTTTCAGATTTTAATTGGAAATGAATTGGATCGTGCTAGAACTTGTTCTAGTCCATTTTATGTAATTATTGCTTGATACCATCGTGATTTGTGATTTGTAGACTCTTTTTCAACTGGGAATCTCAAATTTAGATGAAATTAGTATAGCTCTCTGATTTCATTTTCATTAATATATGCACATCCCAATGGAGGCATTTGGTGTATTCCACAGGATTATGTCACAGTTATTTTATGTTACAGATTGACTCATATATTTTTACTTTTCATGAATTTCTAACTAAAACCAAGTGATCAAAATGGTAACTTGAGTAATTTTGGAGGTTAAGAAGTTCCAGTTCGGGAAATTCTTACCTAGTCCCGGACTACAAGGTCACCCAGCTGACCTTGTAGTCCGAGTGACCTTGTAGTCCCATCCAATAGAAAAATACCACATCAATAAATATTCTGCTGACATCATTTAACGAGGACAGCTCATCAACCATGGCAGCCCACCAACGTTCATCCTCAAAAAAATAAAAAATGTCCCAAACGTTAGTCATCGGTTAACGTTAGCTTTAATAAAAAAATAAAATATCCAGCCATGTACTGATTTTGGAACTCTCTAGCATTTCCACCCGTTCCCCTTCCCCTCTCTTAGATTTCCTTGTTCATCATCACCACCGTTCGGTTGCCCTTTCCTTCCACTTGACGATGACATCGCCAGCACTTCCAGTAAGTTTTTTTATTTAGTTATTTATTATAATTTCTATCTGTTTCTGTCATTTTAATGATTTTTTTTTCCAATAAGCCTAGTTTGGTTGCTGGGAAAACGAAGGAAAGTATTTGTAGGATTTAGGGGTTGTGTTGATCTGTTCTTTTTCAAACCCCCAAAATCTTCTCTTTCCAACTCCTGACATTGCAAGAAGACTTTTTATTCTCTCTTTTTTTGTTTCCTTTTGTGTGCCATTTTTCCCCTGTACATGTTTGATGAAATGTCTCAATGAAGATGAAGATTCCTTTGTTCTCATACTATTATCTATCAACAAAATGTATACTACCTTGTAAAGGGTTTTTTTTTATTATTATTATTTTAAATGTTTTTTCGGATTAGATAACAGTTGGATTTTTGTTGTAGTTTCACATGCAGAAACATAAAGCTTCTATCTTTGCTTGGCAAACAACTTGCTGCTATGTTTGTCAATTTTAAAATAAATTATTTGCTGATACGGTAATTGAAATTTTGGTCTTGAAGTTCTTTTTTTTTTCTTTTTTTCTTTTTTTTGTGAAGGTTGTTGACTGTTAGAAATTTGGCAGTGTTGCTTAGAGGTGGTTAAAGGAGTCTTGGTTTGGCTCATTTAGTCTTGGAATGCAGAAAAAATATTGTTCAAAAAGTCCAATGCAGAATAGGCGCTGCTGAGGGAGTCCAATCTGCTGGCTGTTGTTATCAAATTGAAAGAGATTATAGTGCTCTGAATCATCAATGAAATTCTTAGCCTCTGTTCGGTTCCAGAGAAAATAGAAGGAAAAACTTGATGCCAAATTCTTAGCCTCTGTTGGGACCTTTTTTTAAGTTGTATACTTTGTTTACTTATTACACATCAATAAAATAGGTAGGTGTATTTTCAATCAAGGCAAGAGTTAGTACTAGCAATGAGGACTGAGGATAGCTTTTGAATGCTCAAATTGTTTGTTATCAGAGAATTTGTGTGTCCTATTTGAATTTTGCAATCCATCTTTAAAATTGCACTCTGCAATTGTCATTCATTCATAAAGATATTCTTCCTTAATACATAACTTTCACTTGGCAACAAGTCAAAATAAATCCAAAGAGAACAAATGTATTCCTCAAAAATAAAATAACAAACAAAAGAAACTTGGTGTCATGATAAATGTCACTTGGCTCGAAGCCAAGAATTTGTGCCGGATTTGTGAAGTTCCTAGAGTTCTTGGTTGCATGACATCCTCGGTCTTCTCACCTGGAAACATATAAGAATCATATTAGCATATTGAATGGAACAAAAATAAATAGATTAACATTCACAAAAACCATTCTAATTATTTTGTATTGATACAATCACACTTAAAAACCAAACCCCAAATAAAATAATCAATAATGAAGTATACCTTTGGAACTCCCTTATCAATAATGACATGTAAGATTCACCATGCGCATTATCACTTGTAAATCCTAAATGAGAGTAGAGATTTGGTGGTTGGCATATAGCTGGATTGTATGAGCCACCGAATGACACATTTGAATTTTCTTTGGAAACTTGTTTTTTTGCTTTTCCTATAAAATTGCACATTAAAAAACTCAAACATAATAATAGTTGTAAATAAAAAGTTTTATTAAAAATAAAAATATGGCATATATTTAGTAAATAAGAAGAAAGAATTTCTTACGTGAAGTGGATGCATCCTTAGACGATTTTGCCTTGCGCTTCTCAAAGTGGCCTTTAAGTCTATCTTTTCGTAGCCTTTTGATCTCACACATGGGGGATTTAAAACTGACACATGATTTGATAAGCCAAGCATTTCATCAACTGTATTGTGCTCTACAACTTCATTTTCTTCCAAATTTGCATTTGAACCCAACTTTGATGACTCTCTTTCGATTTTTTCATCAAGTCCCAATAGTATCTTTTGACAAATGTTTTTAAGGCTATCATCCCCTTGGCTTTTGGATATAATTGTATTAGCTATACGTAACATGCTATTACGCCACACTATCTCGGCCTCTTTAGCATTGCTACTTGAATGATCATCTTGTTCATAAGCCATCATCCCTTTCTTAGCCTCCTTTGTCCAACGTTTTAAAATGTATTGGCTTGGAATGTTAGTCAAATTTTTTAAATTGAAGACCTGCAATGCATGACAACAAAGAATTCCCAATGACTCATATTTCTTGCAAGAATAAGAAATGTTGCTATTGAAATGATCAAAATGGACAATGCGTACTCTTTGACTATCTTCTTCTTTCACCTCAAAGACATCAATTGTATCTTGACAATCAACTTGCTTCCACTCTATTGCAAGACAATTAAGGAATTCATATTCAAATAATTTGAATATCTTACATGTGTAAACTTGAACTGCATGACCCAAAATACCACTCTTCTTAACTGCTCTTTGCGGGGCGCCTTGCTTGCATCGAAAATCTTCATTAAACTCTGAAGAACGCATACCTGCCAACACACTTTCATATTTAATTACAAAGTTAGTGAGGCTTATTGTTGTATCTGCTATATTTTTTAAAACATGGTTTGTGCTTTCACTCCTCGAGGAAGCTTTAAATTCAGCTGTGAAGCTATCCTTAGTGAATGCAGTGCTCCATTTATGTTGAATAAATGCTTTACAGCCAGTTCATGATTATGCTCTGGATTAAATGCAGTAACCCTCCACACATCATTTTCAACTGTGAAACGAATAAATGCTTTACAGCCGGTTCTAATCTCTAGTTTCTTCCAATTTTTCTCTTCACAAGCATCTTCATCTATTTTAAAACCCTCCTTAGAACATAGAAATTCACGTTGCCTTATGTTCTTTGTCCCATTAAAATATCTAGGCTTTCCTTTCCGTATACTAAAACCTGTTTGTAATGCATAATTATTGTATAAATTGTATGCTTCATTTTCAGTAAATGCCACCTTATCCAACAAATTGTCATCACTATTTTCTAGTCGTTCAACAAACAAACAATCTTCAATTCCTTCAATATCACTTGAATTGCAAACTACAATAATTTTTATGAAAAATATAATTGTTAGAAATAAAATATTAAGGAATTTACAATACAATAATTATCTTATGTGTGCAATTTTTTATGTGTTCTTAAAGGCCTATGGTATGCTTTATTACAAAGCTTCCCTATTTCTAGGCACACATATAATTAGAAATTAGACATAGTTACCAATATCACTACACATATTTTATTTGAGAGCAAACACCTTTATATATTTAATTGGGAGCAGGGAGGAAACTTATCACAACAAACCAATCAATTCATACCTCAAAAATGTCACAACAAAGCATTAAATTTTTCACAAAAAAAAAGCATTAAATTCATACCTCAATACATTTTTATATGTTTTATTTAGGAGCAAACATATCACAACAAAGCATTAAAATTTTCACCAACAAAAGCATTAAATTCATACCTCATTACATTTCTATATATTTTATTTTAGAGCAAACATATCTCAACAAATCATAATACATTCTTAAAAAAAATGAAACAAAACACAAAAAGACAAAATAAATTATACCTCCATTACTTTGAAAATTGGGTTATTCCATGCTTATGTGAACAAGATTTTGTCTCTTTGCACTAAAACTTTTCACTTAATTTCACTAAAAAATCTCTCATTTGTTGGTGGTCACACACTCACACTGTGCACTTATTTTTTTTGTCGGCACTGTGAACTAAAAGTAAGACTTGTGGCTTTTGAGTGAGAACCCTAAAAGTTCTCTTTGTCCTAAGTTTCCACTGAAAATAGCTGGCCAACACCTTTTTTATATTTTATTATTTTAATAACATTAACGTTAACTTGTTGTCTAACGTTGAGCTTCTTCTTCTTTTTTTCATCAGTACAGCCACGTGAAGTCAGCACATCAGTCCCATGAGCAGTACTATTTAGATGAGTCAGCAATTTTATCTTAGCTGTTTTGTTCTTATTGGCTGGGACTACAAGGTCAGCTTGGTGACCTAGTAGTCCGAGACTATGTAAGAATTTCCCAGTTCCAATAATCCTTTACATGGAAACTTTTTTTGTTAGGATTTGTGCTGCTCATCATAGCTTCTCCAAATATCCCACTGCCTTTTTCTTTAAATCGTTATAATGATTGTATTTATTCTTCTAGAGTATCATGCTGTTGACCATTATTAGAAACTCATACTTTGATCCCCTTGAAAGTTTGCATGTTAAGTTAATGTTAATTCTTTTACTTTGCAGGTTAGCAACCGACGTTCTCGCAGATGGTTAAATGATCGTCTTCTTATGGAACTTGTTCCTCGCTTAAATGCAGAAGAAATTAGATGCTTGTTTGCACCACCACCTTTTGGTAATTATATATATGAATAAAATCAACCATATTGTTTTCTTTTATTATTATGGGCAATAACTACTATTCTGTGCATTCATGAAAGATATATGATTAAGCCTCAACATGTTCTGAACTTGATTTTGTTACTCGTTTTTATGTAACATCTTCTGAAAAATGTGAGAGGCGAGCTACAGATAAGGGAAGTAATAGCTGGAAACTACTTTATCACTACTTAGTAATTGAAGTATTGACTCTTGTACCTTTATTACTAAACCCCTTGGGCTTTGGTACTTTTAAGTGGGTTTGAACTCACAAACTCCCACATTACAGATGTGTCTTTATGGCCATTACTGTTTTGTCATGTTTCATATTAATATTGATATGAAATTCATTTTACTGGTGATGACGTACCGCTTTCACCATTTTGCATGACTAATGTTGGAGAGTGGGACAAATTTAGGAATATAGACATGGATAAGAGGTCTTTTTGCTTCTCTAAAGCACATTTCAATGTTTTTGAATTTGATCGATGTTGAGAAAGATGTTTGTTCTTGAGTGTATAAAATGCTTTTAATATACTTCTTATGGTATGTAACTTGTGTTATCGGTTATGCAATTCTTACATGCAATGTAGCAACATGCTCCAACTATAGCTTTTATTTCTTTTTGGTAGGCGAATATTATTGATGCCTCAAAAAGATCGTCCAAAAAAAGGAAAGGTCCTGTTGATGCTGATCAGACGGCTGTATTAAATGCATGGCATAGAGTTAATTGTAAAACAAGAGAAGCTCTTCGGCGAGCATCCATGCATGCATCCTCCTACTCACATGAGGGTGGGTCTCACATTTGTGGGACTCACCCTCATGTGAGTATAAGGATGCATGCATCCGAAACATCTAATACCACTTCCTTTGAAGTAATTTTCTTTCAGAACTTGTTCAGGGCTATGAGGTATATCTGATTAATTAGTAAGATGCAAATTTCCTTTTTATAAAGGAATGCTGACTTATGAGTATCTTTGCATCGTGTTTTCAAGAAAAGATTAATGTAATTGGTGTCTATTCTTGACAATAATAATAATAATAATAATAATAATAAAATAACTATCAAATTATTAAAGATTATTTTGGTTGGTTTTTTCGGAAAAAAAAGTATTCAGCGCAGCCTGCCCCAATCTTGCTGGTCTCTTGATAAAGTTTCTGCTACAGTTCAATTTTCTGTCCATAATTCCCCACAAATTGCATCTTTTTTCTATTAATGGCCCACTTTCTTGTTTTCCTTCTTTGTCAGAGCTATTTTATGCTTAGCATACTTTCATCTCAATTAATTGTGGATTGGACTTTTGGTGCCTGCATCCATTGCAATTTAACTAATATCGTTTGTTATCAATGACTAATTTATTTTCTTTTCATTTTTTAGGAATGCATTCGAGCATTCATCATGGAAAGTGGAGATAGGGATGCTCTAGAGCCACGAGTTCAAGATTCTTTTCATAGATTATTGTTACATGGTGTCTGTGAGGTATGTTCTCCAAATATTACTATATCATTCTGGATTTGGAAGGATTTAATTCATGTTGAGGTTTGGAGCTATACTAGCTTCTGACCAAGTATGACAACCATATCCTAAATAGGTATTTATAGGGTGCTGTTGAGCTCCTTATCTAGAGACATTGAGGAATAATTTGTTTTGGAAGACAACTATTAGCTGCCACTATATTTAAAACTTGGAAAAACAAGAAAATCATCCGTCAATTTAAGGTTCACCATGACCAAGAAGTTGCTTGGTTCAGTTAATGCATTGTTAAAAGATTTGTTGAAAGTATGACATCAAAGTGTTCTTGTTAGTATCTGTCTTTTTTTTTTTGAGGTTGCTCTTGGTATAATATACATGAATGCTGTCCTTGGAACAGTTCTACAACTTGGTCTCAGTGACGGTGACTGAGTCCAAGGATGCGGAATCACCAAAGATGACAAGGATAACGAAGAAGAAAAAGGGTGTTGCTGAGCTCCCAAACAGCACTCTGATACATTTTCTGAGGATGTCCAAGGAAGGAATTTGGTGATTCCATCCGGTGGGGGCACAAATTCATGTCAATATAATAAAAGCATACTTTATTATAAAAGTACGCATATTTATCATATTCATCCCCAACTATCTATAAAATAAAAGTAGTTCAATGACATGTAGCTTTGGAACAGCTGGTTTGTGAATGCTTCATTCCCATTAGTCAGCAAAAGAAGTTGATTGTGGCTAGGGCCTAGGCTCAATAAAGGAAATTGTACAATTTTTTTAATGTAATTTGTTTTTAGAAGATATTGTTTATGATGGGTAGTGTAGTTTGAACTTTCAATTTATTGGTTACTTGTAATTATTTTCTGTACAATAACCAATATGTCAAATGTTGGTTGCTTCATAAAATAACATGGTCATCAAATGCTGTATTAATTTTATTTGGGTCCTTGGGTTGTTGACCGCAGAAAATGGAAGGGAGAAGCAACACAACTTGTAATAAATGTTGTTCTTTGCCCCCAATTTCTGACCAATATGTAGTTAAATATAGTTGTGCGTTTACCACAGAGAGAGAGAGAGAGAGAGGAATGGATCCCTCAATATTATAACAGAACCATCTGGCTAAGTCATTAACTAGAACATTTGTACACCATATCCTCTGCAGTGACTCTCCCTTGCACAACATTTATACACCAATAGCATTCTCCAAATTCCATGCACTTGTGGTCTTCAATCAGCACAAGAAGTTGCCAAGGAACCTTCTTCCCCAAAAAGAGGTCCTCAACTCCTCTAGAACTTATTGAAACAAGTCTGCAAAAACCAAGATCTATAGCCTTGATTAATGTTTTTTTCGAACAGCCAGGCATCTGGCTGCCATTCGGTTGCAAATGGCATAACTGCAACCTGCAGAAAATTTTCCCGTCAAAACATGATTTTGCTGCATGGGGAAAAACCAACCCATTTGCAACATCTCTGCCGGCCGGTGTCCCTCCACAACTAGACACTTGCGCTGGTACTCTCCAGCAGTTACTTTGATCCACCACCTGTACATCATAGGCATCTGCATACCTGCAAAACAAAAGCTTTACTGAGCAGTTCATAAAAGCAGGCTGTTTTACACTCTTAAACATAACTTCATTGCGGTGATACTCTGGTGACTGGTCACAATGCAGTTCATTTGAAGAATAGTGTTAACATATGAGAGAGAGGTGTGTTGAATTCACCAGGTGCTAGCACTAGACATTTATAAAATAGAAATCCATGATCACACATGCATTATTTTTTTAAGGAGCAATCATTCACTATAACAAATTGACAATGGTGTAGAATCATTAGACAACACCACTTTAACTAAAAGCACTAAATCTAAATAAGGAGGTGGTATTAGGTGTTTCGAATGCATGCATCTTCCCACTCACGTTTGAGACACATCTCTCACATCTGAAACACGATGTACTTTCTCCCCCACAAGGTAAAGCAGGAGTCTCCTTGACCAATGCTACAGGAGTCTCCTTCACCCAAAAGGTAAAACATGAGGGGCTGTTTGGATTATCAATTTTCTTAACTCATAACTCTGTTTCTATAATTCATAACTCAAAAATTGTGGGACCCATAACGAGAAGTCTGGAGCAAATAACTCAGTTTCTATAACTCATAACTCAATAGCATATTTGTAATTAAACATGCATAGAGGGACCTATAGCCGCAACTTTTGACCGTTTGACTTTTTTTTTTTCCTTTCTTCTCTAGGTTCGATCTTCAGTTCTACCTTTTTCTTTTTCTTTTTTCACTAGTTCGGTCTTCAGTTCTTACTTTTTTTTTTTTCCTTTCTTCTCTAGGTTCGATCTTCAGTTCTACCTTTTTCTTTTTCTTTTTTTCACTAGTTTGGTTTTCAGTTCTTCCTTTTTTTTTTCCTTCTTTTACTGGTTCGGTCTTCAGTTCTTCCTTTTTCTTTTTCTTTTCTTTCTTCTTTTATTGGGTTCAGGTTTTTGGGTTTTTTTTTTTTTTCTTCTTCTTCTTTCACTGGGTTCGGTCTTTAGTTCTTGCTTCTTCTTCTTTTTCTTTTTTTTTCTTTTTTTTCACTAGATTCAGTGAGTTTGGGTACTAAAAAAAAAAAAAACTGCACGGAGTGATTGGTATGGGACCCACAAATAGTGAGAAAAATATTGAATGATGACAAGTGAGTGATGATACCAAACGAATAGGATATTTTCAGTGAATAATGATAAGTGAAAAGTGACGAGTGACGAAAATTAAGTGACAAAAAATAAAAAGTCCAAGCAGCCCCTGAGTCTCCAATGTATGTTAGCTTTCTCCTCACGTGGCCCCACACGTGTGGGGTACGAGGGAATATACCTCTTCACCACCCAGCTGATGTGCGCTGACCAATGTTACATATACATCTACGAAAATGTTTTGACAACAAACTACATTTTCGCTGCTTCTAAAACTCTCTCACGGCAACATGGCAAAGCTACCTGTGAAGTACTATGTGGTACCTCTCTCTATCTCTCTCTGTTATGTATGTGATATATATATGGGATTCTGATGAGTTGGGTTTTGGGTACAGGTGGACGCGTTCACTGACACAGCTTTCAAGGGAAACCCAGCAGCGGTGTGTTTATTAGAGGAAGAGAGAGATGAGAAATGGTTGCAAGCTGTGGCAGCTGAGTTCAACTTCTCCGAGACTTGTTACTTGACTCGGCTATCTGGGTCCGACTCTCTTGACTCATCCAATCCTAGGTTCCGTCTCAGATGGTTCACTCCTGTCGCTGAGGTCTCACTTCTTAATTTCACTTCCACTCTTAAAAAAACCGGAATTTTAAAAATGTTTCGAAGTGCTACCTTTTGAATTTTAATATTTGCCTTTGTGGGTGTTCTTAGTTCATCTTATTATATTTTAATTTTAGATCATTAGAATAATAGTTAAATTTTTTTAAATTGGGTGCATCCTATTAAGCTTTTAGATCATGTGGTAGTTGATCATGTTTTACAATTGGAATATCGTAATGATATAGACGTGCGGATGAATGAGATTGTTGCCTCTTCAAAGGTAATAAGGTATGATAAATAAATAGATCCATTGCTTTTTTGTGATTACTGACACATCAGTCTCTAAGATTTATGTAAAAAATTAATTGTATATTTTTTATTACTCTTTGGTCTTTAGAATTTCAAGGGGTGGGCCCTACATATTAAGGTGGAGTATGAGCCACATGTGAGAGAAAGTGTTAGAAGAATATCGTATTGGACAATTCTGTGTTTGGCCTCGCTTCTTAGAGGGTGTCTAGATCACACAAGTGAGGTAGAATGCTAGAATAAGGATTAAATGATGATAAATGGCTTATTATACTTTTTTTTGTCCTTTAAATTTTGTGACAGGGAGTATGATTTTACTAGAATGTGATTTAACTTTTAAGTGGATTATCAGAGTTAGATTCAATTCCCATAAAATAGAAGTTAGATTCAATTATAGGATTAGATAGACCTTGTTGTATTTATGATTGTTTGTTTACTTATAAAAATGAACATCATTGATCATATTATAATCTAATTGCATGCATGTGTTTTGCTTCAGTTTATAGTGATATATCAAGATTAGTGCTGTACTTCGGGTTCTAATTGGTGTGTCTTAATCTTTTAGCTAATTCAGGCGTCTATGATATACTAAGTGGTAGTGAATTCTTGATCAGAGGTAGTTAATAATAATACATTGGATTTCCTTTTTGGCAGGTTGAGCTTTGTGGCCATGCTACATTGGCAGCTGCACATGCATTGTTTTCATCTGGTTTGGTGAATTCCAACATTATTGAGTTTGTCACACTCTCCGGAATTTTAACTGCTAAAAAGTTCCAGGAAGCCAAGGCATCTAATATTTCGGATATTCAGAATGTTGAATCGCAAGATTGCTTTCTGATTGAATTGGATTTTCCAACTATTCCAACAACTGATTTCAATTCTGAAGAAGTTTCATCAATTTCCAATGCCTTGAATGGTGCTTCTGTGATTGATATAAAGAAAACTGCTACTTCAGATGACCTCTTTGTAATGTTCTAATACAGTTTATATTTATTTTCTTTTTCTTCAATACCTTAGTTAGTATCTTAATTATCTTTAGTGAAATATTCATTGCGAAAATTTGAAAAGCTTAATGTTTGCTTAAAATGAATGACATGCACAATATGGTGTCTCATTCATGACTTTCTTGCTCAAATCTTTGGACACAGATGTGTGGTTGGTTGGAATATTTGTACCATTCCTTGTGATTTTAGATGTTCTTTATGGAGCAATGCCATATTTTCCACTGATTTATGACTACTTCACAAGTACTCAGGAGTCAAGCTTATCAATTTTGCAGGTTGTACTCCCATCAGGAGAAAGTGTGGTTGAAATACAGCCAGAGTTTGATGCTATACGTAAATGTCCTGGATCGGGGATAATTGCAACAGGGGCTGCTTCCTCAGGGTCTGGGTTTGATTTTTACAGTCGGTTCTTTTTTCCAAAACTTGGGGTCAATGAGGTAAATTTTGTCAGTCTTTGGTCTCAACCAATTGCAATGTTTGTGAAGTGCATGACGCTATAGCTAAATATCTATTGCATCTCTTTACAGTGTTAATAATATTTTATAAATTTGTTAGCATGATCTCTTGAGATAATTCAAAAAGTTCAGTAATGTTTAATGTAAAAATCATTGCCTGCAGAATGGAATTATGATGCTAATTCTATTGCCATAAAACAAGCAAGAGATATTTTTTAACCTCATTCTCTTCGCTACCAGCATTTAAAGAGTAAATGCTTCATACATTGGATAGCTTACTAGTTCTTATATGTATTGTTCCTCTCCTTTCAGCTTTCTAGCTCTATCTTCCTTTCGTCATCTGGAAAAGAAGATAGATAGTAGTGATGAATTGATAATTTAATGACATTTCCCTTAGTTGGAATTCAAAACATCTGCATAATAAAGTTATATAACTTGCCTTTCAGGATCCTGTTACTGGGAGTGCACATTGTGCACTAGCACCATACTGGAGCAAAAAGCTTGGGAAGTGTGATCTTGTTGCGTATCAGGTATATTCCCCATGTGTATTGCAAACTCATAATTGTATTTTTGTCTTTGTCATAGTAATTTACAAAGTTTACTCTGTTCAGGCATCACCTAGAAGTGGAGTACTAAACATTCACGTAGACGAACAAAACCAGAGAGTGCTAATGCGAGGAAAATCTGTTACTATCATGGAAGGGTCTCTTTTAGTTTAGAAATTTGAAGTTAGAGCTCCATATTGCATGTATTTTACAATTGAAATAAATGACCATTACTGGGTGGAAGAATCCCCTGGAGCTAGAGTTTTCAAATTCTATAGCTGCAAGGTGATATTTTTTTCCCTTTAAGAGAAACTTTCAATAACTGTTCCACATAACAAGGTTTGTCATGGCAAGTTTTCAAATACAGCTTCATTTTTCTCTATAATGTCTTCCTAAAATTTTCTAACTCTTACCTTGAAAAGGGTGTAACTTTGCACTCCATTGTTTGAGATATTGGAGACAAAATGATTGCATTTGCCTTTTAAAAAATTACATTTTCATTGATTTTCCATTAAGAATCTAGAACAAACTAGGAACCTGGCAAAATATTCAAACATCATATGCATCAACCTTACAAAATGATCTTAATTTTGACTAATACTTAACAGATACATACAAGTATTGCAATTATTTTATTTTATCTTATTGGGTAAGTACAATTATTTAAAGATCAACTATAACATGTTAATTAAGCCTTACGCCTTATCATAATTTTTTTTATGATAAACTTTATCCACCATTTCTTTGTCTCCCTCAGTCTTTTGAATGTTCTTCTAGATTATTAATATTATTAGATGGTTTAAATATCATGCGAATGGACACAATGGACTAAGTAGACTAAAATTGACTTAATGAACTGAAATACTATGTTGATGTAGTTCAAAAAGAGCGAAGTAACAATATATGAGTAACTGCCATTACATTTGTATATCCATAGCTTTTGTGTTTAAAACTACTTTCATTTAAATTTAGCCGGACAAAAGTAGATCAAAATGCTACGTTAATATGGCTTAATAAGAGTATAGCAATAATAAATGCTATACTAAAATTTTTAGATATTATGAGTTTATGATATGTATATATTATAAATAAGTTTAGATTTAAAATAAGTGCTATTAATCCAGAACTGTCTTTTTTTCATTATGTAAGCGCACAAAAATGGGCTGAATGGACTGAAGTAGACCAAATTACACTAAAGTGGATAGAATAGACTGAAGTAGTCAGAATGGATTGAAGTGGACCAAAATGGATCTATTTGACCAATTCGACCGAAGTTGAAAAAATAGGGCCGAATAAGACCAGAGTGGACAGCATAGACCGAATAGGACCGAAGTTTTCAAATAAAATAAAAGGTAAATTAGGAGATTTATTAACATATCTCTATTGGCCTAGGAATATATATTGCTTATATGTTAAAAAATTGAATAAAAGAACAATAAGATTCGATTGAATAAGTATATTTTTCATTTGAAAAAAAAAAAAACACACTACTCCCTTGTACTTGGAGATATACCTGATTTCTTCAGTATTACCCTTTACCCCTTGCGCATTGGAGTGAAGTGAATATGTGCCTTTCCGTCGTTACTCATGTATGTTGCACTTGTGATACGATTTGGGAATATAAACCAACCAGCTCACAGCCACAAGTCGTAGATTCAATCTAGTTAACGGGGTTTCTGAGATGTGTTATATGGACATGATCACATGAAGTGGAATAGTTTATATATCTATATACACACACACAAACCACCAAGTTGGCAAGTTCGTTTTTTATTTTTTATAAATCCAATTCTTTCCTCAATTTGCTTTCTGATGTCCGTTGACCATTTTATATTAACAGAAACAACTTTATTTTCAGTGCATCAGAAATTCTCTGAGTCTCACAGGAACATGGCAATGAAACTTTTTTTTTTTTCTTTTTTTTTAGAGAAAATTATTAATTACAAGATGCTGTTAAACCTGCAACTCGAGAAAAAAATTTAGGAACACCCTTAGTTTTTTTTTTTGCCAATAAAATTAAATTTTGCTCCATAATTTATTCTACATTTAGTTGATGAATGATTGTTTAGTTGTATACATTGAAAAAAATGTAACTTGTAGCAGTGATAATGAGACTATAATACAACGATTTCAAATATGAAAATTTGTAGAATGCAATTGTAAATTTTATGTATTTGTGTGTTTTTTTTCTTGTTATTGTCAATATATGAATTTCACTTTTTATTAGATTGTATAATTTATGTTTCTTAAAGAATATCATGAGAAAAAATTTTAGAGCCACCATTACCTAGACTCCCAAGCATTTTATGCATGGAGAGTGTCAATTCAGCTACAAGGTGATTGACACATGGCAATGAAACCTGTCAAGTACTATGTGGTACTGTGTGTGTGTTTTGTAGGGAGTAAAAGGACCCAAGCGGGTATATGGGCCTTTGGGTTTTAGCAAGGAGGGCCAACCTGCTCTTGAGATAAGAATTTGTTAGTACTACGAATTGGCCCATATGCCGAGGGTCCGAGGACACATCCGAGGGTGATTTTATCCTCGGACAGACCCAGGAGAACTTGGAACTTTATTATAAAGGTCAAGACACAACTCTGTGAAGACTAATGGTGAAAAAGGGGGAACCCTTGAATGTCCTAGATACACCGATATTAGAGAAACACCAAAAGCAAAGGCTGCCATCTCCACATTAAAGATTCTGCACCTACCTCCCTGGCCGCATTAATGGGGAAGTGACCCTGAACAGTGGAATTGAAACTTCTGGTCACTATTCAAAGGCACTAAGAAAAGAAATATCTAGGAGGGAGGGTGTTGGAGCAACATGTGGATAAAGCATCAGGAAAAGAAGTATTTAAGGGGGTAAGAAGTAAAGAAAAGGGGGGGTTTTTTTTGAGAAAAAAGGAAGAATTGTAATCTTTAAGAAAGAAAAGAGACATAATACAAAGATAGTCATCGGCTTACGTCCGAGGAGGTTTATTTGCAATTATTGTTTGTTGTTTACAAGTATTGGTAACTCTTAGTCTGTTGTCAAGTTCTCAGTACCTCTAACCTAGATTTGAAAGCCCACGCTCTACAAATTTTATTGTTTAAGGCTCATTGGGCCTGAGCCCGTAGCTGTCTTTGGGTCTAGGTGCAATTGTGCACTTACAATTGGCGCCGTCTGTGGGAAATCTAGTCTAGAAGGAGCAGGGATACTATGGCAGGCTTAGGTCCTCACCATGCAGAATCACAGGGATCACAACCGGAGGATCTTTTTGAACGTCTTGAGCATCGAAGGGATCGCGAGGGAAGTGTCCATATAGAATACCCAAGGGCTAGCCATACTCATGGTGGGGGTAGCACCACCCATGAGGATGGTGCTAAAGCCATGCAGAAAGAGATCAATCGTTTGAAGAGAAAGCTACGCCGCGCCAGACGTAGGTCTTCACCGTCCTCATCTAATCCTTCCTCAGAGGAGGTTCGGGGAGCTAGTTATAGCTCAAGGTCATGCTCACCCCCCCGCGCAATGTCCTCTTGTGAGGAGGACGACCAGCCAGCCTGCAGACGTAAGAAACTTCCTTCCAGGGGCTTGGGGAACGATGCTATGAGCCGGGCGTTGCACCAACTCTCCAAATCTCCATTCTCACGGAGGATTGAGAAGGGGAGGCTCCCCAGGAGGTTTATCCAGCCTACCTTCACCATCTACAATGGCCAGACTGATCTAGTGGAGCACGTGAGTCACTTTAACCAGAGGATGGCGGTGCACTCTCACAACAAGACCCTGATGTGTAAAGTCTTCCCCTCTAGCTTGGGACCTGTTGCTATGAGGTGGTTCAATGGCCTTAAATCGGGGTCTATAGGTTCGTTTAGGGAGCTTACTAGAGCATTCGTTTCGCGGTTCATTACGTGTAGCAGAGTACCTCGGCCATTGGACTCACTGCTATCCATGACCATGAGGGAAGGGGAGACGCTGAAAGCGTATTCCGATCGGTACTGGGAGATGTTTAATGAAATAGATGGTGACTTCGATGAGGTGGCGCTCAATACCTTTAAGGTAGGTCTTCCTACCGATCACGACTTGAGAAAGTCTCTGACCAAAAATCCCGTCCGCAGCGTACGTCGCCTCATGGATCGTATTGATGAATACAAAAGGATAGAGGAAAACCAGCAGCAAGGAAAGGGAAAGGAGAAGGTTATCCCGCAAGAGAGAAGGGATTTCAGGTCGGACAGATACCACAACAACAAGCCAAGGAGAGATTATATTGGGCAGTCCGGCTCGGTGGCACCTCAAGCCGTAAACACTGTGTTCTGAGAACCAGTGCACCAACTACTGGAGAAAGTTCGTAAGGAGCCTTTCTTCAGGTGGCCTAGTAAGATGGCAGGGGACCCTGCGAAGAGGAATCAAACCTCTTTTGTCAGTACCATCAGGACGTGGGCCACACTACCGAGAACTGTCAGACGCTTTGGAACCACTTGGAGCAGCTTGTCAGTGAAGGAAAATTGAAGCAGCACTTGTGTCAACCTACTGGGCAGGGCAGTCAAGCTGGCTCAAACAACCAAAGAAACAATCCATCTCGGCCGGCATTGGGAACAATTAACGTTATCTTCGCTGCACCTGGCAGGACCGGCTTAGGTCCCACTAGGGTGATGGTGGTTTCCCATTCTCTGGCCGAGGAGGCAGGCTGCAGGCCGAAGAGGTTGAAGGTGACTTTGCCCGTCTTGGGATTCTTTGAGGAGGATAAGGTTGGCACCATTCAACCCCATGATGATGCTCTTGTGGTCACTCTTAGGATAGGGAATTATGATGTGAAGAGGGTGATGATTGATCAAGGCAGCGGTGCAGATATCATGTACCCTGATTTATTCAATGGGCTAAGGTTGAAATTGGAGGATCTCACTCCTTATGATTCGCCACTTATAAGCTTTGAAGGAAGGGCCATTGTGCCGAAGGGACAGATTCATTTGCTCGTTCAATCTGGTTCAGAAACGGTTGAGGTGGATTTCATTGTGGTTGACGCGTACTCCCCATATACAACTATCCTCGCCAGGCCATGGTTGCACGCCCTGGGAGCAGTCTCCTCTACCTTGCATGTTAAGGTCAAGTTCCCCTCGGGGGAATATGTTGAAGAGATCCTCGGCAGTCAATCGGTGGCAAGACAATGCATATCGGCTACAGTGCTGCACCAGATAGAAACCGAGTCTTCGGCTTTGATTGTCAAAGACTTATAGCAATTAACGGTCCCTGATACACCTGGAGTGGTGACAGGAGAAGAGACGCATTGTGAGGAGTTAGAGAAGTTTTTGGTAGCCGATGACCCAAAAAGGTTCTTCCAAGTCGGCATACGTTTGCCGCACCAGGAGAAGATGGAGTTGTTGAATTTTTTGAAAGACAATATTGATGTTTTTGCGTGGGATCCTTATGAGGCTCCAGGCCACCCCAGCTTCATTTGTCACCGTTTAAACGTCAACCCTGCCATTGTTCCAAGAAGGCAGCCATATCGGCGTTCTTCTAGAGAACATTCTGAGGCTGTGAAGGAAGAGGTGCTCAAACTCAAGAGGGTTGGGGCTATCAAAGAAGTTTTCTACCCCGAGTGGTTGGCACATACGGTTGTGATTAAAAAGAAGAATGGAACGTGGAGAGTATGTGTGGACTTCACTGATTTAAACAAGGCCTGTCCCAAGGATTCGTTTCCAATGCTGCGTATTGACCAACTGGTGGATGCCACTGTCGGACATCCACGTATGAGTTTTTTGAATGCCTTCCAGGGTTGCCATCAGATTCCATTAGCATTGGAGGATCAAGAGAAAACGGCTTTCATTACTCCAACCGGGAACTACCACTATAAGGTCATGCCGTTTAGTTTGAAAAACGCTGGGGCTACCTACCAAAGAATGATGACCAGAATGTTCGAACTGCAACTAGGGAAGACCATTGAGGTATATGTGGATGACATGGTGGTGAAGAATAAAACAATACCTTCACACGTGAAAGACCTGGCCAACACCTTTCAGGTGTTAAGAAAGTACAAGTTACGCCTTAACGCCTCAAAGTGCTCTTTTGGCGTGGGGTTTGGGAAGTTCTTGGGATACATGATTACTCATAGGGGCATAGAGGTAAACCCAGCGCAGGTTAAGGCTATTCAGGATTTGCAGCCTCCTCGGAACCCAAAAGAAATCCAGAAATTGACTGGAATGATTACCGCATTGAATAGATTTATATCTCGGTCAGCTGACCGATGTCGTCCTTTCTTTCAGTTGTTGAACAAGTGGAAAGGGTTTTAGTGGACCGAGGACTGCGTGTTAGCTTTCCAACAGCTTAAGCAATATCTTTTTCGGCCACCCATTCTGTCTCGCCCCGAGGCGGACGAGGTTTTGTTTGCTTACTTGGCAGTGGCTGCCCACGCGGTCAGCTTGGTGCTCATAAGGGAGGAAAGCGGGGTGCAAAGACCGGTCTACTACGTTAGTAAATCTTTGAATGAGGCCGAGGTGCGCTACCTGCTCTTGGAGAAGGCACTTCTGGCCATAGTTCATGCCACGGGGAAGCTCTCTCATTATTTCCAGTCCCACATTGTGGTGGTTCTGACCCAATTGCCCCTCAAAGCCGTGCTATGTAGTGTCAACTACTCAGGCAGGGTGGCAAAGTGGGGAACCATTCTAGGGGCTTTTGACGTTAAATACAAGCCTTGTACCTCGATGAAGGGTCAGGTCCTCTCTAACTTAGTGGCAAAGTTTGCCGAACCATTGCTAGAAGAAACTCTGAAAGAAGCACACATGGATGAAAAATCAGTTGGTGTTATCACGGCCGCAACCCTTCCGGCTTGGAAAATGCATGTGGATGGGGCAGCCAATCAGAGAGGGTCTGGTGTTGGACTTGTCCTAATATCCCCTGAGGGGATTATCTTCGAAAAATCTCTAAGGCTGTCATTCTCGGCTACTAATAATGAAGCCGAGTACGAAGCAGTCTTGGTGGGCATGAACATGGTACATAATATGGGTGGAAAGGAAGTCCATGCGTTCTCGGACTCTCAGTTAGTAGTTGGCCAGGTCACGGGGACCATGGAGGCTAGGGACCCAAGAATGCAAGAATATTTGGCCCAGGTCAAGCGTCAACAAGCTGAATTTGACTCCTTCGTCTTAGCTCACATCTCTAGGAGTGGAAACACCCATGCAGACTCCTTGGCCACATTGGCAACGTCTTCGGCTCAGGGCTTGCCCAGGATTATCCTCGTGGAGGATTTGCTAGAACCCACTTTTACCATTGTCAATGCAGCTCGCATTCATCTGATAAGGCCTGGACTTAGTTGGATGGACTCGGTCGTATCTTTCCTTAAGAATGACATCCTTCCTGAGGAAAAGTCTAAGGCAGGAAAGATACGTCGTAAGGCGTCGCGCTTCTAGTTGTCCGAGGACCAGAAATTGTATAAACGATCCTTCTCAGGACCGTACTTGTTGTGTGTGCACCCCGAATCAACGGAAGCACTTCTGGAAGAACTGCATGAAGGGATTTATGGGAGCCACACCGGGGGAAGATCCTTAGCCCACAGAGCTCTGACTCAGGGTTATTGGTGGCCCAACATGCAGAGGGAGGCTCAGGACTATGCCAGGAAATGTGATCAATGCCAGAGGTTCGCCCCTAATATTCATCAACCTGGAGGGGTTCTTAATCCCCTCTCCAGTCCTTGGCCTTTTGCACAATGGGGATTGAACATAGTAGGGCCATTTTCGAAGGCAGCAGGTAACAAAAGATGGCTGCTCGTGGGGACAGATTACTTCACTAAATGGGTCGAGGCCGAGCCCTAAGCAAACATCAGAGACGTCGATTCCAAGAAGTTTGTTTGGAAGAACATCATCACTAGGTTCAGAATACCACATACACTTATATCAGACAATGGCGTTCAATTTGACAGCAAGACTTTTAGGAAGTATTACGGTGATATGGGCATCAAAAATAGATACTCCACCCCAGCTTATCCTCAGGGAAATGGGCAAGCCGAGGCCGTTAACAAGGTCATAGTCAGTGGGCTAAAGAAAATGTTAGACGATGCGAAAGGCAGATGGGTAGAAGAACTCCCACATGTCCTGTGGACGTATTGGACTACACCGCGCAGGTCCACGGGAGAAACATCATTCTCTATGACTTATGTAGCCGAGGCGATGATACCCCTGGAATCTGGCTTTCCCACCCTGAAGACGAGTTCTTTTAGCCCGGAGAATAACGATGGACTCCCGGAGAAAGGACTTGACTTACTTGAGGAACGACGCGAGGGAGCTATGGTCCAAATGACTTATTATCAACAGAAGCTTAAGCGGGGATATGATGCCTACGTAAAGCTAAGGCCACTCGCACCTGGGGATCTTGTACTAAGAAAAGTTGTGGGCACTTCTAAGAACCCAGTTTGGGGTAAGCTAGGACCAAACTGGGAAGGCCCTTATCGCATTGTTTCAGTAGCAGGCATAGGGTCGTATCGACTAGCTGACCTAGAGAAAAGAATTGTACCACGCCCATGGAATGTAAATAACCTTTGAAGGTATTATTATTAATAAAATATGCTTTTTTTTGTTCTCAGTTCAAAGTTATAAATACCTCAGGGGCTTATAATCACCATTCTTAAGAATCAAACAGAAACTTGGTTAAGTGTAGTCCTCGGACCACAAACCTAGTGAAAATTGATATCTTGTCATTTGTTAAACAGAACCTTAGTTATGCCGGGTCCTTGGACCTCCTACTTTGGAGAAATTAACATTTGAAGTTACTATTCTTAAGAATCAAACAGAAACTTGGTTAAGTGTAGTCCATGGACCACAAACCTGGTGGAAATTGATATCTTGTCATTTGTTAAACAGAACCTTAATTATGCTGGTCCTCGGACCTCTTACTTTGGGAAAATTGACATTCGAAATTACTATTCTTGATATCTTGTCATTGTTCTTATTCTTATCACACGTCTTGTGGAAATCAGTACCTTACCATTCATTAATTCGGATCTTAAGTTCTATATCTTTAAGTGTTAGGCATATTTTTGTAAGGAATGGTTCTCGGACCTTACATCCTACTAAAAGCAATACTTCAGATTACATAGGTTTAACCATCATATGAGTTTTCTAACTAAGGCATTGTTTAATGTTCAAACTAAGTTATATGGCTGTTTTGAAGTTGTAGTTGTTTGATTGGTGGAGTTAGACTTATTTATGTTGTTCTCCCTTTAACTATTTGTTAGTGAAAACTTTCATAGCAAGCACAAAAAGAATAAAGTAAAACAAAGATAACATGAAGGAAAGTTGAATAAAAATGATCTTCATTAATTATATACAAAAAAAGGGGGAGTACAGAAAGTTCCTATACTAGGCCCTAAGCTAGGGGAGGGGTTCTTGAAGGGAGCTGCTGCCAGCCTCAATACTTTTCAGTTCCAGCTCAAAGGTAGACAAGACTTACTTCCCTTTGTCTGTTGAAGGAATAAGGGGCTCCACGTTTTGAATTTGCTCCTTCTCGGCACCACCACACTCGTCCTTCTCTTTATGGGAACCTTCAGGTTCTGTAGGATCAGGAACAAGTTCTTGCACCATAGGAGGAAGGGCAGGAGAGGCAGCAACAGGAGGGTCTTCAATCTCCTGTATGTCTAGGGGAAGCCAGATATTCTCGGGCTTCCTCAGCTCGGAAGCTTGAGGAACCCCTGCTGCATCCATGACCTCTCCCCAGACTTGCTGACAGTACTCTCGGCATAGGGCCGCAAAAGCCTCTGTCAATAGTTCTTGCGTTCTGGTCACCCCCTCCTGATAGCTGGCCTTCTTCGCAGCCTCCAATGCTTGCTTGTGGGCGCGAGCCTCCTCCTTCACTCGCGTAAGCTCCTTCTCCAAGTCAGAGCGTGCTCGTTGGGCTAGAGCGAGCTCGTCGTCTTTTTGGTGAAGAAGCTTACGCTGCCCCTCCACTTGGGTCTCCATCGTCTTCAAGCTAGCCTCGGCACCGTCTCTCTCTCTCTTCAGGTCGGCCAGCTGCGATGTGAGCTTCTCGTTCTCTACTAGGGCCTGGCCTAGGGACCTTTCTGCCTCCTGCCTAAGCTCTTGCTCCATTCCAACTCGCTTCCGATAGTCCTCCACAAACTTCTCGGCAGCGAAAACTTCTTGGATGGACTGCGAAAATGTCAGGAGGTTAAAAATGGTAAAGTATCTACAAATGAATCTAGAATGCAAGTGTTAGGTGGAACTTACCAGAGCTAGACCCCTTTTTAATGAAAGGAATAACTAGGGCTGGCCCATTTTTTCCAAGTTCTCCATGTCCTTGGGCAGCAGAAGAGGACGCTCCAACACCTCGGCCAAGTGGTGGGCGTGGCCTTGCTGGACTGCCCTGATGCTGGAGTGGCAGGGAATTGGTGCGTCGTCCAGTCTCAGGTCAAGAGACCAGGTGGCCGGTGCTCGGCGCACTTCGGCCACGTCCCTGATTTCCCCGCTTTCGACTGAACGGGCCCGCCCTTTGCCCTTGTCCAGCTTCTGCTGCTAGGCCGGCGCTGGCAGTTGTTTTTGTTTCTTGGGCTTCTCACCACCAGGCCCCTCGACCTCCCCTTTCCTTTTCTTCTTGGGGTCTTCGGCCGGAGGCTTGGGGTCGGCTGAAGGAGGAGGAGGTGGTGGTAAAGCCGGGGGAATTTGGGACCCCCTTATTCCCTTCTTTGCCACTCGTGCGCCTCTCGCGGTCATAAGGTCCTTCAGCTCGTCCATCTCTTCTTCAACGGAGCTGTCGTCTGGACGCGCTATCACTAACCTTCGATCCCAAAGGCCTCAGCTGCTTCTTCTTCCTCGTCGAAAAGGACAACGAACGGGTTTCCACGAGGTCGTGGGGAGTCCTCGAGCAGAAACTGTTCTATCTCCTCGTCCAACGTGTTCGAAGAAGACACTTGCTCCTCTGGGACAACGATTGCCTGAGAGTGCACGGCGAGTGGGATTGCCGCAATGGGCTGTGTGTACAGTACGGTGTGAGGGGCGTCAGGGATGTCGTGGTCGGCCAAAAAGTAGGGTCGGGCTACGTGAATTCTCCTGCGCCTTCGGTCACCCGCTATTGTTGCGTTCTCGATCT
Organism: Castanea mollissima; assembly: GCA_014183005.1. Classification (NCBI taxonomy): domain Eukaryota; kingdom Viridiplantae; phylum Streptophyta; class Magnoliopsida; order Fagales; family Fagaceae; genus Castanea; species Castanea mollissima. The sequence continues at coordinate 5,262,538 of JACAVU010000001.1, read as the reverse complement.
CCTGGAAGTCCAAAGAGATGGGATCGTACCCCAGAATCAAGTGGGCCGCCCTAAGTTGTAAGTCTCCGCTGACGAACACCTCGGAGCGTAGCACTCTATTCAAATTGGCAACGTTGCAATGGCTTAATCGTGGGCGCACGTGTTGCTTATCTGCAAAGAAAGACATCCAAACAAATAAACATGGTTAGATTCGTATAACAGGCAATAAGTCAAAGTTAGACACTCAAGTAAACGTAAATGCACATTTCTAGATGTTAGAGGGAGTTATGGGGCGGGAAGTTAAATCCTAGGGTGTCGCACCTGGATCTCCCCACTCAATTGGGCAGTGGGGGCCGTCGTGTCAGTTGCCAAAGACGATGAGGTAGTCATCCTTCATGCCTTTATTGGATTTAGGCAGACAGGAGATTAACCTAACGACACTAGAACGGGATTTGATGTAATAACCTACCTTGGTAAGTTTGTGGCACTCGTACATAAAAACAACGTCGTGCCAGGTAAGGTTGAGACCCATTTGCTCGTTTAGAGCGTCGACGCTATCTAAAACTCTAAAAACGTTTGGAGCGCACTGATCGGGGCACAACCAGTGGTTACGGAGGTACTCCCTGGTTACGGGTTTCATTGGAAGGGTCATCCCACCTTCTACAAAGGCGACCATTGGGATGATGACCTCTCCGGTTTTCCTAGAACCGGCCACGGCTTCTGCCGAGCAGTATTGTAAACCTACGTCGCTGAGAATACGATACTTGGCTCTAAAACCTTCCATCCTAGCGACGGTATCAACTAGACACTTAAACTTACCCATCAGAAAGGAACGAAAGACTAAGTTCTAAAAAGGAAAATGGTTAAAAAGGGAGCCGAGGACAGGATCCGAGGAGAAAGGGGAAAGGAAGTAGAATGAGAACTTACAAAATTTCAAGTTGTGCGAATTTCCACGGATTTCTGCAGACAAAAGGTGATTACTGGTGTTTTGATGGGATTAGCCTCTGGAGAAATAAATGAAGGCGCAGGTTCCCGAAGCGTCACGACATGCGGGAAACGGCCTCGAAATTGTATTTGTCCTGCCCAAATTTTCATGGAGTAACAGAGACCGTTGGATGCTCATCTCACCGTTGAACGTGGGGGACAAGATGTAACTTACGGTAATAAATGCGCGCATTTTTGAAAATAAAACCGCCAAGTGGCATCCTCTAGAACGCGAAACGGTCTCCACATGTGCAATTATTTACAAAACATGTGGGAAAAATTCTCGTTGGATCAAAACCCTATTTTTCTCCTCGGATGCTGAAAAATAGAGTTTTGAGGGGTTATTGTAGGGAGTAAAAGGACCCAAGCGGGTATATGGGCCTTTGGGCTTTAGCAAGGAGGGCCGACCTGCTCTTGAGATAAGAATTTGTTAGTACTACGAATTGGCCCATATGCCGAGGGTCCGAGGACACATCCGAGGGTGATTTTATCCTCGGACAGACCCAAGAGAACTTGGAACTTCATTATAAAGGTCAAGATACAACTCTGTGAAGACTAATGGTGAAAAAGGGGGAACCCTTGAATGTCCTAGATACACCGATATTGGAGAAAAACCAAAAGCAAAGGCTGCCACCTCCACATTAAAGACTCTGCACCTACCTCCCTGGCCGCATTAATGGGGAAGTGACCCCTGAACAGTGGAATTGAAACTTCTGGTCACTATTCAAAGGCACTAAGAAAAGAAATATCTAGGGGGGAGGGTGTTGGAGCAACACGTGGATAAAGCATCAGGAAAAGAAGTATTTAAGGGGGCAAGAAGTAAAGAAAAGGGGGGGGGGGTTTTGAGAAAAAAGGAGGAATTGTAATCTTTAAGAAAGAAAAGAGACATAATACAAAGATAGTCCTCGGCTTACGTCCGAGGAGGTTTATTTGCAATTATTGTTTGTTGTTTACAAGTATTGGTAACTCTTAGCCTGTTGTCAAGTTCTCAGTACCTCTAACCTAGATTTAAAAGCTCACGCTCTACAAATTTTATTGTTTAAGGCTCATTGGGCCTGAGTCCGTAGCTGTCTTTGGATCCAGGTGCAATTGTGCACTTACATGTTTTATAATCTTACATGTACACGTGTTGTATATTTGTGAATGAAAGTCTGAATTGGCATTGGCAGGTGGACGCGTTCACTGACTCAGCTTTCAAGGGGAACCCAGCAGTGGTGTGTTTCTTAGAGGAAGATCAGAGAACCCAGGAGTGACTACAAGTGGTGGCAACCGAGTTCAACATCCCCACCACGTGTTACTTGACTCACCTCACTTAGTCCAACAAGCCCAATCCTCGGTTCCGTCTTAGATGGTTCACTCCTGTTGCTGAGGTATGTACTTTCATTTCCATACATGATTGAGAATGCAATATAGAAAAGGAGATATATTTATTTGGCACAAATGGAGATATATTCTAATTTACCTGAAAGAAAAATGAATTAGTTTAAGCATACTTAGCTCTTCTTAATAAAAATTTGGCGTCCCAAGTAATATAATTTTAAAGTATGAATCCTATGAATTTTGAATTTTTTTATATTGTGATACGATTATTAATGTTAGTGATATCAAGGCCCCAAATTGTACTATTCTTGTCAAGTTGATTGTATTAGGAATCTTAATCCTAACCATAGTACTATAACCTTAAGGTTAGTTCAAGGTTAACCTGTAAATAGTCCAATGCTTATTCGGTTCATTTGTAACGCACAAAGCTAAATAGTAAAACGGTAGACGTTTAGAGGTTTTTTTTTTTTTTTTTTGCTATGAGCTTACACCTCCAAGCGGAACCACTTGAATTCTTTATAATCTTTCTTAATTTTTTTCTTATTCCAACATCGTATTTAGAGCTATGTCTTGCCATTTCTAACAACTAATTGCATATCCGCACGTTGCGCGTGGTAATATTTTTAGAATGGTCTCATTAAATATTTTATTAATACTATAATTTTAGTTATGAACCATTGGATTTTTTGGCCCTATTTTTGAGAACAAAACCATCACTCATTCATTAATATGTAACCAATCATGATGCAAAGCATCTACAGCAGGTATGGACTCATCTTCCATCCAATACAGATCCTCCACAATGTTCCTAGCAAATCTAGCTAAAAAATGAGCCACCATGTTTCCTTCCCTTTTAACACAACTAAAAGTAACAGATTGCCTACCCGAAATAAAATGTCTAATGTCATCCACGATATGGCCAAAGAAAGAATTATTTGGTAAAGTACTCGAAATTACTCTCATCACTTTTGAGTTATCACCCTCAATCACCAGATTTTGGAACCCGGCCTCTATAGAAAATTCCAAGGCCTTTCGACATGGTATTTTTGGCCCTTTTAAATATACATTACTGTAAGTTTCTTTACAAAAACCTTCTCTCATCTTCCCGTGTGTATGTTAAAAATACTTAGTATTCTCAAGAAAAAAAAAAAAACCATTGGTTTTTCATTAGTTTTTGAGTTAATAAAAACCTTAAATATACCCTTTTTTTTTCTTTTTACACACACACACACACGCATATATAGAATCTTTACACATACCTTTAAGAAAATTCTGTATATTCCACTTTTTTAGATGCGTAAAATTATAAACTACTACTCCATAATAATAGTGGCTAATTAATTTTATATATTTTTTTTAGTAATCTCATTTGTAACACTTCTTACCATTATCATATATTTACTAACTGATGATTTGCATAACAAAGACAATAAATGAGAGGTAGCATTGTTCATTAGATTTTTGAAAGTAATAGTGTATAAAAATTATATATATATATATATATATATATAATATATATATATATTGTACGTGCACAATTTGTACCGGTCCAATCACTAGATGGATCTAGGCCCAAAAAGTCTTATACAATGAAATTTGTAGAGTATGTGTTTGAAATCTAGGTTAGGGATATTGGAGAGTTGATAAAGATGCTAGAATGCCGTAATTTATGCAAATACTAGATGAATATGACAAAAAACTCTCCTCGGACGTAAGCCGATGACCATTTGTATTGTCTTTCTTTCTCTAAGCAAAAGGTTACAATTGGTCTTCAAGTTTTTTCTCACCTCCCCTCTTCATACCTCTCCTGTCCTCTTATATCCCTCTTCTTCTCTTCTTTCTCTCCCACGTGTAGCACAGATTTTCCTCATAGATACTTGTCCCATCCACCACCTTCTTGAAGTCTTCAAATAATAGCTGGAAGGCTGAATATTACTGTTCAGAAGTCATTTCTCCATTAATGCAGCTAGGGAGGTAGATGCAGGGCTTTTAATGCGGTGGTAGCAGTTTTTTTCCTCAGATATTTCTCGCACGTTCCTCCTTTTAACGAGTACTTGGATCATGCCTTTACCCAACAGATCTTCCAGAATTCTGTCTCTAAATCCTTTAGCACGTCCCATGGCCTTTACTGGGCCCATCCGAGGAGATACTCCTCCTCGGACAACTCCTCTGCCCCTTGTAGCGAGAATTGGCCTGTGAGCCTCGAAGACTCTAATTGAATAGACTTATACTAATAAACCAAGCCCAAGACCCAAATGTGCATTTAAGCATTTTTAACCCCCCCCCCCATATATATATATATATATATATATATATATATATATATATATATATTATAAATAAGGTTAAAAGAAATGTCAAAAAATGGATTTTTAAATTTTCTAACTTTATTTCTTATGTAATTTCTACTATTATCAGAGAACATCTCTTTTTTAGTTATGATTAATATGGTTTCCATAATTAGAGTTTGATTAGTTTTAAATTTAAATTTAAATTTAGTACTATGATTGTTTTTAATTGTTGATTTAATTTTTTAAGTAAATTTAACGGTTTATGTTACTATACTGTAAAGTTTTTTATGTTCTCCATACAGTGATCTCTATTTAATTTTTTACTTCTCCTTACAATCTTTTTGTTTTCTAATCAACGATTACTAATTGACGTTTGATTGTTTTTTTATTTATTATCTACTCTTTATTACTTTGTATTGGTTTTTTCTATACCTTCTCTCTCTCTCTCTCTCTCTCCATTGGCAACCTATTGTTTTCCAAAATTTGATGATGATTCAATGACATTAATTATGCATTATTAGTTTTTTTTTAATTTAGTGTTTCTAAGTTGATTTGTTTTGTATTTCATTATTCCTTTGATGCATTGGGTGTGAAAATGATTGTTTCCCTAGCATTACTCCACTTAATGTGGACAATTTTATTTATTTAATTTAGGAAAAATATTATATTTAAAATTTTTTAAAATAAAAAATGAGTGGAAATATATGGGGGATGTGGCTGAATTTAAATTTTAAATAAAATGATATGAGAAAAAAATTAAAAATAAAATACATAACAATGAACACTAACTTATCCAAATTATTTTATGTAATATAATAATAGTACACTCTTATATACTATTTTTAATTATTTATAATGCAATATGATAATATTTAACAATCAAAGTCATAAAAAAATAAAACACTTTACAAACCTTTTACCAGGCCCTTCATACATCACTCTATATGTCACATCACTGTGGGGCTCCCTACCATAATATAGATACAAATCAATTGAACCCATTACAAACCTATTCAAAGTCAAATAAGTTTACTAAAAGTTTGTGACAAGTATAACATTTTTATCCGATATGAACTATAAAATATTATCTCCAAGCAAATATAAAGATAACATTGAAATTTTAAACAATTATAAACAATTGAAATTTTATTATCTCCAAACAAATAGAAAATATAAAATATAACATTGTATGGTCCGCCAAGTAAAAATAACATTGTATGGTCCCCCAAATATAACATTGGAGATAATTATTTTAAAATTTCCAAGAAAATTTTGTATGATTAACCAAGCACATATAAAATGCTCTCTCCAAGCAAATAGAAATATTTGAATTTTTATTCTCAAGCAATTTTTTATATGGTCACTAACTTTTAAAAATTAAAAATTGTTACACTTACAAATAACAACACATTGCAAATAATAACATGTTACTCATACACATTACAAATAACAACCCATTTCACAGAAAAACTCATTACACAGTGCAAAGAACAACCCATTACAAAGAACAAATAACAACCAATTACAAATACATAAATAAAAAAACACATTACAAAGAACTAATTACTCATAAACACTATGAAAGTGGTATGTGAAAAATATATATCTACCAAATGAAAACTTAATTCATCAGGTCTAACCAAAAAAATATTGAAAAAGGTTTAGATATATACCTAGTGGTTGAAGAAGAGTGAAGCTTTTAATTTTGTAGAGGTCAATGAAAGTTTGCTTTGAAGTAAAAAAGAGAGTTTGGGCGTGGGAGAGAATGAAAGTTGCGTTTGAAGTTAAAAAAAATGGCGTGAGAGAGAGCTGGGAAAGCAGTTTGTGTCTTTGTGATATATTTGTGAGTTATGGAATTTGGAGACAGTTGGAGTGGTTAGAGAAATTTAATTGGAACTTGAGTTTATTTTTAAAAAAAATTTACCTGCAAGGAACTCGAGTTTGGTAGACTCCAGTTCCAAGTGGGTAAAGAAATATCCACCATGAACTCGAGTTTGCTAGACTCGAGTTTCAAGCGGGTAAAAAAAAAATTATCAACTTGGAACTCAATAGTTCCACGTGTTTATTTTTTAATCCACATCAGATGAACTATCAAAAAGTAAATCAAGTTTAGTAATCGATTTTCAAAAACAGTCTAACTTACTAAATAATTTCAGGCAACTGCTATTCACCAAAAAGGATGCTGTTGACCAAATTTTGCATACTCTTCACCAACCAGCTGATGTGCGATGACCAACGCTACCTATACATCTACGAAAATGTATTGACAACCAGCTGATGTGCGTTGACCAATGCTACTTACACATCTACGAGAATGTCTTGACAACAAACTACATTTTCGCTGCTTCTAAAACTCTCTCACGGCAACATGGCAAAGCTACCTGTGAAGTACTATGTGGTACCTCTCTCTATCTCTCTCTGTTATGTATGTGATATATATATGGGATTCTGATGAGTTGGGTTTTGGGTACAGGTGGACGCGTTCACTGACACAGCTTTCAAGGGAAACCCAGCGGCGGTGTGTTTATTAGAGGAAGAGAGAGATGAGAAATGGTTGCAAGCTGTGGCAGCCGAGTTCAACATCTCCCTGACTTGTTACTTGACTCGGCTATCTGGGTCCGACTCTCTTGTCTCGTCCAATCCTAGGTTCCGTCTCAGATGGTTCACTCCTGTTGCTGAGGTATGTACTTTCATTTCCATACATGACTGAGAAAGTAATATAGAAAAGGAGATATATTTATTTGGCACAAATGGAGATATATTCTAATTTACCTGAAAGAAAAATGAATTAGTTTAAGCATACTTAGCTGTTCTTGATAAAAATTTGGCGTCCCAACAGTGGTGGCTCCAGGAATGTTACTCAGTGTGTTCCTGAGTAGGCTTGCTTTGTTACAATTTTGTTTTCTTCAGATTCTTTGTTACATTTTTTATTTTTTAGATTTTAGTTCAAAATTTTTTTTAAGCTTTTTCTTTTTCCTTGAAAGCAATGTTATGAATACCGTTTTGGATCCTGTTGCAGTTTGTTTAGTAAAACGGAATATTTCGGTACCAATCTATTTTGATATACCCTTTTTGGGTGTTTCGGGGTTTCTAAAAAAAATTAAAAATAATATATATTTATATTTTCTTATACAACATAAAATTGTTGATCCAAATAAGTAAACCTCAAATAAAACAAATCATTTAGTTTTTTTTTTTTTTACACTCAAATCATTTAGTTATTACATAACAATTACTGATTTAGAATATTAAAACATAAATATGTAATTAAATAATGAAAAACAACAACCAAAAATAGTATAATAAGAGTGTATATATGTATATCATATTGGGAAGAGGCAAGACTCAATAAATAAGTTTGAAATCAAAATCTTTTGTCAGCTTTTGAGTTTTGTCATTTCCAAAGCTTTGTCATGTGGGTGGTTTCAGCAAGCTAAAAGTCTAAAAGGCAAACTAAAGAAAAAACTTGACAAAGCAAAAACTTGAGTAAAAAAAGAAAGAAGAGGCAGACTAGCAGAGCGTCTGAGATGAAGCAAAGAAGAAGAAAAGGAAGAAGAAGAAGGGACGACCTTTGTGATAGCTGAATTTGTTTTTTAGGTGTTTGATGCGGGTAATGACATGCTGTGCTGACAAGTTTGTCAGTTTAGGAATTTTTCTTTTTTTTCCTCTAAAAACTAGTACCGGCCAAAATGCAACAAATAATCCACCAAAATTTAATTTTATTGGCATAAAAAAAATTTGAGGATGTTCCTAATTTTTTTTAAGGGTAGATAAATAAATTTTTTTTATTATATATTAAAAAAAAATTTCAAGTCTGTCCCACCCTGACCTGTATGTGGCACCGCCACTGCGTCCCAAGTAATATAATTTTAAATTATGAATCCTATGAATTTTGAATTTCTTTATGTTGTGATACGATTATTAATGTTAGTGATATCAAGGCCCCAAATTGTACTATTCTTGTCAAGTTCATTGTCTTAGGAGTCTTAATCCTAACCATAGTACTATAACCTTAAGGTTAGTTCAAGGTTAACCTGTAAATAGTCCAATGCTTATTCGGTTAATTTGTAACACACAAAGATATAAATAGTATAACGGTAGACGTTTAGAGGTTTTTTTTGCTATGAACTCACACCTCCAAGCTGAACCACTTGAATTCTTTATAATCTTTCATAATTTTTTTTCTTATTCCAACATTGTATTTAGTGCTATGTCTTGCCATTTCTAACAATGAGTTTGAGTCAAGATTGTTTATCACTTAAATTTCATACAAGTATTAATTACTTTTAAATGTAGTTAAGATTTCTTATTTTCTTTCAAAATTGAACATCTTGCCATTATTTATTTACTTGTAAGTCTTTTAGCATTGAATTATTGATCAAATGAGTAATTGATACCTGGCCTTTTGCAGGTTAAGATATGTGGTCATGCTACATTAGCTGCTGCACATACACTCTTCACTTCTAGTTTGTTGAATTGTGATGTCATTGAGTTTGTCACAAAATCTGGAACATTAACTGCTAGAAAGGTTGCAGATATACAAACAATTGATGGTTCGAATATTCAGAACCATGAGTCACAAGAGAGCTTTCTTATTGAATTGGATTTTCCTACCATCCCAATGATTGATTTCAACTCTGCTGAGTTTTCACCATTTCCAAAGCCCTGAATGGTACCGCTGTGATTGATATAAAGAGAACAGCAACTGAAGATGATCTCATTGTAACGTGTCCTAACATTTTCTCTTTGATTTAATATTTCTTTCATACTTAACTTTCAAAGTTCATAACTATAGTAGTTATATATGCATTGAAAAATCTTAGATAAAATATACTTAAAATGAATGATATGAACTGACTTGTGTATGATTTGTTGACCTATTGGAATCATGGCTTGTTCTTATTTGCAGCCATTATTGTTGGGTTAGATGTATAATAGGTTGTAGTATATCTTTTAAATGCTGTGTGTCTAAGTGAATCTTAATGGAAAAAATGGCATCTTTTTGTCTGGTTTTAGAATATTTTAAGCACCTTAAAGTAATGCCATGTTTCTCCTAATATTTTGTGGTAGGAAAAGCATTGGAATGGAAAAACTATAAGAGCAGAGATATGTAAATTAGGCTTGGCAGCTGCTGTCTATCACATTTGGCAACAAAATGCTATCCTTCATGGTGGGGTTTAGAGACAGAATAAAGAATTATTCAATCCATTAAGAGAGAAGTAAAAGCAAGAATTGAGGCTAGAGGGGGGTATATGAATTCCATTCTAAATAGAGCTTTATGTAGTAAACGGGGAATTTCTCTACGTGTTCTAGTGTCCCCATGGTCTAAGTGACAGTTAAAGTGAATGGCTGAAGGTCTGTAATGTGTAGTCTAGTTGGTTTTTCTCCTTTTATGTTTGGAATTGATGTTTAAGCATTTGTATTTATTAAGCTTATTCTGCTCCTGTGGTAGCAGCCCTTCAGCTGCAAGTTTCAGTTGTATTGAAAACTTCTATTTATTTCAATAATATATCTAATTCATCAAACCATGACTAGTCTATTGAGGATTCATAACCGATCCCATAACTTTGGAACTAGCCCTTGGTTGTTTCATTCATTCAAAAGCTTATCATGTTTTGCAGGTAATACTCTCATCTGGAGAAACTGTAGTAGAATTTCAGCCACAGTTTGATTTGATATGTAAATTTCCTGGAAGGGGGATAATTATTTCAGGGCCTGCTCCCCTAGATTCTGGATTTGACTATTACTATCGATTATTTTGCCCAAAATTACAGGTCAATGAGGTAAAATATGTTTGGCATTTGGTCTCAAACAATGCAATGTTATTCAAGAAGTTGATATATTATCAATCTATGTTTGGTCTCTTTATTGCATTAATAACATGTTTCTGATTATGTTAGAATGAACATTGAACATCTCTGGATACATGATTCAACGAGTCATGAGGGACTTTTAAGGTTGACACAGTTTAATGCACTTATTAGAGCCCGCATAATGAATTGATTAATATTATTCGATTGCAAAAAACAAAAAAAATGAGAGATGTTTTCAGACCTAAGTAATACCCTTTACTCAAACAAATTTTGCCATGTTAAAGGATGCTTCTGCATGTGTTGAATAGCTGAGTAATTCTTGTATCTAATTTTTTTATAATGACTTTGTACCTTGGATGATACTAGAATGCAGAAATAAAATGAGAAAAAAGAACCTCCCCTTCTTGTTATTGTCTAGAATTGAAATGAAACTAGTGCAATTTCCTCTTACCTGTTTCACTTCTTTTCAGGATCATGTTTGTGGGAGTGCAAATTGTGCCTTAGCGTTGTACTGGAGCAAAAGGCTAGGGAAGTGCGATCTTGTTGCATATGCGGTATTCTTTCCTATCTTTAGTGCATGCAAACTCATCGTTGTAGTTGTTGTCTTCATCATATTAATTGACATTGTTGATTCTGTTCAGGCTTCAGCTAGAAGGGGAGTAGTAAACATTCATCTCGATGAACAAAACCAAAAAGTGCTACTGCGAGGAAAAGCTGTTACTATCATGGAAGGGTCTCTATCAGTTTAGACATTTGGAGTTAAAACTCCATTTTGCATGTATTTTGCAATGAAATAATTCCCCAATGACTGGAATTGAAATTTTCAATCCATAGTTGATTTAAGGTAAAAGCAGTTTATTTTCATCATTAAAAAAAAAAGAGCAAAAATAGTTATAAGGCAATCTTTGGCCTTGAGTATATTTGGGACTATAGGTAAAAACAGTTGAACAAACTTTTTTTGGCAGAGTTATTAGAGGGACTAAAATCACAATTGATCCAAAATTAGATTGTATAATTTTCGTTTTAGTCTTAAAAAAATTTATTTTATGTAACACCTTGAGATAAAGGGAAAAAAAAAATAGTGATCCAAAGAAGTCTAGGATTAAAAAAAATATATATATATATAAGTGAATAATATAAAGGAAGGCTTATAAAGATCATAGCTTCGAATTTGTTTGTTTATTTAATGTAATTTTTCAGCATATAAATCAGTTAAAAAAAATATCATCTTAATTTGAAAGGTGTTGCTGGAAACTTAATTTGATCACTTATTTGCTCATATCTTTTCAAGTATAACGATTTTTTGAGTGATACTTCGTTTCACTTGGAAGTAGACATCTGCTAGGGCAGCCATGCAGATTGGTACCCAAAGTAGCCAACAAAGCAATGAATAATTTAGAATTTAGAAAGTAATATAAAATCGGACGTACAGTTTGGTAAAGCTAGCTACAATATTAATTACCAGTACTCAAATTTATATAATTCTTTATTTATTTTTAAGCTTAGAGGTCTCTTATGGAACAACAAGATCACCAATTTATTTGTTTACACTGTCTCCTTATTGTAGTTCGCTAAACATATTTTTGCCTTGGACCAAAGCTATTTAGGCAAAGGGCTTTTGATTATAGCAATCTAAGTTGTTCCCATAGCTTACTCCCAACATGTCACAGTACCTCTTATAAAACCCAATCCTATTAGCCACCCTATCATCAGAGCCATGGCCACATTCAAGGCCACCATTGATAATGTTGGTGATTACACCATAGCTTGGAACTCGACCAGCTGATGTGTCAGCAGCAGAGGGTCTCCAATTTCCAATGATCACATCATGGCTAGATGGCTTGTTTGCTTGCGGTGTCATCCAAAACCATATGGCTGTCTTGAACGATATGGTGGGGTTTGTGGCTACAAGATCTGGATTGTTTATGAGATCAGCTCCAATGGCTTTACCTGCTTGCCCATAGTTGTAGTTGCTGATAAAAGTTGATGAACCATCAAAGTTAGGGTCAAATTCTTTGATTACAAAAGTTATTTGACACAATATTTATCACAACGTTAACATAATTTGTTGTTATTGGATCATATCAATAACACTTAAGTCCATCATTGACATTACTTTACTATACACCAATTATAATAAATCATATCAATATTTATAAAAAGAAATTGCTTTTGTAACTTATTAACAAATTTATGATTTTAAAAACTTACTAAGTGAGTTGGATAGGTCCCCGACCATAATATTGTTTTCCAGATACACATGGCCAAGATGTTGAGGTACAATAGGTTTGCTTGTTATTTTCCGTAACAAAACAATATCCCCATGCATGTGGGCCATTTGGTGCAGTTGCCCACCCTCCTACACAAAAGTGACAAAATATAATCACCTTTTGCAATTAAAATTAAGTCAATCAAACAAAAACTACGGGCCTGATTGTAAATTTTAGAGTTAGTCCACTACAAAAACTACGGACCTGGTATAATTTTTTGAAGTCACATTTATTTTTATGTATAGTTGTATTTTGTACAATCTTACTATTTTTTAAGTAAAAATAGTTACACTAAACAATAAACACACTTATTTATTATATGGGAGATATACAGTACAACGATGTTAGTGATAATAAAGTATTTTTCACTTGATATGGCCTATTATTTGTAATTAGAATAACATCATTTTCGAATGTCTTTACCACTGATATTATTTTTATATTTTATTGGAACTAACCTGTGGTCTCATGAGAGGTTTGAGCTAAGAAAGCCGCAAGCTCTCTTTTACGTGTAGTAACATCACCAGTTGTGCCAAAGCCTTTGAAAGATCGAGCAGCAGCAATGAAAGCATTGTAAGTGTAGAATCCATTACTTTTACATCTTGGATCGTTCCTATATTTAAGCATTTGATCATAAAGAGACGCACTGATAAGGCTGCCAACATCACCACCACCACTAGATGTAGGAGATGAAGTAGTAGTTGTAGGGGAACCACCAGAAGAACACTGGCTCTGGCAACCAGCTCCACAATACTCAATGTGTTGCCACACCATCCAAATTGGCTACAACATAAGTTGTTCGCACACGCAGCACCCCCAGCTTGTCTTCCACATTGTTCTGCTGAGGTTCCAAGCAAGAAAGCTAAGAAAAGTAGCAAAGAAAAGAGCTTCATTTTTTTGGGTGTTTGTGCAAAACAATGGTGAGTATGTAGCTACATATATAGGAAAGTGTTATGGGCTTATCTTGATTGCTATTCTAGCTAGTCAAAATGGGTTGGCTGAGCCCGACGTCATCTTCAATGACCATATAGGGATTTGTATTCCATTGTGTTGTGGAAAATAGTGTTTTTGAGATTGTGGCTTGTTTAGTACATCTGTGTTTAAATAATAATTTTTTGTTTTTTTGAAAATATATATGAGTGAAAAAGTGTATAAAAATACGTATAATATTATTTAAAAACTGAAAATATGTGTTTAAGTTTATGTACCAAACAGGATCTAGTCCATCTTCCATGTCTTCTTTTGCAGATAGACCATCCATGGTAGGACCCACTTCATTGTGAATGAAATATTAGACGACCAACGAAAAATGATTAAAAAGGAGAAGAGATTAGAATTGTTCCTATCGCCACAAATAAACTCATAATTTTTTCTACAAATCCTTTTACATGGTAAACTATGACTGTTTATTTGTCACTTTTATATAAATTTACTATTTTTTTTCTACTAATCACAATCAGCTATTGGAAGAGTCATGGCAAAAGTTGTACTTTTTTTTTATAGATGTATTAGTTTTTTTTTTTTGGAAGAGATTTCTCTTTGACAAACAGCAATGCACGGGTCACCAAAAGGTCGATTCGGTGCTTTTGGTTTTTTTGCCAATAACCAAAATTGGGTCATGAAGGCTGCTAGCGGACCACGTGTTAATGAGTTGGATGAGTTTGATGAAGATACTAGATTTTTTTTTTGGAAGAGATTTCTCTTTGACAAACAACAATGCACGGGTCACCAAAAGGTTGATTCGGTGGTTTGATTTCTTTTCCAATAACCAAAATTGGGTCATGAGGCTGCCAGGGGATTTTGTATATCTTGTACCCGGCATATATACCGAGTACAAGATATACCACCTCCTGCTAGGGGGCCACGTGTTAATAAGTTGGATGGGTTTGATGAAGATACTTTTTTTTTTTTTTTGAAGAGATTTCTCTTTAACAAACAACAGTGCAAGGGTCACCAAAAGGTCGATTCGGTGCTTGTGGTTTTTTTGCCAATAACCAAAATTGGGTCATGAAGGTTGCTAGGGGACCACGTGTTAATGAGTTTGATGAAGATACTAGATTTTTTTTTTTTTTTTTTTTTTTTTTTGGGAAGAGATTTCTCTTTGACAAACAGCAATGCATGGGTCACCAAAAGGTTGATTCGGTGCTTTTGATTTTTTTGCCAATAACCAAAATTGGGTCATAAGGCTACTAGGGGATTTTGTATATCTTGTACCCGGCATATATGCCAAGTATAGGATATAATGCCTCCTGCTAGGGGGGCACGTGTTAATAAGTTGGATGGGTTTGATGAAGATACTAGTTTTTTTTTTTTTGAAGAGATGTCTCTTTGACAAATGGCAATGCACGGGTCACCAAAAGGTTGATTCGGTGCTTTTGATTTTTTTGATAATAACCAAAATTGGGTCATGAAGGCTGCTAAGAGACCACGTGTTAATGAGTTGGATGAGTTTGATGAAGATAGATTTAATGATGGTGATGATGGTTTTGACATTAGGAGGAAATTAATTTTGGGTTCTTAGAGCATTCCCATCCGGGAATGTCATCCAATCCTATTTTACCATCCCAAAAACCTACTTTATCAATTATACAATACCATTTTATAATACACCCAACATCCCAACTTTTATTTTCTTATACAACACATTAAAATAATATATCTTCACAATAAAATATTTTTTTGTCTCTCTCTAATTTTACAACACATCCAAAACTTTCCCATCACTACCCACTAATCCACCACCATGGACACCACCCCAATCCACCATCAACAACACAACCACCACCCTGATCTGCCACATCAAACCCATGAGCTCCACCAACCCATGAGATTCACAGAGTCTTGATTCAAGGGGAGAGGGAAAGGCAAAAAAAGGTGAGAGACAAAAATGAGCTCCACCAACCCATGAGACCTAAGCCGTGCAACCACCTACCCAAGCCGATGCACCCCCAGACCCCATCGCTACACCACCAGATCCACGCCGCTACACACCCACTGACCACGCCATGCCCACCAAAATCATACCTGTTGAAATCAACCCACACCATAACACGACCCATAACCTCACCACACAGCCCATAACCTCCACCACATGACCCACCACGTAGCCACCACCTGACCCACGGCATCCAAATCCACCACCTGCTTCATGCCTCCAAACCCACCACATGACCCACAGCATCCAAACCCACCATCTGACCCACACACGACCCACACAACCATAACAAACCCCAAAACCCCATTAAAAAAAAATCTCTTAAAAAGAGAGAGAGAGAGAGAGAGAAGAAGAAATAGTTTCAGCCAAGATAGTTCTGACCACCTCGACATCGCCCTGATCTGCCACATTTGCCAACATATTAAACCCATGAGTTCCACCAACCATGAGACCCAGGGAGGCTTGATTTAAGGGAGAGAGAGAGAGAGAGAGAGAGAGAGAGAGGAGAGAGGAAAGAGGGGGAGGATTGAATTAGAGAATCAGAACTGAAAAAGAAGAAAGAAAGAAAAAAAAAAGATGAGATTGACCGGTATTCTATACAACAAAGATATCGTTGCAATAACTTAACTCAAATTATTTTTGTCAATTATTTGTAATTTATTGCAATAAAATTGTTGAAATAATAGCCTATTGCTACAAGATATTTGAAGTAAAAATTTTTTATTGCAACAAAAAATATATTATTACATCAAAATTGTCATTAAAATATTTAAATTTTATTGCAACGAAGTTTTTTGTAGCACTAACGTATTATGTCAAATTTTATTGCAGCACCTTGTAAAAACTATTGCAATGACTCTAAAATTATTGCAACAATTTTTTTCGTAGTAATAAAAATTTTTTTTTGTAGTGTACCTTGACAACCATGAAGGAGGTATGGGTTTTATTAATAGTCATAGAAGCACTTGCAACAATATCCAGAACCTTTGTTGGAATCGTAACACTCACTATGCATTGCCACGCCTATAGATCAAGTAAAACCCGCAATCTAAAGGCCTCTATAGTTGTCGATAATACCCCAACCACTAGATAGGTTGGTAGTACCTAATGAAGAGCCATCAATGTTTAGTTTCTACCAACCTTTCTTAAGTTTAGTTTGTACCAAAATTTCTCAAGTTTGGTCCATCTCACTCTAACTACTTGCTTATTCTTGCTCATTTGAGACAGAGCAGTGCAAAAGAAATATTATAAGGGATCGAATATATGCTTTACTTTCTCTAACAAGCTCAAGTTTCACAACTTTAAAAATCATCTTTGTTTATATGGAGCCAAATGTTTCAAATAGCCAAGGTAAGGAAAATTTTCCAAAGAATAAAATTCCTTGATTCACATTTTAGCATAATTCCATATTAAAGAATATGGAATACGTTTCTCAAATTTTTTTTTTTTTTATGGAATACTTTTAAGCACATGAATTATGGTTTTGGGGGCTCATTGCACAAAGCACAAGTGACATCCAGGGCCAGCTCAACAAATTTTTGGGGCCCTGGAAAAAACTTTAAACGGGTCCTTTTATTATTTTTAATTATAAATTCATATATTTTTTTCAATTAAAACTTATTTTTCTCACTTTTTGAGAGACAAAATTACTAATTAAGTTTTTGCATTCAAGTTTGCTAACATTTCATTTTCAATTGATAATATGGCTAATTTATTTAATATTTCTTGTGACATAATTAATCTTAAGTAGGATTTTATTAATTTTAATTTTAAAAAACTTCTTCCTGTGGATGAAATTATAATAGGTATAGTTAGTAATATTTTGAAAGCAATACATGCATTTGAAAAAGATTCTAACCTCTTTATATAATTTAGTACATGAATAGAAATCCATGATCACATATGCATTATTTTTTTAAGCAGCAATCATTCAATATAACAAA
This sequence comes from Castanea mollissima, assembly GCA_014183005.1. Classification (NCBI taxonomy): domain Eukaryota; kingdom Viridiplantae; phylum Streptophyta; class Magnoliopsida; order Fagales; family Fagaceae; genus Castanea; species Castanea mollissima. The sequence goes on along the minus strand of JACAVU010000001.1, from coordinate 5,245,003 downwards.
TTAACAATGGTGTAGAATCATTTGACAGCACCACTTTAACTAAATAAAAGCACTAGATCCAGATAAGGCCAAAAGATAAAAAAAGAGTCTCTTTGATACATAACCAAATCCACCCAAGCCCATGTTTTAACCCAATAACACATAAGGCACGAGATCCACCACAGGCCACGTAAACCCTATAAAATTCACTATATCCGATGTACGTTAACTTCCTCCTCACGTGGCCCCACACGTGTGGGGTACGAGGGAGGATACCTCTTCACCAACCAGCTGATGTGCGTTGACCAATGGAACAGTACAAATACTTGTAACATGATCTACGAAAATGTTTTGACAAGAAGCTACATTTTCGCTGCTTCTAAAACTCTCTCACGGCAAAATGGCAAAGCTACCTGTGAAGTACTATGTGGTACCTCTCTCTATCTCTCTCTGTTATGTCTGTGATCATATATATATATGGGATTCTGAGTTGGGTTTTGGGTACAGGTGGACGCGTTCTCTGACTGAGCTTTCAAGGGAAACCCAGCAGCGGTGTGTTTGTTAGAGGAAGAGAGAGATGAGAAATGGTTGCAAGCTGTGGCAGCTGAGTTCAACATCCCCGACACTTGTTACTTGACTCGGCTATCTCGGTCCGACTCTCTTGACTCGTCCAATCCTAGGTTCCGTCTCAGATGGTTCACTCCTGCTGCTGAGGTCTCACTTCTTAATTTCACTTCCACTCTTAAAAAAACCAGAATTTTAAAAATGTTTCAAAGTGCTACCTTTTGAATTTTAATATTTGCCTTTGTGGGTGTTCTTAGTTCATCTTATTATTTTAATTTTAGATCATGAGAATAATAGTTAAAAATCTTAAATTGGATGCTTCCTATTGGCTTTTAGATCATGTAGTAGTTGATCATGTTTTACAATTGGAAAATGGTAATGATATTGACGTGCGGATGAATGAGATTGTTGCCACTTCAAAGATATATGATAAATAAATATATCCACTTCAAAGATTGTATGGAGTGGATATATTATTTGGCCTCACTTCTTAGAGGGTGTCTAGATCACACAAGTGAGGTAGAATTCTAGAATAAGGATTAAATGATGATAAATGGCTTATTATACTTTTTTTTGTCCTTCAAATTTTGGGTCAAGGAGTATGATTTTACTAGAATGTGATTTAACTTTTAAGTGCATTATCAAAGTTAGGTTCAATTCCCACAAAAAAATAAGAAGTTAGATTCAATTATAGGATTAGATTGACCTTGTTGTATTTATGATTGTTTGTTTACTTATAAAAATGAACATCATTGATCATATTATAATCTAATTGCATGCATGTGTTTTGCTTCAGTTTATAGTGATATGACACAATTAGTGCTGTACTTTGGGTTCTAATTGGTGTTTGTCTTAATCTTTTAGCTAATTCAGGCGTTTATGATATACTAAGTGGTAGTGAATTCTTGATCAGAGTTAGTTAATAATAATACATTGGATTTCCTTTTTGGCATTATATTGTGATACGATCATTAATGCTAGTGACATCAAGGCCCCAAATTGTACTATTCTTGTCAAGTTCATTGTATTAGGAATCTTAATCCTAACCATAGTACTATAACCTTAAGGTTAGTTCAAGGTTAACCTGTAAATAGTCCAATGCTTATTCGGTTCATTTGTAAGACACGAAGCTAAATAGTAATGAACTTACACCTCCAAGCTGAACCACTTGAATTCTTTATAATCTTTCATAATTTTTTTCTTATTCCAACATTGTATTTAGAGCTATGTCTTGCCATTTCTAACAATGAGTTTGAGTTAAGATTGTTTATCACTTAAATTTCATACAAGTATTAATTACTTTTACATGTACGGAAGATTTCTTATTTTCTTTCAAAATTGAACATCTTGCCATTATTTATTTACTTGTAAGTCTTTTAGCATTGAATTATTGATCAAATGAGTAATTGATACCTGGCCTTTTGCAGGTTAAGATATGTGGTCATGCTACATTAGCTGCTGCACATACACTCTTCACTTCTAGTTTGTTGAATTGTGATGTCATTGAGTTTGTCACAAAATCTGGAACATTAACTGCTAGAAAGGTTGCAGATATACAAACAATTGATGGTTCGAATATTCAGAATCATGAGTCACAAGAGAGTTTTCTTATTGAATTGGATTTTCCTACCATCCCAATGATTGATTTCAACTCTGCTGAGTTTTCACCCATTTCCAAAGCCCTAAATGGTACCTCTGTGATTGATATAAAGAGAACAGCAACTGAAGATGATCTCATTGTAACGTATCTTGACATTTTCTCTTTGATTTAATTTTTCTTTCTGTTAACATATATAGTGTTGTAGGCTTTAGGCCCAACTAGTTTACTTGTTTAGCACGCTTCTTGTATAGCACTCTTACTTGTATAGCACTCTTACTGTACTACACTATATTTACTTGTACTGCACTCATATGCCTCCTATATAAAGGCACTCATGTATATTCTTTTAGTGAGAAATACAATACTATTCAATTTAGTATTTCTAACATGGTACAGAGCAATGCTTTGACCTTTCTTCGCAGTCTTGTCTTATTGGTGTAACTCCATTTTTCATGCGTTTCCACTGTCACAACAACTGTCACAGTCTTTCGCCGTTGAACCTTCGAGTCTTTCAGACATCGTCCTCAGGTTCCGGACCTGTAGCAGCCGCCGTTGGGGAGTTCGAACACTGCAAGACCACTGTCTTTTTCGGCGCCGCCGTGAATATTGCACCAAAAACATTTTTCTGAAGGTACCACGAAGATCGTCTTGCTCCGATCTACCTGCTCGTGAAAACCTTACAGTCATCGGAGTCTCCACGCGCCCTCACGCGCCGCCCAAAGGTTCTGCCCTGAAGGTCACGCGCCGATTTGAGCCGCCACGCGCTGCCACGCGCCGTCACGCGCCGCCACGCACCACATTCATCCTGCTAACGTCAGCCTGCCACGTCACCGTTGACCGTGACTTTGACCGTTGGTCGTTGACTTTGACGTGGACCGTTGACTTTTCTGGAGTTGACTTTTTGCAGCCCAGGTTCTCCTACTCAGTTTTTCGCGTAGATTTCATTTTTGCAATCCATTTTGCATATTTGCTTCTAAATGAAGAATAAGGACAGGTCTTCTTCCTTTTGCAACAATCGTCGCCGACGATCTAGCAAACGCTTTTGCAATTTTTGCAAACGTTTGGCCATAATATGAGACTTGCTTTCAGCGCAAATAAATCAGTTGTTTCAGGTTCTTGGCCACTATTGCTAACATTGGAGTGTCCAACCAATGGCTCCCGTCTTTGCACAGTCTAAGTCTTCAGGTCGCACTTTCACCATGACCACAGATGACCTTCAAAACATCATCGTCAATGTCATTCGTATGGTTGGTAATGCATCTTATTCCTCTTCTCTCTCAACTTTGTCCGGTATGTCTCCTTCCTCTTGCTTATGGATTCTGCTTGTTGCAATCACATGACACCTCACTCGTCCTTATTTTCTGAACTTAAACCTGCACCACACCTCTTACTATTCGCACAGCAAATGGTTCCACAATGTGGGTCATAATATAGGTTCCGTTTCAACCTCTAACCTCTCCGTTTCTGGGGTCTTAATGTTCCTGACCTTTCTTACAATTTGTTTTCTGTGGGACAATTAGCTGAGTTGGGTTATCGAATCATATTGATTATTCTGGGTGTATTGTGCAGGATCAAGGCGGGACAGGAGCTAGGGACCGATCCCAGAGGTTGGGCGTATGTTTCCTGTAGACAACCTTCGTCTTCACTTGTTGCTCATGTTTCTATTGCCGCAGCTGCTGCAGTTTCTTCTATTCCTTCTCTTGCTCTTTGGCATGCTCGACTTGGTCACGCATCTTCTTCTCGTGTACAACAATTGGCTTCTAGAGGTTTGCTAGGTTCAGTGTCTACAGAAAATTTTGATTGTGTTTCATGTCAATTAGGAAAACAACCAGCTTTGCCTTTCAATTCTAGTGAATCTATATCCACTGATATCTTTGACTTATTCATTCTGATGTTTGGGGACCTTCCTTGTCTCTAGTATGGTGGATCTCGATATTTGTTGTCTTCGTTGATGATTACTCTCGCTATAGTGGATCTTTAATATGAAACATCGTTCTGAATTATTGCAAGTGTATTCTAATTTTGCAAAAATGGTTGAAACTCAATTTTCTAAACGTATCAAATTTTCGATCTGATAATGCTCTTGAGTACACTCAATATGTTTTCCAAGCTATTTGCATTCCTATGGCACTGTTCATCAACTAACTTGTCTAGGTACCTCTCAGCAAAATGGTAGAGCCGAACGAAAATTTCGTCATATTCTTGACCTGTTCGTGCTCTCTTCTCTCTGCCAAAGTTCCTGCTCTTTTTGGGGCGAAGCTGCTCTTCATGCTGTTCATACTATTAATCGCATTCCCAGTCCTGTCATCCAAAATCAAACTCCATATGAGCGCCTTTTTAGGTCACCTCCAGACTATCACACCTACGCTCATTCGGCTCTGCTTGTTTGGTTCTTCTTCAACCACATGAACATAACAAACTTGAGCCTAGGTCAAGACTTTGTGTTTTCTTGGTTATGGCGAAACTCAAAAGGGGTATCGTTGTTATGATCCTATTTCTCATCGTCTTCGTGTCTCCCGCAATGTTGTCTTTTAGGAACATCGCCTTTGTTGAGCTCTCTCACTTCCGTACTTCTTTATCTTCTCTTCTGTCTTAGATCTATTTCCAGATGAGACGCAAATTCCTTCTGTAGCTGCTCCTGCCCTCCTATAGCTGATCCTGATCCTCTTGTAGCTACTCCTGATTCTCCTAAAACTTCTCTGTCCAACCACCAGAAATCCTTGATCCCTTCCTAGTTCCCCTTTAATGAACAGGTGGAAGATGAACAGGTCGAAGACGAGCTACCCACCCTGATCTTGGTTCCCCTGCTCCTGCTCCGCCTGAAGATCATGTACAACACATTCCACCTCGTCACTCAACTCGGGTAAGGTCCATTCCTGCACATTTACTTGACTATCATTGTTACACTACCCTTGCTACATTGCACGAGCCTCACACCTATCGTGAGGCTTCCACTGACCCTTTATGGCAGATTGCAATGAAGAGGAACTTGATGCATTATCTAAAAACCATACTTGGGACTTGGTCACTCTCCCCCCTGGGAAATCTGTGGTTGGTTGTAAGTGGATCTACAAGATTAAGACTCGCTCTGATGGGTCCATTGAGCACTACAAAGCTCGTCTTGTTGCAAAAGGTTTTACACAGGAGTATGGATTGATTATGAAGAGACTTTTGCTCCGGTTGCTCGTATCTCATCTGTTCGTGCCCTCTTAGTTGTTGCTGCTGCCAGTAAATGGGATCTTTTCCAGATGGATGTCAAAAATGCATTCCTTAATGGGGATTTGAGTGAAGAAGTTTATATGCAACCTCCTCCTGGTCTCTCTGTTGAATCAAATAAGGTTTGTCACCTTCGACGTGCACTTTATGGCCTTAAACAAGCTCCGCGTGCTTGGTTTGCCAAGTTCAGCTCTACCATCTCTCGTTTGGGTTTCATGGCCAGTCATTATGATTCTGCCTTATTTCTTCGTCGCACTGACAAAGGCACTATTACTTCTCCTGTATGTGGATGATATGATCATAACTGGTGATGACCTCAGTGGCATTCAAGAACTCAAGGATTTTCTCAGTCAGCGGTTTGAGATGAAAGATCTGGACATCTCAGCTACTTCTTGGGTCTTGAAATCACTCATTCTACAGATGGACTTACATTACTCAAGCTAAGTATGCCTCTGAACTCTTGTCTAGAGCTGGACTCACTGATAGCAAGACTGTTGACACTCCAGTCGAGCTTAATGCGCATCTGACTCCCTCAGGGGGGAAACTATTGTCTAATCCCTCTCTTTACAGACGCTTAGTTGGCTGCCTAGTTTATCTCACTGTTACTCGTCCAGACATTTCCTATGCTGTTCACCAGGTGAGCCAATATCTGTCTGCTCCACGATCGACTCACTATGCTACTGTTCTGCGCATTCTTCGGTACCTAAAGGGCACTCTCTTCCATGGTCTTTTCTACTCTGCTCGGTCTCCTCTTGTTCTCCGTGCATTTTCTGATGCTGATTGGGCAGGAGATCCCACTGATCGCAGGTCCACCACTGGTTATTGCTTTCTTCTTGGTTCTTCTCTGATTTCTTGGCGAAGCAAGAAACAACTCATATGGCTCGTTCTAGTACTGAAGCAGAATATCGTGCCCTTGCTGATACCACATCTGAGCTTCTCTGGCTACGATGGCTTCTTAAAGACTTAGGTGTCGACATCCTCTGCTACTCCTCTTTATTGTGACAACAAGAGTGCCATTCATATTGCTCACAATGATGTCTTTCATGAACGACTAAACACATCGAGATCGATTGTCATTTTATCCGTTATCATCTTGTCCATGGTGCTCTCAAGCTAATTTCAGTCTCCTCTACAGATCAACTTGCAGATATCTTCACCAAGTCACATCTTAGGGACGCCTTCGTACTTTGGTTGACAACCTCAAGTTGGTCTCACATCCACCTTGAGTTTGAGGGGGGCTGTTAACATATATAGTGTTGTGGGCTTTAGGCCCAACTAGTTACTTGTTTAGCACTCTTACTTGTTTAGCACTCTTACTTGTACTACACTCATATTTACTTGTACTGCACATCATATGCCTCCTATATAAAGGCACTCATGTATATTCTTTAGTGAGAAATACAATACTATTCAATTTAGTATTTCTAACACTTTCATACTTAACTTTCAAAGTTCATAACTATAGTAGTTATATATGCATTGAAAAATCTTCGATAAAATATACTTAAAATGAATGATATGAACTAACTTGTGTATGATTTGTTGACCTATTGGAATCATGGCTCGTTCTTATTTGCAGCCATAATTGTTGGGTTGAATGTATAATCGGTTGTAGTGTGTCTATTAAATGTTTTGTGTCTAAGTGAATCTTAATGGAAAAAATGGCATCCTTTTGTCTGGTTTTAGAATATTTTTAAGCACCTTAATTACAAGATTTTGTGGTAGGAAAAGCATTGGAATGGGAAAACTATAAGAGCAGAGATACGTAAATTAGCCTTGGCAGCTGCTGTCTATCACATTTGGCAACAAAATGCTATCCTTCATGGTGGGGTTTAGAGACAGAATAAAGAATTATTCAATCCATTAAGAGAGAAGTAAAAGCAAGAATTGAGGCTAGAGTGGGGGTATATGAATTCCATTCTGAATAGAGCTTTATGTAGTAAATGGGGAATTTCTCTGTGTTCTGGTGTCCCCATGGTCTAAGTGATAGTTAAAGTGAATGGCTGAGGTCTGTAATGTGTTGTCTAGTTGGTTTTTCTCCTTTTATGTTTGGAGACTGGAGTTAATGTTTAAGCATTTGTATTTTGTAAGCTTATTCTGCTCCTGTGGTAGTAGCCCTTCAGCTGCAAGTTTCAGTTGTATTGAAAATTTCTATTTATTTCAATAATATATCTAATTCATCAAACCCTGACTAGTCTATTGAGGATTCATAACTGATCCCATAACTTTGGAACTAGCACTTGGTTGTTTCATTCATTAAAAAGCTTATCATGTTTTGCAGGTAATACTCTCATCTGGAGAAACTGTCGTAGAACTTCAACCACAGTTTGATTTGATATGTAAATGTCCTGGAAGGGGGATAATTATTTCAGGGCCTGCTCCCCTAGATTCTGGATTTGACTATTACTATGATTCTTTATCCCAAAATTACAGGTCAATGAGGTAAAATATGTTTGGTATTTGGTCTCAAACAATGTAATGTTATTCAAGAACTTGATATATTATCAATCTCTGTTTGGTCTCTTATATTGTATTAATAACATGTTTCTGATTATGTTAGAATGAACATTGAACATCTCTGGATACATGATTCAACAAGTCATGGTGAGGGACTTTTAAGGTTGACACAGTTTAATGCACTTATTAGAGCCTGCATAATGAATTGATTAATATTATTCGATTGCAAAAAACAAAAAAATGAGAGATGTTATCAGACCTAAGTAATACCCTATGCTTAATACGGCTTTTGTGTTGAATAGAATGTTATCAAACCTAAGTAATACCCTTTACTCAAACAAATTTCGCCATGTTAAAGGAAGCTTCTTCATGTGTTGAATAGCTAAGTAATTCTTGTATCTAATTTTTTTATAATGACTTTGTACCTTGGATGATACTAGAATGCAAAAATAAAATGAGAAAAAAGAACCTCCCCTTCTTGTTATTGTCTAGAATTGAAATGAAACTAGTGCAATTTCTCTACTATTTCACTTCTTTTCAGGATCATGTTTGTGGGAGTGCAAATTGTGCCTTAGCATTGTACTGGAGCAAAAGGCTAGGGAAGTGTGATCTTGTTGCATATGCGGTATTCTTGCCTATCTTTAGTGCATGCAAACTCATCGTTGTAGTTGTTTTCTTCATCATATTAATTGACATTGTTGATTCTGTTCAGGCTTCAGCTAGAAGTGGAGTAGTAAACATTCATCTCGATGAACAAAACCAAAAAGTGCTACTGCGAGGAAAAGCTGTTACTATCATGGAAGGGTCCCTATCAGTTTAGACATTTGGAGTTAAAACTCCATTTTTCATGTATTTTGCAATGAAATAATTCCCCTATGACTGGAATTGAAATTTTCAATCCATAGTTGATTTAAGGTAAAAGCAGTTTATTTTCATCATTTAAAAAAAAAAAAAACAAAAATAGTTATAAGGCAATCTTTGGCCTTGAGTATATTTGGGACTATAGGTAAAAACAGTTGAACAAACTTTTTTTGGCAGAGTTATTAGAGGGACTAATATCACAATTGATCCAAACTTAGATTGTATAATTTTCGTTTTAGTCTTAAAAATTTTATTTTATGTTACACCTTGAGATGAAGGGAAAAAAATTGATGATCCAAAGAAGTCTAGGATTAAAAAAAAAATATATATATATATATATATATATATATATATATATATATATATAAAAGTGAATAATATAAAGGAAGGCTTTTAAAGATCATCGCTTCGAATTTGTTTGTTTATTTAATGTAATTTTTCAGAATATAAATCAATTAAAAAGAAAGATTAAATTCTATAAGAACGTGGTGTAAAACTCATGTTTTACTCCTCCAATCTCAACATGTCATATCATCATATCACATATTTAAGAATAAATACAATCACACTCAATTGATTCTAATACCCATATAGAAATCTAACCAAATTGGGAATTTATTGAAATGTTATTAGGTGTTGTAGGATGTATTGAATTTAAAGTAACTTATTGGATGATGTAAAATATGAGTTTTACACCCCATCCTTATAGAATTTAATCTCAAAAAGAAATATCACCTTATACTTCCAAGTATAAGTTATCAATACTATGTAGGAACTTGAAAATTGATGGCTCAAGCCCACTAAGAAAAGTAGTGTCTTGTCCTTCAAACCAAGTCCAAATAATAAAAGGTAAATATGTAGAGAGAGGGAAGATAGTTCTGGTGTAATTCTAAGCTAAGTTTAGGTCTAAGGCCGAAGAGCCTAAAGTAACAAAGGGAAATAATTCACGTTGTAATTGAGAATAAAGCACTCTTCGGTCAAGTCCGAGGTTAAGTTTTTATATATGATTGAAACAAGTTCTAAGTCAAGCAATGCATTGTTCACTTTCTTGTTTATCTTCTTCTTCCAAAATCATCCCCCTTTATGGGAGGTTCCCCCCCCCCCCCCCCTTTTATATGTACTCATTCCTTGCATCCTAACCCTCCACTTGTATGCCTCAAGACTTTCCTCAAGATATTGGCCTCATCAGAGTTTTGCTAAAGGCAGTAGAACGGGCTACTAGCTGTGAAACTATTATTCATGTGTCATTTCCTCATTAATGCAGCTAATAAGGTTATTGCAGAGTATTCAATGCAGAGGGGGAAGGTATACCCTTATATCCCATCCACCGTCTTGGCCCCTTCCCCAAGTCTTTTCCCTTCCAATTGGGCTCTCATAAAATGCTATCTTGCATCTCCATCCCTTATGGGGTCGATGAAGTCCTCGGGCTGGATACACTTTTACAGGTGGGATCAAGTGTGATACTTTGCATTCAATCCTCTTCAGTCCTCAGACACTCTACATTAGCCCTTTAAAACCTTACTCTCTTGACCAAAGCGTTACTCTTTTTTTAAGAGACAAAGAATTTTTTTTTTTATGAATGCGTGAATTTTATTAAGTAGAAAGATACATACTCTTAGATTCTAAGACCTTAGGGATTAATGTATTAGAACTTCAATGTGTATTGTGTTGGTAAACTATGATTAAAACATTTAGTTTAGGTTTAGACTTACTCAAAGTTTGGTTTAATGTAAGTTTGGAATCGAGCAGTTGTAGGAAATTACTGTTTTATTTCTGCACGGCTCGATTGATTGAAGAATAGACTCAACCGATCAAGAATCGTGCATTAGGAATTTTCTGCAGAATTTTAAGTTGACCCAAACACAGTTCAAACCCATTTAGGATTAGGGTTTTAGATCTACTTCTCCCACTATATAAAGGAAACCCTAAGCACATTTTTAAAGGCTTCTAAGAGAAAGAAAAGTGTGCCTCTTTTTGTATCTAGGGTTTTGTGCCCAAACCTCTCTAGAGTTTTATTGCTCATATTGCTGTTTGTGTGAATCTCTTATGAGACCTGAGAGGTGCTTGCCTTCACACAAGCTTGGAATTATCAAGAAGGAGATTTCTCCGAGAGCTTAATGATCATTCAGTTGCTGTCATAATAGTTTAAAGATACACAAGCGGGGGTGCTTATACTTGGTGGAGAATCCAAGAAAGAATGAGTCCATGGTCTCGGAGATTGCACGTGGTCGTGTCAGTAAGTTCTACTGATGGGTAGCAATAGGATGTTAGTGGTCTAAGTCACTATTGTACACTTCGATTCTTTCATAGTGGATTTAGATTTACCTTGAGGATAGTTAGGTTAAATCCTCTCCAGGTTTTTTACCAGTTTAGTTTTCCTGGGTCATCATATCTTTGTGTTTTTATATTCCGCACTTTACATTGATATGATTATGTTATTGTTTTAACCTAAATCTGAATAATAAACCTAAGTATTCACTTGGTTAATTAATTAGATTAAACAATCTAGTTTTTACAAGAATCTAAATCCCTACAAGTGGTATCAAAGTGGGTAGCTCTTCTATTGTAGATCTTTTGATCTCTGAGCTGATCCTTGACCCTTGTTATCATGAATAATTTGAAGTGTCTTTCTGTTTTTGATTGTGATGATTTGAATAAAAAGGACACTGTTGTTTCTGTTGATTTTCTTGATGCCTGTGAAACTCTCCGTAAGGAATTATTGAAATCTTTGAAAATTGCTAAGAAAATCAAGAAAGAGTTAAAATTGGTTAATCTTGAAAAAGATAAATTGGTTGTTAGATTAGATGAATCTAATAAAAATAATGAATTTTTGAGAAATAGAATGAATTTTTGAGAAATCAAATTTCCTCTCAAGGTGAGAAGATGAAAAGTTTGGAACAAGAGTTAGTTGAGTCTAAACTAAACTTGTAAATTTGACTAGTACCAAGCCTACTGTTGATAACAGGTTTTTGTTTCTCTTAAGCCTAAAACTGAGAAAGTTTATATCCCTCCTTTCAAGAGGAATAATAAAGAAAAGACTTATTTTGCTAGGTTAGACAAAGGTAAAAATTCTGATGTAGACGCTGAAGTTTCTAAACCTATGTCTAAACCTATTGTTAGTGTGCAAAAAAAATCTGTTTTTGTGCCTACTTGTCACCTTTGTGGTGTTGTCGGTCATATTAGACCAAATATTCTTTGTTGAGGCAAAAACCAAAATCTGAGACTAGATTTGCTGTTAGGGATACTGATGTTCTTAAATTTGTTCTTGTTTGTCACTTTTATGGTGTCTCCGGTCACATTCGTCCTAATTATCATAAATTAAAATTTAAACATTCTGTATTTCAATCTAGGATATGTAATGATATTTCTCCTGCCATGAATCTAAATAAATTGTTTCATATGCTTTTGAAAAATTTAAACTTGTTGGCTTGTGAAAGGAATTTGCAGAATTTTAGTCTTTCTCAAAAGATTGGTGTAATCCCTCAAAAACACTCTGCTTCACATGGATTTTCACCTACAAAGCCGAAGACTCATGCTATATGGGTGAGAAAGATTCTCTAAGGTGAGTGTTGTTTACTTGCCCTTGATTTAATTCTTTCAATAAACTGTGGACATGTTTTCTTTTAGTTTTTTGTTGTTTTATTTTCTTAGGTTGTTTTTTATTAAAACAAAAAAAATCCAAAAACATTGAAAAATTGCAAAAAGACAAAAATATTTTATTTTGAGTCTTGTTTTATTTTTCTTGAGGATTACATGATTTATAATATCTCTCTCTTGATTTAGAACATGCTTGACATTGTGGAGAAACTTGAATAGTATGTGTTATATAAGTGCAAAGCTATTTCTGATTTTGTGTGAGAGTGTACTAGTTTGTACATGTGTTCATGGGTTAATTAAGAAATTGATAGTTCTTGTTTGTTTACCCTCTATAGCTTAGTTTTGCATTGTCGTGCATTGTTTTTGCTTTTTAATCATTTAGCATAATGTGTGCTTTTAGTTTTGGTCATAAATTTTTTTAACCATAAAGATTTTTGTGTTTTGTATTACACATCATGAATTTGTAATCAAGGTTGGCCATAGTATTTTTACATAACTTATTTATGTAGCTTGTTTAGGTACCTTGTTTAGCTTGGATGAGCTTATTCTATTGCACTTTACTGGTTTAAGTTTTGTAGTGCATGTTGTGTGGGAAGATGTTTATAGTTTTTGATCACTTTGTCTTGATCTTGAAGTCACATGTCTTTGATCGTCAAACTTGATCTTAATGAGAAAGGCATGAATAACCATCTCACCACTGTTTACTAGCCAATCATAAATACCTTAGTGCATATCGTAAGACTTTGCGCTTGAGAAAGAGTAGCACATGCACAAAAAGAACATAAGGTGTAGCCTCGGTTTAAATGCCTAAAATTGGTGTGTACATTATTGGACTTTAATAATTTCAATAAATTAAAATTGGTGTGTACATTATCCCGGATAATCCTTAATAAGTTTCTGATCAAATAAAATTTGTGTGTACATTATGAGGCAAATCAAGAAACTTACATGATTGCAAGCTTTTATTCTAAGAGATGTGAGAGTTATATGATGTAACTCTTTAAGGGATAATCTCTTTTAATTGTATGTGATGGATTTTGTAGAAATTATGCTTGATTTCTATTCACATATCACCTCACATGTATCTCAAGCTTTTGTTAGTTGCACACACTTCACAAGTTACTCTTTGTTAAACTTGGTACATGATATTGTGTGTGAATTTAGTTTGGCCATCCAAGATTATGTGTTTTATGGTGTTTGATGCAAAATATGGAATATCTAGATTGAATTTAAGTGTTTTTGAAAAACTTTTAAGTTCATACTCATGCATTTCACTTGTGAAACACTATGCTTTAAGGAGTTTTTGCATTAAACTAATATGTTTTTCAAAAATTTGTCTTTTCCAGATTTTCGATCGATCGAAACTGTCTCTCGACGGATCAAAAATGCGTTAAAATTTTTGGTTAGGTTCTGCCTAACTCGATTGGTCTTCGATCGATTCTCGATCAATCGAAACTGAAAAATTTTCAATTTTTAAGCATTTGACCAAATTTTTTTCCATGCATCATTTGTGTTTAGGATTCACATACATTGCATTGATTTTTGTATCCATCTTGCAGTTTTGCAGTCATATCTCTCATTGTTTTCACACATACCATGCATACACTTTGCTAAATTGGGTACTCAACTTGATTTAAAAATTGATTGATTAATTTTTGAGTTCTTTGTACATTCTAGTATATGCTATTTTTATGTGTAAACTATAGAAAATATTTTTCTTAAGAGATATGATGGATAATCAATATGCAAATATTTTCTGTACTCATGCAACTATTTATGGGTCACATAGTGTTAAGTTTGCATTTTTTGAAAGAGATAATATTTTTCTTCATGTGTATCCTCAACTTAATTTTTTTTAAGTTAGGTTTGTGTGTTTTTTATTTTCCCCACCTCTTATGTTTTCCCCAAAACTGTTTTTCCCAAAACTTGTTTTGTTTTTCCTATTTTTATAAGGGGAAACTTATTTTTAACCTTTGCTCTTCATTGGGGGAGTTGTCTCTATTTTCTATAGAGTTATCTTGTTTTTTGTCCCTCAATTCTCTATTTCCTCTTATTCTCTATTGAGTTGTTACTCTTTGTTTGAGTTCTCTTTGTCAATACATGACAAAAAGGGGAAGATTTAAATGAAATGTGGGAATATGTGTAGAAAATACAAGAATGTTTTGTTTAGGAGAAGTTGAAATTGTTTTTGATGTATCTAACTTACGGGGAGAGTTAGTTTGCATATTTGTTGTTTTACTGTTTTTCTGTCACACATGCGTTTATGCGTTTGTTAAGTGTTTCAGGAATGTACAGGTTGATTCAGTCATGTTGTTGTTTATACTTGCAACTGATAGATAGTAGTTAGATTGAATTGAGTTTAGTGCTTTTTAAATCTGATTGGACTTTTTGTAACTTTGAGCATTTCATGTTTGTGATGTGTTTTGTCACGGATTGCCAAAGGGGGAGATTGTTAGGTTCTAAGACCTTAGGGATTAATGTATTAGAACTTCAATATGTATTGTGTTAGCAAACCATGATCAAAATATTTAGTCTAGGTTTAGGCTTGCTCAAAGTTTAGTTTAATGTAAGTTTGGAATTGAGTAGTTGCAGGAAATTACTGTTTTATTTCTACACGGCTCGATCGATCGAAGAATAGACTCGACCAATCAAGAATCGTGTATCAGGAATTTTCTGCAAAATTTTAAGTCAGCCCAAACACAATTCAAGCCTATTTAAGATTAGGATTTCAGATCTACTTCTCCCACTATATAAAGGAAACCTTAAGCACGTTTTTAAAGGCTCCTAAAAGAGAGAAGAGTGTGCCTCTTTTTGTATCTAGGGTTTTGTACCAAAACCTCTCTAGAGTCTTGTTGCTCATATTGCTGTTTGTGTGAATCTCTTGTGAGATCTGAGAGGTGCTTGCCTTCACACAAGCTTGGGATTATCAAGAAGGAGATTTCTTCAAGAGCTTGATGATCATTCAGTTGCTGCCATAAGAGCTTAAAGATTCACAAGCGGGGGTGTTTGTATTTGCTGGAGAATCCAAGAAAGAAGGAGTTCGTGGTCTCGAAAGTTGCACGTGGTCGTGTCAGTAAGTTCTACTGGTGGGTAACAATAGGATTTTAGTGGTCTAAGTCGCTATTGTACACTTCGATTCTTTCATAGTGGATTCAGGTTTACCTTGAGGATAGCTAGGTTAAATCCTCCCCAGGTTTTTTACCAGTTTAGTTTTCTTGGGTCATCATATCTTTGTGTTTTTATATTCCGCACTTTACATTGATATGATAATGTTATTGTTTTAACCAGATCTGAATAATAAACCACGTATTCACTTGGTTAATTAATTAGGTTAAACAATCTAGTTTTTATAGGGGTCTAAATCCTTACACATACCATCCTAAAATACAGAGTTTTCAATACATGATAGGGTTTCCTCTAACCAAATAACAAAAGTGTCAATCCCTTTGGCGTGTTGTGCAAAGTGTGTGCTGGTACATTGCCATGCCGCCTAACATGCAGTATCTGAGTTCTTCAGAAGTCACGCAGGGTGTCGTGAGTGCCTCTAATGATGTCCTCAACAGTAACCGGTGCTGTGGATGAGCCAGTGAGACCACCTGAGATGGTTGATGAGTCGGTCTCGAAGATAACATCCTGTAGTCCGATATCTCTAGCGAAGTGAGCTACTTCTTCCATGGCTTTAGCTTCAGCTGCAAAAGGTCCCAGTAGTAGTGGGAGACAAAAGAATTTGTTAATTATCAAACAAGCCTCTAAATTTATAAAAACACACACAAGCACACAATTACAATTGATATTTCTGGCTATTTGCTTTTTTCTAAGGAGAATAATCTACTTTAATAGATTTATGAAACATGAAAAGGAGGATTTATAAGTCAATAAAATTAGAGGCTTTTTTTTTTTTTTTAAACAACGGTTAACATGAAGTACTATAATTAGTGTACAAAATGTGTTGTTAGTGATGGACTTATGTCAAAGTAAGTAATATCACTCAAATTGCAAGTTACAAATAGAAACGACTCTTTTAATGTTATAGTATGGTTAGATTTTACAAAAAAGTAGCACGATCAAAGCCTAAATATATATATATATATATATGAGATAATTCGATAGTTATTATTGATGTGATCATTTTGTTTGATTACTTATTGGTTTTGGCTAATGAACTTCAAGCTTGTGTTAATATTTTCACTCTCGTTGCCAAAAATACCTGTGAAACGTATTGCCCAAGAGATGTAGAAAGAATACATGATAGGAGAATATTCTATAAATTAAGATAAAGTGGAAAAAAAAAAAGAAAACCGTTGAAAACCTAATGGAAATAATATGCAATAAGTTTACCCCGGTTTTTACTCGCAACTACCTTTAAAAAAAAAAATTAGATGATTGCATTAAAAAGTGATTCCTTATAAAAATTAGCATATGGAATATATGCTAAATGCTTGCATAGCAAATCTCAGAAACTTTGGAATTGATTACTCACTAATAAATTTTGAGATTTAATGAAAAATATTATGATTTCCATATTCAACTTATTTGTACTCCAAGGGCAAAAAAAATGGAAGTGAATGATATTAGGGTCTTTTTTTTTTGCTAAATAAAAAGAATTATGCATGATATCTTGTGCATGAATGCATACGTTCAACTATTCATTTTGTTTTCCTTTTTTTAATATTCGTTTTTGCTTTATTGACTGATTTAGACCCACTTGATTAAGGCTTATATCCAACCAGAACCGTTTATCACCAATATTTCAAGTTTCAACAATGTGAGGGAAAAAATAACCACACATTTATAAAAGAATAATGCTAAATATACAAATTATTTTACAAATAATTTTATAAACTATGTGAGTGATTATTGGTAAATAAAAAAGTGATATTAATGGTGGGCCTAAATAAAACCAATAAAAGATTAGCCACATCAACATTTTGTAAAATAGTTTGTGGTTGTAGCATTACTCTATATAAAATATGAGCAATGTTACAACCAAAAACTTTTTTTTTTTTTTGAGAGAATTCCAACCTATGGCATCTGCTCATGATAATAGCTATTTATTATTAAACCAAGACACTAATCAGTTTTTGGTATAAACAAGGATTGAACCCCAGATCTCTTATACAGCCATAAAAGACTTTACCAGTAGAGCTAACTGGAACCTACAACCAAAAACTATTTTATAACATTTTTACAAAATTGTTGATATGACTAATTTTTATTAACATTACTTTTTCACTTATCAATAACTATTCATCAAATTAGCAATTTGTGAAAATTAATTTTTGTAAAATAGTTTGTAACTCTAACATTTTCCATAAAGTATATATTTTGAACCAAATCGATCAGTACCATGATTTTTGGCAAAAAAAATACATAAGAATAATTCGTTTCCCCTAATATCAAACATTACCATTTTTCACCACCACATATTGCCTATATATACAGCCACAACCCCATGTTTCAAAAACCATCTTGCTAGACCTTTGTGATCTTTGTTCTTTCCCTTCCATTAAAGATTTTGTTTCTTTCTCTTCCTGTCAACCCCAAGAATGGCACTTGAAGCAACAATCAAGAGTGTGAATTTCCCTAAGAGAGCCTATGTGACCTTTTTGGCTGGTGCTGGAGACTATGTGAAAGGTGTGGTTGGTTTGGCCAAGGGCCTAAAAAAGGCCAAGTCTGCCTATCCTCTTGTGGTGGCCATGTTGCCTGATGTGCCTGAGGAGCACCGTTGCATCCTTGAATCTCAGGGATGTATTTTACGTGAGATTGTACCTTTGAGCCCTCCAGAGAACCACACTGCTAAGTTTGCCATGGCATACTATGTCATCAACTACTCAAAACTTCGTATTTGGGAGGTAAATCTTTGCTACACAATATATGTTCATGATTTAATGCGCGATATATACATTTTTTTTATTGACGTCCACATTTAAAACATTAAAAATACACTACCAAGTTTTTATATTTTTTCTTTCAAAGCACTCGTTTCTACCAATTATATTATATCTTCTTTTTTCTACATATTGTATGCTTTAATTAATAAGTGATTTGATTATTTGCATTTGGCATGTAGTTTGAGGAGTATGACAAGATGATCTACTTGGATGGTGACATACAAGTTTTTGGCAATATTGATCACCTGTTTGACTTGCCTGATGGATACTTTTATGCTGTGATGGATTGCTTTTGTGAGAATACATGGATCAATTCTACTCAACATAACATTGGCTATTGCCAACAGTGCCCAGAGAGGGTTCAGTGGCCAGTTGAGATGGGCTCTCCTCCTCCACTTTACTTCAATGCAGGCATGTTTGTTTATGAGCCTAAGCTTTCAACTTACCATGATCTCTTGGAGACTGTCAAAGTCACTCCTCCGACTTTATTTGCTGAGCAGGTAATTTTAATTTAATTTTGGTTATATATTATATACTATCATTACCATATTTTCAATTTGTCTCACTAAAAAATATATTAAATTTTGGGTTATCTTTTGTAGGACTTCCTTAACATGTACTTTAAGGATATATATAAGCCCATCCCTCCCATATACAACTTTGTTTTAGCCATGCTTTGGCGTCACCCCGAAAATTTCAACTTTGATGAAATAAAAGTTGCCCACTATTGTGCTGCGGTATGTTAATCTTTTGGTTAATTTCAATTATAGCATCTTATACTTAATTAGAATTTTATTTACTAATAATTAATTTGTCTCCTTGTGTTTACGATAAAGGGTTCAAAGCCTTGGAGGTACACTGGGAAAGAAGAAAACATGCAGAGGGAAGATATCAAGAAACTAGTGAAAAAATGGTGGGATATTTATGAGGATGAGTCTTTGGATTATAAGAATATCACTGCTGATCATGACAAGAATGCTCCATCGGCTGCTTGATTAGCTTTAGAATTTTTTTTTTTCCTATGTTGCAATTAGTTTTAGTATTGTAAAGTGCTACCACTTGTCCTTTTTTTTTGAGGGACAAGTAGGGTGATTGCTATCTAAGATATAGCAAAAATAATTAGTGTGGGATATCAATGCGTTTTTATTAGCCATTTTTCCCTGAATTATCTCGTTATTAATTACTATATGTTTAATGTAACAGTCTTTTTCAATTTTATGAAATTAGTAATGATTTTTATGGTTAATCCTTTGCTATCATAATGAAGATCTTTTTAAATCTTAACCCTTGCAACTTGATTAATATTTCTTTTTTGAAGTAAATGTCATGTAACAAAATCAGTAATTTAATTAATTCCTTAAGAAAACTATACGTTTTAGAACCATTAAAAACCATTAATGAATGGCATGGTGTCACCATTCATTTATCATCAAGAGTGTGCGTAATTTTCTGGCTTTCCTAACTTGTCCAGACTACTGACTTACACTTGTTGATGAGGCTTAAGTACTTTACAATCAGGCACTATCTAAGTCGTTGATCAAGTAAGAAAAGCAATGGCTATATATACTTGACAATCAAGGTCGTAACTTTCTGCTTTCCTAACTTATCAAGACCACCTACTTGCACTGATACTCAATCTAAAGTAGTTGATCAAGTAAGGAAAGCAATAACATTATATATTTTACAATCAAGGTGATATTCATTACATCATTGTATTTACATATTTCACTCCTTAATATAGCTCCTTTAATGTTGGTAATCTCACTACAAAATACTTTCACATGATTTTCCTTTATTTGTTTTTGAAAGAATCACTTTCCCATGATTTGTTATTTTAGCCCATCAATTTTTTTTTTAATAATTCGATAAGGGAAATTTAAACCCCTAACCTCTTTGTTGAAAACAACCGTATCCTACAAGGGTTGGCACTTTTTAGCTCAAAGAATTGTTTTTATGTTCTTTTTCAACGGTGGCAAATTACAATAAAAATGTTTGTTTTCCTTTACATCAAATCATGTATTTCAATTCAATGTGCTCTTTCGAAATCTACGGAATAACAGTTAGCTTCATATCAAAAGTCTTGGAGTTGATTGCAGAGAGAATATCTTGAGTTTAACTTTTCTCTTTTGCACAAATTAATCATCATTCAATCTGAAGTAACCCTTACTTTTCTCTAAACTTCCTTTTCACATCTTTTCCTTCCATGCTAACAAAAGAAGATACTACAAACTTCATTTTTTGCCATTCCCCTTAACCTCACTACTTTTCTCACTAACTAAATTTGTCAAACACACTGCACTAACCATACTGAAAGTATCCTCTCTTCTTTTTGCCACATTGAAAATATCCTAAACATATATAAAAGCAAATCTTAAAAAATAAAACAAAAAATAAAAAATATTCACATCTCCAAAAGTAACAACAAAATACGCCAATTTTGGCTTCCATGTTTTTTTTTTTTTTTTTTTTTCCAACAATGGAGAGAGGATTTGAACCCAGGTTTATCTCATAGAAAAATTGGGAAATGTCACTGAGCCTGAGTCCTATGTGTTGAGTAATGCTGAACTTTTTTGGCTCAATCTTTGGATACAAAAAAGATGGAATCAATGTCAGTAATATGACATGAAAATTCTATAAGAAGCCAAAAAAGTCCGCCAACAAGAGGACCTTTTTCTTCCTCGGTTAATTTCTATCATGAACCATTTTTAAATATTCAACAACGAGAACTTTTGTTTTCCAAATGAGCCACCTTTATTTTCTCACATTAGTTCACCCTCTTTGAGGCAAATTGTTTCTGGGGCAGTGCTCTCCAACCAATATCCCGCCTGTAGAATCCTCCTGGCCAATTTATTTCCTCAACAGCTTGGTAAGCTCGTTCCCGTGCCTCTTCAAGATCTGTTCCCTTGGCAGTAACCCCAAGAACGCGTCCTCCCGTGGCAATGATATTGCCATCCGAGTCTTGTGCAGTTCCAGCGTGAAATATCTGAACACATGGAGCAACATGCTCCGCTTCCTCAAGATTTCGAATCACAGATCCTTTCTCATAGGCCCCAGGATAACCCTTACTTGCCATTACCACTACCATGGCTGAACCTGGGGACCAGTTCAAGGATACCCCACTCAGCTGTCCTCTACAAGCTGCAAGCAAAACTTGTGCCAGATCAGACTCCAGCCGAACCATCAAGACCTGTTTATCATTAAGGGCAAACAAGGCCAAAAGAATCCAGTTCAATATGTCACCAACATAAATTTTTTTTTGACAACTAAGAGGGTTACTGGGAAGTGCCAAAAAGGTGTCATGAACAACGTCATTGACACATTGTAATGTCTTAAGTTGATAACATATGGATACAGTCACAGCAAAAACATGGATATCTAAAGCAGACCCATTCAAAAAGTTTGTGTATGCAATTGAACCCATATGTTTGTAGAGTATGTACACAATATAACTTATAATATGTCGCCACTAAACTAATTAGAGAAAAGGCAAACCAGAATTTGGCATTAAAAAAGAAGATTAACCAAGCGATCTGCCTTTAACTTGGGCAATATATCAACTTATCCACCATCTACTTGTAAAAAACCAATCTTGAAGAAAGTTCATTGTGTTAAATAATTGCAGATTGATATAAGCAAAGAAAAGCAAAATTTACTGACTTCCCAAACAGTAACAGCACTATAGCTAACTGAACTAAGTTAGCCGTACGGGATTGAATTTTGAAGTCAAAATAATTTATGAAGATACCACATTCAAAGCCTGACCACAATTTGCATCCTGCTATCATGCTTCAAAGCCAGCAGGGTCCACAGTATCTAATCATATGTTGGACCACAGAATAAATAATAATTTAGTGTCTGTTAACTGACCTGGCATTCTGGATCTCCAAAGCGCACATTGTACTCAATCAGCTTTGGTAAGCCAGACTTCTTCTCAATCATAAGCCCAGCATACAAAACCCCAACAAACTTACACCCTTCAGCAGCCATTCCATTTACTGTAGGAAGAATTATAGATTTCATGACCAATGCCTGAAGTTCTTTTGTTAAGATGGGTGCTGGAGAATATGCCCCCATCCCACCAGTATTGGGCCCTGTATCACCATCTCCAACTCGTTTATGGTCCTGAGCAGACTCTAGAGGTATGGCATTCTCTCCATCCACCAGGGCAAAAAAAGATGCTTCTTCTCCTTCTAGATATTCTTCAACAATAACACGGCAACCTGCAGAACCAAAATCACCCTTCACAAGCATTGAGTCAACGGCTTCACATGCTTCCTCCACACTCATAGCAACAACAACTCCTTTTCCAGCTGCCAATCCATCTGCTTTGATAACAATTGGTGCTCCCTGCTCTTGAATGTATTGCTTTGCAGCAGATGGATCTGTAAATGTTTTATACTGCACAATTGAATAATAAATTCTTAAGGTAATTTTGTGGGAAAATGGTGACACAATAATGCAAAAGCGAAGAAATTCCAGAATTGAAATTTGTTAAAATAAAAAAGGATAGTAAATATAACAGTTAAAAGAAATGAAAGAAATGCCCATTAGAAAAATAAGACTAAGAATATGGATAGCAATAGGGAAAACTGGGATCATGCTCACTTTTTCAGTCCAATAGAGAAGAAATTACACAAACACACACATATGTACAAAAAGAAATAGCATACCAATGTGCCACTATAAGGAACTTTAGAAAATGAAAGCTAATAATTAGTACTAAGTTTCCAATAAATATTTAACACAATGAGATGAAGGGATTTGCTCTTCTCTTGGTTTGATGGATTAAAGAAAGGAGGATAAACCTTAGCAGTAGGAATTCCATATTTGTCACACAAATTCTTCATGAAGTTTTTGGAACCTTCCAAAGCAGCAGCCTCTGCTGAAGGGCCAAAAGTTGGAATTCCAGCCTTAACCAGATCATTTGCAAGGCCTGAAACAAGAGGAGCCTCTGGTCCCACAACAACCAGCCCCACACCCCATTTGTTGCAGAAGGATATTACAGCCGTGCTGTCAAAGATGTCAAGGTCTGAAATACAAGTGGCATTCCCTGAGTTGGAAATCCCAACATTACCAGGTGCACAAAAGACAGCATCACAGGAGGGAGATCGCCGCAAAGCATAACAAAGTGCATGTTCCCTTCCTCCTCCACCAATGACCAAAACTACCACCCTCTCTTCTGCAACATTAGTAAATAAAGAGGACCAGTTAATTACTATGCAAGGTAAATTAAACCAATACCTCATAGGCTCATATCATTGCATGAATCAACAGTAATTTTCAAAAAAGAATAACTCCTTAAATTTGACTAGTGTTAATGATGGTGACGAGACCACTTATCAAAAAATTGTTAACTTATCAGTCACTAAAGTGATGCAGAGCTAATAATTTATTTTCTCCCCTAACATGAATAAGAACAACCATATTTGAACAACACCAGAACAAATCCTCAGCCTCTCAAGTCTCACAACCACAGGTCCATAGCCAAGGTCAAGAAACCCTCAATGCTAAATTCAGACAGAGAATCGATGTGTATTGTATGCGCAAGCATACACACGATACATCTGGCTTCAACAGGGAACCTCAAATCAACAGTTACTAAAGAAATGGACTAACATGTGAATAAAACTCCCGCAATATCAGGTATGGATTCACTACTACTCTCGATGTGGCCAAGCGCATTGCAAATTATTACAGTTGGTCTATTTACATGGAAAGGACCATTTTAAAATAGTGACTAAAAAGCTAGTTAAAGAAAACTAACTATATATATGTGCTTCTTCAACAGGATTACTCCAAGTAAAACTTTACATATAATATAGCTCATGCATTTGAAACCACTTCAAAGCCTAGTAATTTTCTATCAAGCCAACAACAAGATTAGATTTTGACTTTATTCAAAGAAAGCCCATTTCCCAATTTTTTCATATAATTGTAATTTTCTCTAAAAATATAGCAAAATATTTGAGAAATAGCTAGAAATTAAAAGGAGAAATATATAAGCTTTTTTTTTTTTCTCTTAAATTTATCAAATTATTTGTGAAATTAGAACACATAAATTAATATTATAAAAAAAGAGAAAGAAGAAGAAAGATATACTTACGAGAGATGGACGGCTGAGATTTGAGAGAAGAGCAGATGATGAAGGGAGAGGAAGACGATGATCGTGAGGCGTTGAATGAGGGAGAGCGATGATTGGTTGAAATGGAAAAGAGGGTACCCACAGAGTACGAGGAAGTGTTGTTGCTGTAGTAGTAGTTGTTGTTGTTGTTGTTGTTGTTAGCGACAGCGAAGTAGTGATAGTGAGCAAAGGGCTTCGGAAATCGCAGGTTGTTGTTGTTGTTGTAGTTGTAGTTGTAGCTGTAGTTGTGTAGTCTCAGTGAAGGTCCGACGTTGAAGGTGGTAGTGGCGCAAGACATTTTTTTTTTTTTTTTTGGGTCTGTTCCTGTTGGGGAATTGGAGGAATGGCACTCGCCGTCACTGTCGCCGCCGCCTAGGAATTTATCTGGTCGGGCTGATGAGCTCCTGCTCTGCGATTCTGGGAGTGTGATTCGTGGGGTTTTTGGTTTTTTGCTTTTATAACTTAGCCGAAACGGTGTCGTATTGGAGCTTGAGTTTTGTGTTTTTTTAGGGCCTGTTTGGCTCCTTAGTTTTTACACATTTTCATTCATTTTAAACAATATTACACACATGTTCACACATTTTTTTACCCATACATATATCAAAAACACCAAATCAACGTAACTCAACCTACTCTCCCAAACACGCCCCTTAAACTTTGTGACAGGTCTGCTCTTGGTATTCTATTCTCTCCTTTGTAAAAACAGTATGGTTTGGGCGGATTTGACAAAAACAAATTCTTCATTGTCACTTGACAGCAGAATCTAAGCATAGGAACTAAATTTCAGATGTAAAATTATATTTTAGAAATTTTGGGGTTGTAGGGAGTATTGGCCATTAGTATATATTAAGCCGGGGGCCCGATCTAAGGACGAGTAAACATTGTTGTAGAGGTTGGCATTGTTAGAAATGCTATAAGAATGTGGATAATAATTGTTGTATTGAGATTTAGTTAGTTAGTTAGTTAGTTACAATTCCAAGTATGTTAATCACATTTAGTATATGTTAGAATTATTAATGCACATGGTTAATCACATTTAGCATATATTGGAAATATTAATGCACATGGAGAATAATAGAACCAATAGAATAAAGTCATGTGAGCTAATGAGATTAGAGCTAGTCTCTTATAAATACATGATTACAATCCAATATGAGATATCAATTGAAGAATAAACCAATTTCTTAGTGCATTAGTGCATCTCTCTCTCTTGATCTATTTCTTTCTCTATAGAGGGTGAGTACCTCAAATTAAGTCAATTTCCCTACAATTCTCATCAATCCTCCTATAATTCATACACATCCTCATTAGGAACCTCTAGGTTCCTAACATTTGGTAGCAGAGTCGTCGATCTTGAGACGGGTGAATCTAACTTACAAGAAATCTTGAAAATGGTGAATGAAGTTTTAGAGAAGGTTAAGGCCTTGATAGAATCTAATGAGGCTCTTTCGAAGAAATTCAAGGCCTTAGCTGAATCTAACAAAGCCATGAATGAAGAGCTCTCAAGATTGCAAGAAGATCTTGAGTGCAATCTTGAGAACATAAAGAAAGAGGACTTACAATCTCTTGATTCAATGAAATTCAAAGAATAAATCAAATTCCAAGAATCTACTACTGTTGTTACAAGCCGAGATGTTAATTTTTGTGTCAATGGGGATGATGATATACACAAAGACGCAGCCTATGAAGTTCAGTTCAAAGAACCAACAAAGAAGAAGATGATGATTTTCCAAGAACCAATTCTTGATGCACCAATGGAGGCTTCCATTCAAGAGTCTATGATTCAAAAATTGGCAATCCAAGTGTCAGTGATCCAAGAATCTAAGATACAAGTGCCAACAATTTTAATGGTTCTAGAATTAAATGAGGTCTTAAGGATACAAGAACATCTCAAGGTTCAAAGAATCAATGAGACCTTGAAGATTGAAGAACCATTGCAGGCTCAAGAATTCGAGCAAAGTTTGAAGATCTACAAAGAAAAAACTTTCATATGCATGAGACCGCTTGTCAAAGAGAAATGCATGAATATGGTCATCAAAACGTCACTACGCTATTGGTCCATTGGAAGATCTCCTTTGATGAAGATGCTATTTCACAACAGCTTGTGGGCAAGGTGTTTTCAAGAAGAGGGAAATGTTAGAAATGCTATAAGCATATAGATAATAATTATTGTATTGAGATTTAGTTAGATAGTTAGTTACAATTCCAAACATGTTAATCACATTTAGTACATGTTAGAATTATTAATGCACATGGTTAATCACATTTAGCATATGTTGGAATTATTAATGCACATGGAAAATAATAGAACCAATAGGATGAGGTCATATGGGCCAATGAGATTAGAGCTAGTCTCCTATAAATACATGATTGTAATCCAATATGAGATATCAATTGAAGAATAAACCAATTTCTTAGTGCATTAATGCATCTCTCTCTCTTAATCTCTTTCTTTCTCTATGGAGGATAACTACCTCGAATTAAGTCAATTTCCCTACAATTCTCATCAATCCTCCTATAATTCATACCCATCCTTATTAAAAACCTCTAGGTTCCTAACAAGCATTGATGAATAAAAAAAGGGGTCTAGTTATAATGATCCGAGAAGGGGGTCCGAGGATAAAGCCTCCTTAGCTGAGTGAAACAGAGCTTAGAAAGTACGGTATGCCATCTAGAAGCAACGTTCCAAGAAATTCTGTTGATAAAGATATATATTGTGATAACACAGGACAAAAGAAAGTTATAAAATATCTAGAAGAAAACTGCTACCACCGCATTGAATACTTTGTAGTTAACTCTCTGGTCGCATTAATGAGAAAATAATACCTGAATAGTGGTTTTCAGCCTTACAACTACTTCCAAATATTTTAGGAAGGTGCTAATGGGACAAGGATCAACACCAACAATTTGATCTACACGTGGAGTGTAGAGATAAAATGGGCAATGTAGTATAAAGTAGGGAGAGGACTCTAAGGGGAGGGGATTGGAGAAAAAGAAAGAGAAAAACACTATAGAGTAAAAAAACAATACTTAAAATCAGTCTTAAAAGAATCAAATATAAGAATCAACCTCCTCGGATTGTTTCTGATGACGATTTTCTTTAGATAAAATCAGTTCATCTTTATTTTATTGTCATTTTTTACTCACTATTATCATTGTCTAAGCTTATTAGAACCTAATTTTCTAATCCACTCTCTACAAATTCATTGTATTGAGCTTTTTGGGCCTACTCTCTTTCTTACTTTGGGCTTAGGTACAAAAATTGTGGCCTTATATGAGTATAAAATCAAAACAACTCCAAATTTTAGAGGGTGTATGCAATTTACTCTTTAAAAAAAAAAAAAACTTAGCATGCTATTAGTTTTATAGTTTTTTTTTTTTTTCTATAGATTTTTAGATAAAGATTCTCTTATGCATATATATATATATATATATATATAGATTCTCTTGAGTTTCTTTTAATCACTTTAGTTCTAATACTTTAGGATCGGTGATTGACCTTCAACTGTCTTATTAGATTCTTTTTTTTTTTATAGTAAATAATAATACTTATTAGAACACACACAAAAATAATAATAGAGTCTATTACATGTATTCTTCTCCACTATTCTATCTTTTAAAATAAAGCTTATGGTTTTATTTTATGAAAGGGGGCCTTTATACTTTATGACTCAAAAAATGTCATTTATGTTACCAATGATGAAAGCAGTTTATGAATAAAAGTGAAGTTATACTACTAATCCCATAGAAAATGACGAAAAAGAAAAAAGAAATTGAGTTTTATATTTTCTACTTAATAGTAAAAAATATTTTACCTGACTAGACGGGAAAAAAAATGAATAGATAAAATTTCTAGATGAAGGGAATAAATATCTCAATCAAAGGATGATAGAAATGGAAAAGAGAGGGTGAGTGTTTCTTGGCTCAAAACTAAAAATTCTTTCTTTTCCTATAAGGTGTCTTGATAGTTGATAAGAATAATGCGTAGAAATTAGGTTATACTTAAATCATTCTCTCTTGTCATGCTCAACACTCATAGAATATGTGTGTTGGCATAATCACATCAGAAAAAGATAAATAAAAAAAAATGGAGCAGTCTGATCGTGCAATTTGTGACCTATAAATAATGTACATTTTCTGCTTATATGGACCCATTACTTTTTTGTAAACTACTTATAATCACACAAGTTAACAAGTTCAGAAATTTGGTACGAGAATGATTAGTATTTTTAATTGTTTAAGGATGAATCGGGTCCAACCTGTTTGATCCACAAATACCCAACCAGTCCTGACCCTTCAACCCAGTTTGTCACAAACAAAGTGAGTTAAGCACCATAATGAAACGTTGAAACCCAGCACAATATACTTGAACATCCACATTAAATAACATAATTCACTACCTAACATCTTTTTTCGTTGAAAGCCCAATCCAAATCCAAATTAAACTAAGCCCAAAATTCATTTCTTTTTTAATCAAGCCCATCAGTTTTCTTTAAAAGGCCCAATAGCCCATCAAATGCAACTCTTGATTGAAAAAGAAAAAGCTCAAAAGGCTGAGCTGAACTGAGCAAACATTTATTTATTTTGGTAGTGGATTTCTTTAGGCTTTAACAATTATGCATAAAATTGCATTGTTAGGGACAAATTTTTTTTACAAACTGTGAAGGTGATGAATTGCTATCACGTGTGACTTTTATTATGCACCAATTACAACATCTTATCACATTTATTATACACCACATCTTATGTTGATTGTTGTGAAAAAAAGAGTTCCTTAAAAAATTGTCACTCATCTTGTTGTACATTGCAAAACGCTCGATAATTTGGAAATTGTGGGGCCTTAGCCAATAAGGTAGTGGTGGGAAGAAAGGGCCCATCGGTATAATGGCCGAAGTGAAAAGTATCATTCCCAACCAAGTCAACCATAGGAAACATGTTTCTTAATTCCATTTAAATAACTCTTTGCATAATTAACAACTAAGTATATGTTTTGTTTCATTTTATTTTAATATCTACTTATTTGTTAGGAGTTTTGTAGCTTAATTAGCACCTATAAGTGTTTCCACGATTTAAATCCTTTATTTTCCAATTAATGTCAATAATTTTAGTTATAATAATTCTTTTTATACCATTTATTTTTTTTAAAAAATAAACCAATTAAAAATTAAGCTCATCTAGACATAGCAAAATCAAAATTGGACTATGCTGGACAGTTGGAGTGTAGGACAATTTTTTTTTTTTTTTAAAAATAATTTGATAAGCCAGCTACCTTTGTTTAAACCCTTAGCTAATTATGAATGCAAAAAAGAGGGTTCAAAAAGAGTATGGCCCCAAAAATTACCAAACACATTTATCAGTCTTGGGCTAGACTGAAGTCCAAAGGCCCAAAAAACCTACACCAGCCTAGAGAAAGAAAGGAAAAAGGAAAATGCTGCACAGGTACAAGCACATCTCTGATCATACTGTAAATTGAACACTTTCGACAGCATAGAGAAAGGTATCGCTACACATATGCATCACAATTCACATGCATATCCCTGACATCTGAGAACCAGTTTCAGCTAATCAAATTGAGTTATGGTCTAACTTGGAAATAAGACAAGACAGACATGCAACCTTTGAGTTTAGCGGATTTCAGATTTAAAGCAAGGTACAAGTTAAGATTATTATGATTAGTACAAGAACCAAATAGGTGCCATTTTGAAAAGAATCAGGATGTACCTCACAAGGTGGCAACCACATGCAATCTAAGAAACAGTTTCAGTTCATGAGATTGAATTATAGTCTGACTTTGGTATAAGGCATGAGAGACTTGCAACTTTTGACTTTAGCAGATTTATTACGATAATTAAGCAAGAGCACAATAACCAAACGAGTTCCATTTCAAAAAGATACAAGATGTACCTCACAAGGTGGCAACCACATCCACGATGTCAATATATGCTTTAGGCTCCTAGAGTTTGGCAAAAATCTAGGAGCAAAGATACGATTCTTTAAGACCACGGTAACATCTCTGTTTGGGAACAGAAGTAGGTGATTCTACATTAGGTTTCATGAATCAAACTACTATTAAAAAAAAAAATTAAACAAATAAAAGCAATTTATGCAACCGGTCGTACAAGTCGTGCCCAATTTGGTGGTTTGATTATCTACCTGACAAGACATCCAAGATGTGTACATGGAGAAAATTAGGAATGGAATCATGCTCATCCTACAAGATTAACAAGTCAAAACTCAGGAGTTATAAGCATGGATGGCCATTATTGTTGATGTATAGCCTTGGAAAAAATCCCCCTTAAGCAGCAACTGCAACCTTTTCTGGCTTCTTCCCAGTAACATTTTCTGGCTTCTTCCCAGCAGCCTTTGAAGGCTTCCCAGTGTAGGGTTTTTCAGGTTTCTCAATTCCTTGAATATCAGTTATCCTTAATTTAGTCAGTTCCTGAAAAGGAGAAGCATGGGTCAAGAAAAATTATCACTGTGAGGTAGCGGCAAAAAATTGTTTAGACCATAGATTTGAGAAATACCTGACGATGTCCTTTGGTGCGGCGATAATTCTTCCTTCTCTTTTTCTTGAATATAATTACCTTTGCATCTAGTGCCTGAGAAAGAGTAACATGAGAAAAATATAAAATGCCTAACAAAAAAAGAAGCTGTAACTTTTTCAGTAATTCACAAAAGCCATATAAGTTCGGTGCCAGACAATACAAAAGGAGAAAGTGAAAAGACAACTATAATGTCTATAAACATGGCGATCACAGGAGTAATTTGCTTCATAGACAAATTAATTAATATCATAGATCTGCATACATTTTCTCCCTGCCTTGCATTTTAGAATTTTTCAACTTGCACCAACACCTTTAGGTAGTGGTTTAGGAGGTTTCTTGGGCCTTCAAAACCAGCAACCCTCCATCCATCACTAGATTGGGGTATATACCCTGCTTGTATTTGGTCATTTGGCTTATCATTTTTTTAGAACTTTCAAGTAGTCCACCTAGCAATTTCAAATCAAGGTTAAAATTATGCAAAAGCACTTTATTGGCCAACATAGAAGCCAACCCCGAGCATTATGGCATGGATTATAGAATAGCAATTTCAAGATAACCAGTACTTTATTGATAAAAAAATAGTAATAATAATAATCCCATTTTTATTTCTTGATTTTCCCCTGTTATAGAGTTGGGATCATAATCACAACTTAGCATATAACATAGCTGTTAGTTTTCATGTAATTTATGAAGCTAGATAAACTCTAGCTACTATTTCTTTCTCTTTGTATTGCAGTCCATTTAGACAGAAAGTTCTCCCTGGAAAAGTTTATCCCGACCTTTTTAAGAGGCTCCATGTATCAAAATGGAAATCTTTCTTTGAACTCAAATATATGACTGCTTCTTCTGAATTAACTCTTCAAATTGGAAATTCCACTTATCCTAAGGAATTAATTTTGCAAGAAATGTATCCCATGAAACAAACATGATTGCAAAAATTACATGCAAATGAGAACACAATGTGAGAGAGACAGAGAGAGAGCAAAGATTAGTGTCACACTCACATGCTCTTCAACAACTGCATGAACAGCTGCATCTGGTAATATGGGCCGACCAATAATGGTCTGACTACTAGAGCCAAGCAAAAGAACCTTGTTCAAAATTAACTGCAACAGAAAGAGATGGAAGCATTAATAAAGTAATCACTTTTTTGAAAGAAAAAGACAGGTTATTGAATTTTTGTTGGGAAAGTAAACTACATATAACTTCCCAGCAAACTATAGAAGACTACACAATTGAAATCACAAGGCAATCTCAAATCAATCTTGATACCATCTTGGATAAAAATGCCTTCGATCGCATCTCCTTTGTTAAGGTAGAGAAAGCATGGATCATAAAGCTATTACATGCCAAATCAGCCCAAGCAGAAATGGACAAGGAAAATATATGTAATTTTCTATAAGCTGAACTGCTATGTCTTTGTTTTTTTGTTTTTTGATAAGGAATTTGCTATGTCTGTTTCCGCTTGCTCCATCAGGTGAATGAGCCAATGAAGTGGTTCATGGAATTGATTTGGCACCACTTAACAAAAAATTGATTTGGAATTGATAAGTCTATTTTGCCTTGAAAGGTATAAAGACAATGTAAAATGCCAATTGTCTCATTGGAGAGGCTTCTAAATTTATCTACCAGGGCCTTTTATTTGAAAAAATGTGAGCACAAAGAGTAAGAAGGAAGATTATTTGCTTTGTTGCGGGCCACCAGAGAATATTATGATCTGAAGGTTTCTAACAAGGTCATAATAAAAAGAGTATTCAGCATGATGCAAAAGAGGCTAGTCAACATGTGAAATCAGTAACCAATGCCATCTAAGATTTTTTACAAGAGATTTTTTGAAACTGGTTTACCAACAAATTAAGTTTAAGATACACACTTCTATTTTTACATCTTAAACTCAATCTCAGCCTTTCATTTAATGAACACGTTGATCCTTAGCTGCTCAACATCTAATATTACTAAGCATGAATGGTCTTCCACTTGTTTTATAAAACTTTCTCGTCTATCTCTTCATCTTTAAAGGTAAACCAAGATTAAAAATAAATCCTGTTTTGGTTCATTGGATATCATTTTTGTTTTGAAATTCCTTTTTTATTATGATAAAATAAGAGACAGAGGAACCTATGAGGCATGAAGTTCAGACCAAAGTGCTCCTTTTTTAGCAAAAAGATCTGTTTTTTGAGTCAACTGATAAAAAAAACCAATAACAATAATCTCATTATTGAGAAGCGATTAACGATCTATCTTAACATATTGAAATACTCAATGGCCAAAAACCAAAATGATTCCAACCCCTCCCCCCTATTTTTGAACAAAAGCAAGACTAAATTCCCATCCATGCTTCTTTAGATCCCACCAAAGAGCCATAATCCTAGGGAAAAACAATTCTTTTTCATCAAACCCTATTGAAAAGGAAGATTCCAAGCCACATTCTAATTTTGTAAGGGAAAGGTCAAGAGCACATTTCAGAACTGTTCATGCAAGTCTATCACACAGCAAGTACACCGTGCCATATGACATCCTATATTAGCAGCAAATCTAGTTGCATGCTTGGTGATCTGTAGCAATAATGGCGAAACTTAGGTACACTTCCTAAGACATTGTAACTTAGGTACCCCAATTAAATTCAGCCATGTAGCTGCAGTGACCAATAAGCACAAAAAGTAATATCTTCCCTCATGGACAATTAAATTCAACTATGTGACTCATGTTTTTGATAGGTAGTGTGAAAAAAACTAACAAAAGAAATGTACGAGCATCTGAATACAGAAGCCGCATAGAGAAGTGAATTCACAACAAGTGCAAGCATGTCTACTCGTGTCAGTACCCAAAGTACTAACAACGATTTTGGCAACAGAAAGGGCCGTATACGCTATCAATCTCAAGCGCATCAGTGACACTAACTAATTGCCTTCTTCTACCCAAACAAAAAAAAAATACTCATTAAAGCTTATCATCATATACATCTACTAGTCTAAACCTTAATCGCAGACAGAGAGAGAAGCATACGAATAATTCTTCATAAAGATCTATAAATGAGCCCTGAAGGCCGCTCTGGTGTAACAATGTGACTCATTGGCAATGCAGCAACATAGTTGAACTAAATTGGAGGATCTAAGGTACAGAAACTGTTTGTAAGTTTTGTCCGTAACTATAAAAGCATGCTAAGTACATAACTTCTCCCTCAACATAGTACTATAAGTAACCATTAACTCTGAATTCCCATCAAAATGAGATACTTGGCAAAACCCTTTTTTTTTCCTGCATAATTTATATGATATGGAAATGATATCCTTGACTGTGACTATTAATTAACAATGCAAAGTACAAATGAACACATAGTTTTATAAGTAATCACGCAAATTCAATAGCAACCCACCTTGTCATTGACTTCGCAGAATTTCAATCTCTCAGTGAAAATCGAATCCCCATTGCTCACCTTGAACTGGTGCGATCCAATCTTAGCACAAAAAGATAACCAAAAAAAAAAAAAAAAAATTCAATACCTCCATAAACATCCAATCAAAAAAACGACACCAAAAGACAGAAGAAGAAGAACCTGAACGACAGCGAAAACCGGGTCGTAGCGCTTGAAAACCCGATCGGAGGGCTCTAGTGGGCCCACCACTTTGTAACCAATCTCCGCCGCCTCGGCCTCTTTCTCCTCCGGAGAGTACTCTCTCTTCACCAATTTCAGCTCGCCCTCCTCTTCGATCCTCCCACCCACTTCATCGTCGTCGTAGTCATCGTCGTCTTCGTCGTCGTCATCGTCTTCGTCGTCTTCGTCGTCTTCTCTTTTGGATGAGAAATGACGAGTGTTGGACCAGTGCTGGGTGGGTTCGGGAGTGGTGAAAATGTGGGCGGCGAGGAGGGGTTTTAGGGGTTGGGTTTTGGAGAGAGGAAGTGGGAGAGGGAGAGGGAGAGATGGGTTTGTGGAGAACAGGGCGGAGGCGTGGCGGGTCAAAGCGTGGAGACACCGTCTGTTCGCCATGGATGGCTCGTTGAGCTCACTTCTGAGTTCTGACAGAGTAGTTGTAGTAGTAGTAGGGTTTTAGATTGATTGTTGAGGGTTTAGGTTTTGAGATGGACTAATTTCAGCGACACGTTAAAATTCACAACTTGCCACGGCTATTTTCACATAAATCAACTTTTTTTTTTTCTCTACCGTGTCTTTTGGACGACTTCTTTTGCTAAAATTAATTTTTTTAAAAAAAATACAGTAAATAAAGGTAAAAATTAACTAAAATAGTACAGATTAATAGTACTAAAAAGTATAAGAGGATCCACAAATAGTAACAAAAATAAACTTAATACTAAAATAAGTTGGCAAATATTAATTTATCTAAACATAACCTTAGGCTCCGTTTGAAAGTTCATAAGGGAAAAGAATGGAATGAAATAGAATGATCACAAGGGAATGAAATGGAATGTAATGTAATGTATTTAAGTAAAAGAAAAGAATGGAATGGAATTAAGTAACCTTGATTGGATGTTTTAAAATAAATGAATGAAAATGGATGAAAATGAATGGAATGTAAATAATCTTGATTGGGAGTAATATGGAGGGAATGTAATGAAATCATTTTATGACAATATTACTATTAGACCTCTATTTTAAAATAAATAGTTGAATATATAGAGGTATTTTGGGAGTTTTAGTAAAAAATTTATTAAATCTAATTTCATTCCCTCCCATTCCTCCTAATTTTGGGGGAAATGAAAATTTGAGGTTTTAAAGGAATAGAGAGAAATGAGTGTTCCCTCCTATCCATTCTATTCCCTCCCACTTAAACTCCCAAACAAGGGAATGGACTTTCCATTCCTTCAATCAAAACTCCCAAACAAGGAAAGGGAAGAATATTCTAAAATTATTCTTTTCATTTCTTTCATTTCCATTCCATTCTATTTCCTCCTCCCAAACGAGGCCTTAGAGTCTATCATGTGGACAGTTATAACAAAAAATTACAATAATTTTGAGAAATGCATGTGTACAAAATTTTCACAACACTTTCGCAACAAATCATACTCATTGTTATTAGTGGGCAAAAATATAATTTCAATGATAGGTCTAAATTGGAATCAATAATAACTTATCACGTATGATTTGATATGAAAATTTAATGAAAGTAGCATTTCTTAGTATTTTTTTTTATATGATTATAGAATCTTTATTAAAGATGACCCTTTTTTTTTTCTTCCAACGTATCTAAACTTAGTTCATTTGAATGGAATGATCTTTTTTTATATATATATATTTTTTTCTTAATTTTTATGTTTGGAAACAATTTTACTTAATATTTTTTTAGAAAATGTTTCCCTCTAATCTAGTTTGAAAAGAGAAAACCTTTAAATTCTCTGTATATATTTTTTATTGAATATAAATTTGAAAAATCTAACGGTTGGATTGTATGTTTTTATTATATCGTCCGTGCTTATAATATTATGCAATGAGACATTACTTTTGCAATTTTTTTTTTTTTTGAGAATCCGGCTTGTTAAGCATTTTATTGAATAATACTGGCTAAATCAGCTTGAAATACAACATAAGAAAGTGGAGGAACAGACTCCATCCACACTACATAATCTGAAACATGAATTGCGTGTCTAGCTAATCCATGGGCTACCTTGTTACCTTCTCTCTTTGTATGAGGGTAAAGTAATGTACGAAATCTAGTTGAAAAAAGTTTAACATCCTCCACCAATAGACCGAACGGAGACAAGGACTGTTCACTACTTGTTAAAGCATGACAGACAAGCCATGAGTCACCTTCCAACATAGCATTAGCAATCCCAATCTCTCTTGCAAATTCCAACGCTCTGGTTGCTACAATTGCCTCCATGTTTGCTGCCTAGTAAGCATGAGGAACCAGCTGTGACAGAGAAGCAATGGTTGCACCTGATGAGTCCCGAATTATAACTCCTATCCCAGACTTTCCTACATGCTCAAAAGTGGCGCAGTCAAAGTTGATTTTATACAAATCACAGGGAAGGGGCTGCCAAGAGACACGTGGGCTGCGCTGGGGTAGATTTGCTGCGGGCTGAGCTGTAATAAACTCGTCCAATCTTGCCTTTGCCGAGGATGCAATTTGAGACAGCATGCTGTGTGGATTATTGAGTCGAACTTGGTTCCTCTGAGTCCAGACCGACCACACCATCATTGCAAATAGCTCCACATTCTTCTGTTCCTGTATCACCCATAAGAGCAGCTCTTTGAAGTCCATAAACCTCATGTTTCGGCGAAAACTCCATTGATTCGATTCATTCCAGACCTCATCCAATTTGGGGCACGCCCACACTGCATGTAACGTTGTTTTAGGGAGCTGCTTGCACCAATCACATAGAGAGTTTGAGATGATAGTACGCTGCATCAGGTTTTGTTTCGTGGGCAATGAGTCACGACACGCTCTCCATATGTGGTTCTTGACTTTGTTCGGAACTTTCAGCGTCCATAACTTCTTCCACAACTGGGTTTCAAGGGCTCCATGTGTCCTTTCAAGAGCTAGTTCTGCTTCTTCCTTTAGAAAGCAGTATCCCGATTTACAAGTGTACTTGCCATCATGTGATAAGGGCCAGTAGGGACTGTCTTCCATTTCGTTTTGGGCAAGGGGTATATTTTTTATTATTTCAACTTCCTGAGGGGTGAAGAGGCCCTCCAACAAGGCATTGTTCCATTGTTTTGTGTCTGTGTCAATTAAGACATTTACTGTTGCCTCCCCTATTGATTCCACCACCGGAGACATAATCATATCGTGGTTCTTTTGAGGCAACCACCTGTGTCTGTATATTTGGATTGTTTTTCCGTTGGCAATGCACCATTTAGCCCCCCTTAGTATTACATCTCTGTCATGGAGGATACTCTTCCATGCGTAAGAGCTTGATCTTGAGTCCTTCACTTCCATGATGGTACAATGAGGGAAAAATCTTACTTTGAAAATTTTGTAGAACAAGGAGTCTTTGTCAGTCAGAAGTCGCCATGCCTGTTTTGCCAAAAGTGAGTCATTGTACATTTCCAAATCTCGGAACCCCATTCCACCCACCATTTTTGATTTCCTCATTTCATCCCATTTGATCCAATGAATCTTTCGCCTATTTTCCCTTTGACCCCACCAAAACTTTCTAATCAGCACTTCAATGTCATTACATAGTCCTATCGGAATTTTGAAGCAACCCATAGCAAAAGAAGGGATAGCTTGAATTACCGATTTAATTAACACCTCTCACCCTGCTTGTGCTAGTAATTTTCCTTCCCACCCTTTCAGTTTCTTCCACACCCTTTCCTTGATGTAGCTATAGCTTGCTTTTTTGCCTTTCCCCACCAATGAAGGAAGGCCTAAATATTTCTCATAATACTGAATTTCCTGCACCCCCAGTAGGCTTCTAATAATTTCTTCAGTATCTTCCGGAGTAGATTTACTAAAGAAGAGAGCTGTCTTGCTCCTATTTATTTTCCAACTTGATACACTTTCATAGGAGGCCAATAGATCAAGGATTACGTTGCATTCGTTGGGTGGTGCTCTACAAAACAGGAGACTATTATCTGCAAAAAATAAGTGGGTTAGTTTTGGTCCTCTTTTGCATAAAGAGAACCCCCCCCCCTTATTTTCCCTTCTCTTGCAGCCGTCCTGATGAGCCCGTGTAGGCCTTCTGTGCATAAAAGGAACAGAAATAGGGATAATGGATCTCCTTGTCGGATGCCTCTGCTTGGATGAATTAGTCCCTTTGGTTCTCCATTCACCAATATAGAATAAGTGACCGTTGTAACACACATCATGACTAGATCAATCCACCTATCTGCAAATCCCATCTTCCGCATCAGATCTTCCAAAAAAGACCACTCCACCCTGTCGTATGCCTTGCTCATATCCAGTTTGAGCGCCATATAACCTGTTTTCCCTGATTTATGATTCTTCATACAATGCAAAGTTTCAAACGCAACCAAAATATTATCTAAAATCAAGCGATCCTTAACAAAAGTTGATTGGTGTTCAGAAATAATATTTGGTAGCACTTTTTTCAGCCTATTTGCTAGCACTTTAGAAAAAATCTTGTATATAACATTACATAGACTTATTGGCCAAAATTCATGGACATATTCAGGGTTTGATTTTTTGGGGATAAGAGTAAGGAAAGTATGATTAACAGGTTCGGGAAGAGTACCTGTATTTAACCACAAAAGGACATCATGTGTAGCATCCTTATCAACAACATTCCAAAAGTGTTGGTAGAACAATGGTGGCATACGATTTGGTCCAGGTGCTTTTAGAGGGGCCATCTCATTGAGCGCAGCAGCCATTTCCCATTCTTCAAAATCAGCAACTAAATCGTGGTTCATATCATCAGTAATGTATGGCAACACATAGGATAGCACTTCTTCCACATGGGACGGATTTGATGTTGAAAACAAGTCTTGGTAGAATTTATTTAGAATTGATGCAATCTCACTTGGATCCCTATGCCTTTGGTCGTTCTCATCTTTAATTGCCCTGATTGTGTTTTTCCTAAACCTTTTGGTGGCTTGGCTATGAAAGAACTTGGAATTGCAATCACCTTTGCTAGCCCATAACACTCTTGAACGTTGCCTCCACATA